>JAQFVV010006287.1:1178861-1507571 GCA_028023455.1 Epiperipatus broadwayi | reverse complement strand
AAAAGTTTTAAATTTCTTTCTTGTCTTAACAGCTTTTAAAACATGATTAACCTGATTTCCTATAATAGGTGAAGAACTTGAATTTTTAATATTTTTATTCTTATTTTTACGATAAAATACAGTTTTAAAACCAACCTTTTCTTTATCTGCACAATCTTTCAAATAAAAGGCATATGAGTTTTTAGAGGTGTTACCTTGATTAGAAATCCCTGAGGATTTATCTGACGTTACATTTGTTTTCATATCTGACTGACCAACCTTCACATTAATTGCTTTATTCTGCTGTTCATTAAATTTAGAACTTGATCTATCAGTGACACTAAAAACTGCCTCCTTTTTTAATTGATCAACTCCTTCACTACTATTTATAGTAGAAAGTGGAGGGAAATTTAAATCAGAAACAATAAGTTCAGGCACTTGCTTTTCTTTATGCTTTAAAATAAGTTGACTTTCTTTTTTATTAAAAACAACAGAATTTCTGTCTGTGCTTCTATAATCATTATTTTTATTTATATCCAAATTATTAATAGATGCATTTAATAACATATTTTTATCGTAATATTTTCTTCTTTCAATAATTTAATTTCACTTGATAAATCTGTAACAATATTTAAAATTCTATTCAATAAAAACGTAGATTTGTCACAAGATAAACAATTATTATCCATTTTAGATAGATTTTTTTAACTCCTTTATCAAAATCACAATTAGATATATTAATTTCTATTAATTTAGAAATGTCATTACCTTCATTTCCTAATAAATTTTGACCAAAAATATCCAAGTCTTGCTAATCATTTATATCTGATACAATAATCTCCATTTTGTTTTCATTGACTTCCATTACGTTATTACTATTTGAACTATGATTACATTTATCACAAATATAGGACTCCATTTCTATTTCATTTTTATGCAATATTATTCCATTAGATTTCAAACATGTTTTATGAAACTTATTATTGCATTTAATACATTTAATTCTTGGCTGTTTTCCAAATATAAGATCACTGCAAAGAGCACATGGTGTACCTCCCATAGCACAGCAGAATAATAATAATAATAATAATAATAATAATAATAATAATAATAATAATAATAATAATAATAATAATAATAATAATAATAATAATAATAATATAATAATTCAATTCAATAATAACAATAATAATAATAATAATAATAATAATAGTAATAATAATAATAAAAATAATAATAATAATAATAATAATAATAATAATAATAATAATAATAATAATAATAATAATAATAATAATAATAATAATAATAATAATAATAATAATAATATTAATAATAATAATAATAATAATAATAATAATAATAATAATAATAATAATAATAATAATAATAATAATAATAATAATAATAATAATAATAATAATAATAATAATAATAATAATAATAATAATAATAATAATAATAATAATAATAATAATAATAATAATAATAATAATAATAATAATAATAATAATAATAATAATAATAATAATAATAATAATAATAATAATAATAATAATAATAATAATAATAATAATAATAATAATAATAATAATAATAATAATAATAATAATAATAATAATAATAATAATAATAATAATAATAATAATAATAATAATAATAATTAATTCAATTCAATTAATATCCATTTATTATTCATTTCAACATTTACACTTTAACAGAAATACACAATAAAAAAAAAAATAATAACAATGATAATAATTAAAATTAAAAAAAAACAATTGTAATCAAATACAAGCTAAATACATAAAATTATATATACATATATGTTCATAATTATACATTAAGTTGTTTTTTTAACATTCATCACAAATTGATCCCAAAAAATATCAATATTATTAAAAGTTAGATTATATACCATTTGCAATCTATTAATAACTGATTTACCAAAGAAAGTATTTTTACATATACTAATCTTGAAAGTTTGCATTTCTCTTAATAAACGACAAGGTACTTTCAATTCTATTTTTGATATACAGTTACTGACATCAATTTTCCCATCAATCAACTTTTTCAGTAATATCATATCCTTCAACATTCTCCTTTCTTTCAATACTGTTTTAACAATTTGACATTCACCCATTATTAATTTATTAAATCTTTTTTCAATATTATATATTTTAGACTGAATATTAATCAGATTGAAGTTCCATATACAAGAATTATATTCTAAAACTGTAACAACAAGAGAAAAAAATAACCTATATTTTATGGAAATAGATAAATCTCTCCCATATCTCAAAATACAGCCCATCTTTCTGTATGCTTTATTAATAATACATTTAATATGTGCATTAAAAGTAAAATTGCTACAAAATATAATTCCTAAATCAGATATAGTCTCTTTATATTTAATAACACCATTCTCAATTTTATATTGATAAACAGATTTTTCAGTTTTATTAGTATAGGAAACAATGCATGTTTTATTAATGTTAATCTCCATATTGTTATACCTACACCATATAATAAAACTATCTATATCCTTTTGAACCTCAATATGATCACTATAAGTAATAATTCTTTTAAATAACTTACAATCATCAGCATAAGTAAGTATCATACTATTTTTTATGCTATGATCAAGATCACACATATAAACATTAAAAAGCAATGGTGCTAATATTCCACCCTGAGGAACACCTATCATATTATCAAAAAAAAGAGAATTAGTTTTATCCATATGTACATAAGATTTATGACCCCTCAAATAATTGGAAAACCACTCAACTAAATGAGGACTAACACCCAACATTTTAAGTTTATACAAAAGTCTAATATATGAAACTTTGTCAAATGCCTGAGTCATATCAAAATATACAACATCTAATTGCTTCTGATCAGATAAGGCATGAGCAATATAATCAGATATCACCATTACATTAGTTTCAGCAGATCTACCAGGTTAAAAACCATGCTGATACCTAGGTAATACCTTAATCATATCTACAATAATATTACTATAAATACACCTTTCATAAATTCTAGCTAAAGGTGACAGAATTGAAATAGGTCTATAATTACCAGAATCAGATATATCCCCTTTTTTAAAAATCGGTATAATCTTAGCTATCTTAAATATATCAGAAATAAAAGTTTTCTCAATTGATAAATTAATGATATAATGCAATGGTTCTACAAAGCATTCAGCACAATCCTTGATAATAAAATTAGGAATATTATCATATCCCATAGAAGATTTCGATTTAAGTTTAGAAATTGCAGTAAACACTTCAGGAATTGCAATTTTATTAACATCTATATTCTAAAACCTCTCTTTATTAAATTTAATATTGTACCGGTCGAAATCCACCACCACCGCACGTCAAATCGGATTCAAACTCAGCTTAACCAAAACTGAATTCAAACCCAACTTAACGGCTCAGATAGCAGAAATCGACGGCACAGTGCTATGCGCCAAGAACTAGTTCGACGGTTGGTGAGGACTAGAGACCCTTGCACTGACACGAATATCTAATAATTAATTACTTTGAATACTTTTTAAATCAAATCATATGTATGTTCGGGTTGCCAACACAGATAGCGGGTATGAACATTTAAATAATTATAAAAAGAATGATGAACTAAGAAACCAAGTATGTTAGAAAATATTTAATAATAATAATAATTTGTTTTGTTCAATAAAATATAGATTGCATTAGTTATCTCTAGTCTTTAAAAGAATTTATAAATATAATAAGAGTGGCGGTCCTTATCATATGCCAACAAGTATTACACAACATGGGATTCTATGTCTATGCCCCCAACGAGAAATATAAAGGCAGATAAAGGTATTCATTAAGAACGGAAATGATTGTTCTAATTTTATTACGGTGGAATGTGAGATTTATTTTCACATTCGGAAATCTATTCATGAAGAGCAAAACGTATTTTAAGGCATAACTTTAATCTTGATTTGAAAACTGATTTAAACTAAATATATTTGAGAATTGGTTCGACTTTAATTTAAATCACTTCACGAATTACGAGCACGGAGCGGGTTTTACCGGAACAAAGATGCAATGGTACTGACGAATTACAAGGCAGAGAGTAAAATTGAAAGATGATCGCTAGTCGATGATCGAAGTCCTATGGCGGCTTGCATTTGGCAAGTCTTACGCCCTTTGACTAATGAATCGGAAAGGAAGTACTTTCTTCCTCGAGAAATTTAAATAAGAGAATATGATCACCGACCAGCCTAACGGAGCGGAAGATGGCCCTACGTCAGCAACATTTGATGATGATGACTTGATAGTCATCGTTGAAAAATAAAACCCATGTAGAATGCTCTACGTGATGACTTGACCAATTAATTAAAGTCAAACGAACTTTTATCGAACTATTTTAAAACATTTATAAACTATATTAATTATGTCCTAATATCGTGCCCTTCCTGAATATTGATATAAAATAACAAAAGCGGAATTAAAATACATTTAACCCTTTATCGACCCTTTTTGCAATAAAAACATTTAAGGTTATATTCGAATAAATATATATTAGTAGAACAAGAAATCAATATTTTAACATTACGTGAGTATATAAACACTTGTAACTTAGGAGCTGGGGACATAGGTGAAAAATGGAGCTAATAGTTTATTATTAGCCAATTATAAAAATAATAAACATGTAATATTTTCTTTCGACTCGATGATTAATAGAACTTTCAAATTTAGTTCTAATGGGCGAGAATTACTATTTGAAATTAATATTATAATATTTGCATGAGGCAAATAGAACAGAGGAGCTCATCGAGTTGAAAGATTATTGGCATATAATTTTTAAATAGCATTAATAAATCACACGATAAATACATATATATATATATAATATGTTAAACGAACCGCCAGGTAAGAAAAGGAAAAGTTTAAAGACTAGAGATTGAAAGAATTACAATATAAATTTATAGTAGCATTTTATAAAGATTTTTACATTAAATAATAAAGAGCTCTTAAATAGGAGGAGTATAAAATAAAGTTCGAACTGGCCAGAAAGTTTAACGTTCATATTACCATTCCGTGCTTGTCCTTAAGTTACTCCTCCAAGTTGTTGAAACGTAGGCATCATTGGTTAACTACTGGAGTAGTATTTTAGTAGCTTTCATTATTTTAGCAGAATGATCGATCCGGAAAACGGTTCAGCAGCTCCAGTGAAGATTCCTCGGGACTTTAGGAACCGTAGCCAGATCCCTGATGTTCTAGCCCTCTATCATGATGAAATACAATTTTTATACACACAGAGTTCACTGCACTACTCTACAATCAAAACTGGTCCTCCTCTCTTTACTTTTCAGGGCTATATATCTACTGTTCACTGATGCCTCCGGCTAGCGCTCATTTTCTTATCAATCTGGTTTTTTTTTATAATTAGTTGTTTTCAGAAACATTCCTTCGATAAGGCTTTCAAACTAATTTTTGAATTCCTTTCCTAATTAGAAAATGAATTCTTAAAGTCTGAAATGATTTTAATTAAAAATTGAATTCTTATCTTTTTTTTATTAATAAAACTTTACTGTTGTTTTTGAGAATTTGAAAGCCCTTGGAAGGAATGTAGCTTTTAATCGCAAAACTTTACAAATTATTTAAAAGTAAAAAAAACAAGTATTCCCGACGCAATGAAACTTTCGAACAATTATATATATTTAATATTTACAAACATATATACGCACAATCCAGGCAATTTAATATATGTAAATTCATGAACATTTTATCATGAATTTATTTAGAGAATTGATCCAATTTAAACTAAACTAATTAATTTTACTACGTATTTGAAACAAGTTATTCATTATGGAAATTAGCGTGGATTGAACGTATAAAGCCCCATTGCATCGGAAATTTAAGGTTAGTATTAGGATAAATAACATGAAGCTAGGATCGTACTCAGATCCGACTGCTTCATTTCTTTTCACTTCAAAAAAAAACAATGAAAAAAAAATGACTTTACTTACGCAGGATATAGTTGCATAAGCGTATAGACTCTGGGAGAACAGCATGAGCGTGAATAATATAACCTGCCCAAGCTACAAATTATACATGTCTCACTATGATCCATTTTTTGAATATTCAACTTATAAATGGGTTTATAATAAATCGGTCCGATAATCAAGTCTCATTTCCCTATGGTTGTGTCAGTCGGTCATCTGTATATATATCTGTCATTACAGTTTATCTTACTGTTTCCCTGGATCAGGTGGTACATATTGTTTTAACTGTCTGGCATTGTAATGGTCATAGTCCCAGTCTTCCCTGGTTGTCGTCAAGTTCCCATAGTCTATTGCTGTCATTAATTCTATGGCCTTTTCTGCGACCGAATGCACAAACAACAATTCTTTAATATTATCTCGATGAGCGATGGGGTTCTCTCCTGGGTCATCTTTGAAAATTTCAATCTGTATCAAGGATCCAGGCATTGGCATCTGTAACTTCTTCATACTAAGTTGAGGACTCATCATCTGTCCCATTTCCACTTTTAGTTTCATTGGACTAGTGGTCTGAACATCTTTTTCTGTATCTATATCCGCTTCTTCCACTGCTTCATAACTGGACTCATCCTCACCACTGTTGTTTTCCTTGCTGTCCACAACTTCTTTTGGTGTGGCCTGATCATCTTCATTTTCTATTTTTGGGTCTTCAGAGGGATTTATTTCTTGCTGAAGCTTTACATTTTCTAGATTTGAGTTGGCTTGGATGCCATGTGCTTCCTCGATCCTTACCAGCCTTTCCATCATCATCATCAGTACCTTTCGATCTTCTCTCATTTCTCTGAGGATCGTTTGTAAAGTGTCTTTTCCCATTTTTGAAAATAAGAAAATAATGTAATAAACAATCAATAGAATGAACAACGTGAATTCACTTAGAGTACTCTCTGTATGCTTAAAATATTTTTTTTTCTCTTTAGTAAATTTTAATGAGGTCTCTGACTACAGGTCCATTGTCCCAATCTTCACTAGCTGCTTCATATTATTTCCCCAATCTATGTAATCTGCCTTTTTTAGTTTACCTACGTTTTCTTGGTTAGCTCTTTATTTTAACTGTTTGAGTGAGACATGTATTCAAAAATATAAAAAAAAACATTATTCACTTTCCCTTTGTTCAGCTGTTGTGTTCTCCCATGTCTGAAAAAAAACTATACAGTGATATACAAATATTATGTATTAGCAGATACAACAAATCATTCTGTATTGAACACACTTGGTTTTTTTTTATTATGGCGATTGACCCACTACTGTGCTGACAATCAAATTTGCTGACAAATTTATTTACATGGGCGCCAGTGAGCAAAATGAGATCAATAGGGCATGTGATATAACCCATTGACCCCCAAACCACATATGATAGACTTAACCTTTAATAAAACAATTGAATTGATGATGAGTAATATTATTTAATAACAGCCAATGCGTTCATGACCTGAGTTTAAATATAGGAGTTTAAATATTACTAAGCATGAGGCTTTAACACCAAAAAAAATGTCAAAATTAATATTACAAGAACTTTTATTGGAGATATTATTCTAAATCTTGCTAGCATGAAAGCGTGCAAACCATTTAAGCATTTTGCCAACTGCATCTGGCTGCTTGGTGTACACAAAGGGTCATCACCTGCTTTGAGGTTACTCTAGAAATTATTGTCATTAAAGCGTAATGTCACACTGCATCGGACCGCTTGACAGATAATTCCCAGTTTGAAGGTCTTCTCCTTGCTTTGAGACTACTAAAAATACGGAGCGAACATTTAATATATATGCTAGCAAGCAATACTTTGAAATTAAGACTTTTATGATATCATATTGGATATTTTTAATTATAACAACTGAGATAAACATAATTAATTTTGACACAGAAAACATTTCATTTATTTTTACCCCAATGCTTTGATCTATGGACTCTTACAACTTTGCTAACGATATTTTTCCTATTGTCACGAACGCGTATAACACAAACGTATAATATATATACTGATATAGTACACGTATAATTAATATATATACATATGAATAATTATTTTAACTAACGAATCTTTTACTGAACGAACATTTAAAAAAATAATCTTGAAAACATTTTTATAAGAAAGAATTAGAAAATGATATTTTAATTTATTAAATCATTTCAGTATATATATAACACTTTTTTTTTTTTAAAAAAAAAAATATCACTCTACAGAAACATTTACTTTATTGGGACTTCAATTAACTGAGTAACTAAAATCACAATTCTAATCTCCAGGGCATGTGTGGGGTTTATTAAGTCGAGCCCCAACGATTGGGCAGCCAAAAACAAAACCATGTACCGGTCGAAATCCACCACCACCGCACGTCAAATCGGATTCAAACTCAGCTTAACCAAAACTGAATTCAAACCCAACTTAACAGCTCAGATAGCAGAAATCGACGGCACAGTGCTATGCGCCAAGAACTAGTTCAACGGTTGGTGAGGACTAGAGACCCTTGCACTGACACGAATATCTAATAATTAATTACTTTGAATACTTTTTAAATCAAATCATATGTATGTTCGGGTTGCCAACACAGATAGCGGGTATGAACATTTAAATAATTATAAAAAGAATGATGAACTAAGAAACCAAGTATGTTAGAAAATATTTAATAATAATAATAATTTGTTTTGTTCAATAAAATATAGATTGCATTAGTTATCTCTAGTCTTTAAAAGAATTTATAAATATAATAAGAGTGGCGGTCCTTATCATATGCCAACAAGTATTACACAACATGGGATTCTATGTCTATGCCCTCAACGAGAAATATAAAGGCAGATAAAGGTATTCATTAAGAACGGAAATGATTGTTCTAATTTTATTACGGTGGAATGTGAGATTTATTTTCACATTCGGAAATCTATTCATGAAGAGCAAAACGTATTTTAAGGCATAACTTTAATCTTGATTTGAAAACTGATTTAAACTAAATATATTTGAGAATTGGTTCGACTTTAATTTAAATCACTTCACGCAATTACGAGCACGGAGAGGGTTTTACCGGAACAAAGATGCAACGGTACTGACGAATTACAAGGCAGAGAGTAAAATTGAAAGATGATCGCTAGTCGATGATCGAAGTCCTATGGCGGCTTGCATTTGGCAAGTCTTACGCCCCTTTGACTAATGAATCGGAAAGGAAGTACTTTCTTCCTCGAGAAATTTAAATAAGAGAATATGATCACCGACCAGCCTAACGGAGCGGAAGATGGCCCTACGTCAGCAACATTTGATGATGATGACTTGATAGTCATCGTTGAAAAATAAAACCCATGTAGAATGCTCTACGTGATGACTTGACCAATTAATTAAAGTCAAACGAACTTTTATCGAACTATTTTAAAACATTTATAAACTATATTAATTATGTCCTAATATCGTGCCCTTCCTGAATATTGATATAAAATAACAAAAGCGGAATTAAAATACATTTAACCCTTTATCGACCCTTTTTATTTTTTTAAATGTTCGTTCAGTAACAAAAACATAACCATGTACCGGTCGAAATCCACCACCACCGCACGTCAAATCGGATTCAAACTCAGCTTAACCAAAACTGAATTCAAACCCAACTTAACGGCTCAGATAGCAGAAATCGACGGCACAGTGCTATGCGCCAAGAACTAGTTCGACGGTTGGTGAGGACTAGAGACCCTTGCACTGACACGAATATCTAATAATTAATTACTTTGAATACTTTTTAAATCAAATCATATGTATGTTCGGGTTGCCAACACAGATAGCGGGTATGAACATTTAAATAATTATAAAAAGAATGATGAACTAAGAAACCAAGTATGTTAGAAAATATTTAATAATAATAATAAATTGTTTTGTTCAATAAAATATAGATTGCATTAGTTATCTCTAGTCTTTAAAAGAATTTATAAATATAATAAGAGTGGCGGTCCTTATCATATGCCAACAAGTATTACACAACATGGGATTCTATGTCCATGCCCCCAACAAGAAATATAAAGGCAGATAAAGGTATTCATTAACCCTTTTCCCGCGCTCGACGAGGCTCCTCGTCGACATCTGAAATCACTCTAACTCAGTTCGTTTTCATACGAAAAAATTCGTTAAATACGTATTGAATTCGTTTTTAAAAGTTCTGTACGATGGTGACATCTTCCGATTTATTTTAGAAGTAAAAAATAGAAAAAAACGCATTTAAACCTAAACAAAGAAGGAACATTATTTGTGATTGGTTCTTAGCATGCTCTCAGCCGAAAAAGACATTCTGATTGGCTGGAAAGAACAAAGAAACTGCCTGATCAAAGAAAATAAAGAAAAACGCTGAGATTTTTCATTTCGAATACGATTTAAATTATTATTAAATAATATTTATGGAAATTAAACATAATTTTCAGAGAGAATAATAAAAAAACAAAATTATTTTCGAAAAATATTGAAGATTTTAGTCCAAATATTGAAGTTGTAGTAAAAAGAAATATTTACTTTTCTATAACGTAAAAGTCGATCTTTTTGTTTACATTATAACTTTTATGTTGCCGATGTTGAATATTTTAGAATAAATAAATAGCAATTTATTTTTGAAAGAACTTTCGTTTTTTTCATGACCTGAAAAATTAATTATATACTTTTTATAAATGTATCTGAGTTGAATTTAATATTATAGGCAAATATGTTTTAACAATAGGCTTTGTCTTCAGTTTGTGAGTTGGCCAATTAAAAGATTTGATTTTTATCTGATACAACCAATGATAAAATTAGCGGTTTAAGGGTTAAGAACGGAAATGATTGTTCTAATTTTATTACGGTGGAATGTGAGATTTATTTTCACATTCGGAAATCTATTCATGAAGAGCAAAACGTATTTTAAGGCATAACTTTAATCTTGATTTGAAAACTGATTTAAACTAAATATATTTGAGAATTGGTTCGACTTTAATTTAAATCACTTCACGAATTACGAGCACGGAGAGGGTTTTACCGGAACAAAGATGCAATGGTACTGACGAATTACAAGGCAGAGAGTAAAATTGAAAGATGATCGCTAGTCGATGATCGAAGTCCTATGGCGGCTTGCATTTGGCAAGTCTTACACCCTTTGACTAATGAATCGGAAAGGAAGTACTTTCTTCCTCGAGAAATTTAAATAAGAGAATATGATCACCGACCAGCCTAACGGAGCAGAAGATGGCCCTACGTCAGCAACATTTGATGATGATGACTTGATAGTCATCGTTGAAAAATAAAACCCATGTAGAATGCTCTACGTGATGACTTGACCAATTAATTAAAGTCAAACGAACTTTTATCGAACTATTTTAAAACATTTATAAACTATATTAATTATGTCCTAATATCGTGCCCTTCCTGAATATTGATATAAAATAACAAAAGCGGAATTAAAATACATTTAACCCTTTATCGACCCTTTTTGGCAATAAAAACATTTAAGGTTATATTCGAATAAATATATATTAGTAGAACAAGAAATCAATATTTTAACATTACGTGAGTATATAAACACTTGTAACTTAGGAGCTGGGGACATAGGTGAAAAATGGAGCTAATAGTTTATTATTAGCCAATTATAAAAATAATAAACATGTAATATTTTCTTTCGACTCGATGATTAATAGAACTTTCAAATTTAGTTCTAATGGGCGAGAATTACTATTTGAAATTAATATTATAATATTTGCATGAGGCAAATAGAACAGAGGAGCTCATCGAGTTGAAAGATTATTGGCATATAATTTTTAAATAGCATTAATAAATCACACGATAAATACATATATATATATATAATATGTTAAACGAACCGCCAGGTAAGAAAAGGAAAAGTTTAAAGACTAGAGATTGAAAGAATTACAATATAAATTTATAGTAGCATTTTATAAAGATTTTTACATTAAATAATAAAGAGCTCTTAAATAGGAGGAGTATAAAATAAAGTTCGAACTGGCCAGAAAGTTTAACGTTCATATTACCATTCCGTGCTTGTCCTTAAGTTACTCCTCCAAGTTGTTGAAACGTAGGCATCATTGGTTAACTACTGGAGTAGTATTTTAGTAGCTTTCATTATTTTAGCAGAATGATCGATCCGGAAAACGGTTCAGCAGCTCCAGTGAAGATTCCTCGGGACTTTAGGAACCGTAGCCAGATCCCTGATGTTCTAGCCCTCTATCATGATGAAATACAATTTTTATACACACAGAGTTCACTGCACTACTCTACAATCAAAACTAGTCCTCCTCTCTTTACTTTTCAGGGCTATATATCTACTGTTCACTGATGCCTCCGGCTAGCGCTTATTTTCTTATCAATCTGGTTTTTTTTATAATTAGTTGTTTTCAGAAACATTCCTTCGATAAGGCTTTCAAACTAATTTTTGAATTCCTTTCCTAATTAGAAAATGAATTCTTAAAGTCTGAAATGATTTTAATTAAAAATTGAATTCTTATCTTTTTTTTTTATTAATAAAACTTTACTGTTGTTTTTGAGAATTTGAAAGCCCTTGGAAGGAATGTAGCTTTTAATCGCAAAACTTTACAAATTATTTAAAAGTAAAAAAAACAAGTATTCCCGACGCAATGAAACTTTCGAACAATTATATATATTTAATATTTCCAAACATATATACGCACAATCCAGGCAATTTAATATATGTAAATTCATGAACATTTTATCATGAATTTATTTAGAGAATTGATCCAATTTAAACTAAACTAATTAATTTTACTACGTATTTGAAACAAGTTATTCATTATGGAAATTAGCGTGGATTGAACGTATAAAGCCCCATTGCATCGGAAATTTAAGGTTAGTATTAGGATAAATAACATGAAGCTAGGATCGTACTCAGATCCGACTGCTTCAATATCAACCATATTATCATTACTTGAAGTATCTAAATACATATTAGTAAAATGATTGACTAGATCATCCATAGAAGACCTAATTACATTATATCTACAACTTTTACTTCCAACAATATTAAGATCTTTTATATAATTCCAAAACATTTGTGGATTATTCCTAAAATTTTCTTCAACTCTATTTAAATTATTATTATAATCTCTTTTCATAAGAGTTTTAGTATAAGCACGCAAACCACTAAATTTCTTATACAATTCTTTATCATTGGTTAGTTTATATAACCTATGATATTTATGCTCTCTATTTAAGCCCTTACACAATTCCCTAGAAAACGATTTAGGATATTTGTTATTAGTATTTAAATAATGCCTAACAGGAATATATTGATCTAGACAATTTTGAACTATACCAACAAAATTATTTGCCACTATATTTGGATCATTTTCCATCAAAATTACATTCCAATCAGTGTCCTCAAAAGCTTTATAAAGGCCATAATAGTCATCATGTTTGTAATCTCCCTTACTATTTACCATAGGCTTTATTAGTTCATGAGAACCATCTATTACAAATTCCAAAGGTGGATGATAAGGATCAGGGGGCAAAAGAGCTGGATCAGCCTATTTGCACTTCAAATCATTCTTAGTTCTAAACAATAAATCCAAAATACCACCCCTAAAATTAATAATACTATTAAGTTGAATTAAACTAACCAATTCAACAAAAAATTTTAATCTATAAAGTTTACTATTATCAACATTCTTATTACTATGTCTTGAGTAATCAGCTTCATTAAAATCCCCAACTATAACAATATCATATTTATATTTCACCAATACATCCTCAAACTTAATTAAATATGCATCTAAGTCATTCATTGACAAAGTAGGTTGAAGATATATAGTACCTAACAATATTTTATTTTTATTTTTAAACTAGTTTCAATCCAATAAGATTCAATATTATTATCATTAATAATTATCTGTTTATGCTTTATGTCTTTTTTAATAGAAATCAAAGTACCACCTCATCTTGTTTCATAATTATAATTTCTATCACATCTATACACACAATACCTATCATCAAATATACTAATATTATCAATTTCTTCTTTTAATCAAGTCTCAATTAAAAAGATAATATCATATTCATTTAATAACAATTCAAATTTAAAATCAATTGTCTTAGTTCTAAGACCATGAACATTTTAATAATAATAATTCATGAATTGCTATTTATTACACAGATTATTTTGCAAATTTATATCTTGCACTATAGTGCTAATTTCATCAACATTATCAGTCAATATAATATCTTCTGTCTTTTCTTTAATAATCTTATTAATATTTAATATAGCATTATCCTGTGTAATAATAACATTAAAATTTCTTAAATATTTTAAATCTCCATAGAAGGGCAATATGACTGCTGACAAAGGCCAAACGTTACAGACCAAAACTTTATCAGATTCAGATTCCTCTATAGATAAATAAAATGAAGAATATTTTTTAGATTTTGTATTCAGTTTATAACACACACTATTTATATGTAAAACATTTTTCAAATGAGCAGTCACATCTTCAACAGAGGTGTCATTATCCATTCTATTTAGAAAAAAAAATTTTAAATTTCTTTCTTGTCTTAACAGCTTTTAAAACATGATTAACCTGATTTCCTATAATAGGTGAAGAACTTGAATTTTTAATATTTTTATTCTTATTTTTACGATAAAATACAGTTTTAAAACCATCCTTTTCTTTATCTGCACAATCTTTCAAATAAAAGGCATATGATTTTTTAGAGGTGTTATCTTGATTAGAAATCCCAGAAGATTCATCTGATGTTACATTTCTTTTCATATTTGACTGACCAACCTTCACTTTAATTGCTTTATTCTGCTGTTCATTAAATTTAGAACTTGATCTATCAGTGACACTAAAAACTGCCTCCTTTTTTAATTTATCAACTCCTTCACTACTATTTATAGTAGAAAGTGGAGGGAAATTTAAATCAGAAACAATAAGTTCAGGCACTTGCTTTTCTTTATGCTTTAAAATAAGTTGACTTTCTTTTTTATTAAAAACATCAGAATTTCTGTCTGTGCTTCTATAATCATTATTTTTATTTATATCCAAATTATTAACAGATGCATTTAATAACATATTTTATCGTAATATTTTCTTCTTTCAATAATTTAATTTCACTTGATAAATCTGTAACAATATTTAAAATTCTATTCAATAAAAACATAGATTTTTCACAAGATAAACAATTATTATCCATTTTAGATAGATTTTTTTCTCCTCTATCGAAATCACGATTAGATATAGCATTAATTTCTATTAATTTAGAAATGTCATTACTTTCATTTCCTAATAAATTTTGACCAAAAATATCCAAGTCTTGCGAATCATTTATATCTGATACAATAACCTCCATTTTGTTTTCATTGACTTCCATTACGTTATTACTACTTGAATTATGATTACCTTTATCACAAATATAGAACTCCATTTCTATCTATTTTTATGCAATATTATTCCATTAGATTTCAAACATGTTTTATGAAACATATTATTGCATTTAATACATTTAATTCTTGGCTGTTTTCCAAATATAAGATGACTGCAAAGAGCAGATGGTGTACCTCCCATAGCACAGCAGAATAATAATAATAATAATAATAATAATAATAATAAGAAGAAGAAGAAGAAGAAGAAGAAGAAGAAGAAGAAGAAGAAGAAGAAGAAGAAGAAGAAGAAGAAGAAGAAGAAGAAGAAGAAGAAGAAGAAGAAGAAGAAGAAGAAGAAGAAGAAGAAGAAGAAGAAGAAGAAGAAGAAGAAGAAGAAGAAGAAGAAGAAGAAGAAGAAGAAGAAGAAGAAGAAGAAGAAGAAGAAGAAGAAGAAGAAGAAGAAGAAGAAGAAGAAGAAGAAGAAGAAGAAGAAGAAGAAGAAGAAGAAGAAGAAGAAGAAGAAGAAGAAGAAGAAGAAGAAGAAGAAGAAGAAGAAGAAGAAGAAGAAGAAGAAGAAGAATAATAATAGATTTATACATATGAGTATAAAATATTGCAATAAATATTCAAAAATTTTAAACTTTTAAAACTAATTTTGTTAGATATAACAAAAATAAATGTTCTTTTAAATTTTTAAAATAAATAATGAAGATTTGTAATCTAAAACTAATCTTTCTAATGATAATGTATAATCTTTTTGTTTTGATTGTGATCTCATTTTTTTTAATATAGAAACAAAATGTGAACATTTAACATTTATTTCAGTAGTAAACAAAAATATCTATCAAATGAAAACAAATTTAGTGTTTTCAGATTAGTAATAATCATAGACTTTATGTTGATGTGTGAAATAAAGAAAAATGTCAAAAATGCTGAAATCTGAGAGAGTTTGCTGCAATGAACAACCTCTTAACCAACAAGGGCTAAATATTTATAGTAAAATCATCTCAAAGTTTAATCACTGATTACATTGTTGACTGAAAACCATTAACACAGCACAAGACTGAAAGTGGTGCTATTTGTGCTTGCTCTTGTGATGAATCTGATTTCTTATCAGTTCACAAATAAACCACATATTGTCAAATAGCTATAATAATTAAAATAGGTAAGAAAAAATGTAAAATTAAATACTATAGTTAATAAAAAAGTAAAAAAAGGTTTGGCTTGTATCAATTTTTCTCAAATATTTGAAATTTTTTATTAATCATATTTTATTTCCTTCATTTTTAATGGGAATTTTAAAGTAATTTTTCCTTGGTGAAGTGCTTTTATTCGATTTTTGAAAATTACAGAACTTATCCCCCATTTTTCAAGGTAAACTAAGTCGATTTTTGTGTGATTTTTTTTTTATGTGGGTTTCGTGAGGAACCTATATGTACCCAGGTGGACATATAAATATTTAACTTAAGAATCAATTTTACAAAAAAAAAATTTGAAAAAGTAATCATTTTTAATTACCCATTTAATTGTACACCTTTAGTCATTTCACAGTTTTATAAATATTTAAGACATTTTTGTTTTGTCCACTCAAAGGGGGAGGGGTTGAAATAACAAGAAAAAAAATCTAAATTGGCACATGCATGAATTCATAAGTTTTCTATTTTAACAATTAATCCATAGCATTTTTTTATTATCTGGGTTGATGAATTAGTTGAAATGATAAACAGATTTGGCCATTTATTTTGGGATTACTTCCAGATCCTATATTTGAATTCATTTCATGGTTTTTCTTTTCAAACATTTGCCCTAGAAACAACTTGTTTATATTCACAAGATTGTAACCATGAAATAAGACAGGCAAAAGGTGAAATACCTTGGAAAATAAGTTTATTGTCTCAGCCCACCATTCTTATGCTAGATCTCAATCCATTCGATGTTATATTCATGCCAAAAAAATTGTCGAGCAGACCAAAGTTCTTGCTTCTTTCTTGTCAATGGTGATTATCCTTTTGTTGCTATAGTAATTCTCTTATTGTTTAGCATGTGATGACTTTAATATCTTCATTACAGCAATTATTGATTTTTTTTTAAATATTAAAATAAATAAAAAATGTTGCTTAGAAAAATTAGTTTTAGAGTTTACACGCACAAAAAATAGCTAAATAAATAAACAACAAATAATAAATTCATGGCAAACAATTTTAAAATAACATAGTTTAAAGATATTTACAATTTTATATGCCAATATTTATATAAAATCAATATACACATATATGAATTTATATATCATCATTGCCATATAAATTCCACAATCATAAACAAATGCATATACCAAAACTTAAAAAATAATGTAAAATAAAAATTAACTAAACGATAATAACAAAAACTAATAACAAAAACAACAACAACCTATATACAAATTACCATATCAAAGCTAAATCAAAGAATTTTTTTAAAAACAATAATGGCACTTTGATGGAAAGAGTGGATCTTTCCATCCTTGTATATATTGTACTGAACACTCAATCTATCTTTGATCACAGAGGGCATCACCATATCGCTACATATCTGGAAAATTTATTTGCTGTGATTAAAAATGGATGAGTATGATGGTTTGCAGTGACTAGATTCAGGAAGAAACAAGAAATCTTTTAATATTGTTCAGACAATTGAGAAATAAAAATACTTAGATAAACATCAGCCAAATTATGTTTAAACAATAGTTAAATTTTATTTAAGACAAATATAAATTATAAAGTAAAAGTTTATAATACAGCAAATATACCAGAAATAATAAAATTCAATGCTCTGGCAGACAGACTAATTTTATAATAATGAATTAAAAAAGAGGAAGGAACAAATTTCTTTCAGCATACCATTCAAATACAACACTGGATTCTTATTCAAAGATATGAAAACAATACGTTCTTGAAATAAATCAATGAAACAGTGCCAGAAAGCATTTTTTGGCCCGGAAAAATATGTTGTGACCATGAATGTCATATTTCTGGTAGAACAGCTCACGATATATCATATTTAAGATAATGCACAGTTGAATTACCCCAAGAACAAAAAATAAATATGTCAGAATATAAATTATAAAATGAGAGAAAATTTACATCTCCAATTCAATGAAACAATAAAATCAGAAAATACCCCAATGTAAATGATTTCAAATTAATAAAATATTAAATCTATGATGAAAGAAAAACAGATGTTTAAAACTGGTGAATCACCAACCAAATTATTGGCCAACATTAATAATTAGAGGTCTTAGTAGGAGACAAGTAAATAATTAGAAAACCAGTTACATCTGCCCAAACATTTCAAGAAAGTGAAATAATTATAATTACAAATAAATTGATAAACCAAGTTCTTAGTATATGCTCTGATAAAATTTAAAGCAACACATAAAAGACAAAATAAATCTAGTAAGCAACTATAAATGCTGACTTATATTTTTATCACTTAGTTTATCAGAGAGTGTATATGAGCAGAAAATATTAAGACATTAAATATTTTAGCAGAAAGAAACTATCTTTCACCTATAATTTGCAAGGGGATTAATATTACTTTCCTGCTGGCAATTTACAAAATTACAAAGAACAACAATTCCAGTTTCCCATTTTAGAGATGTAAATGCAAATACAGTCTTGTAGGAAATCAATGCAACCAGCATGGATGAGCTCACACTAGCTTATGGACTAATGAGATCATAATGCCATAGGATTGCTGCACATTAAACTACATTTGAAGCAAACATGATTGATTTCCAACAGGACAAAATAAAAATATGATTATGGCCTTATGTAATCTAGAAAAGAAGAAACAAAATCTCCAAATATGGAAGACCAGAACAATAAACATGATAGACCTCCAGCCAAAAGATTTTGCAGTTTACAAAAGTACAAACACAGTATTTTAAATCAATTACTGGACAATAAAATAAATGCAGGTGAGCAAATTAAAATTACACAAGACTGCTAAAGTATTTAGAAAAAGGTAGGCATATAAATAGAGATATATTAAGCCTATAAAAATATAAACTCACTAGACAATCTCTGACAAATAAAATTGAAAGCAAACTTGAAATCTTAAAACTAAGATGCCAAGACAAACTATAAATACAATGCAAAGAAAATACAGTTAATAAATAGGAGATTACATAATTGTAAAGATTGCAAATTTATTTTAGATTGAGTGGAGATTTAAATAAAAGAATTTACCCTGGAAAGAATAACATAAAATATTTATAACAAAGGCAAAAACTCTCTCCATACAGTAGTGCCACCCTGTGCTAACCAGAGTAATCAATAGATGCCAGAAGGCTTGTGCATAAAATCCCTATCTAGTGCCTATTCATCCAATATCTCCAGACTAGTTTCTGTTTTGTGGCCATCATCAGTGAGGAGCCTTGGATCTGAGAGGACTGCACCTAGATCTTAGGATCTAATGCAACCCTCCACCAGCCACAAGCCAGAAACTAGTCTGGGGATATTGGATGAGTAGGCACTAGATAGGGATTTTATGCACAAGCCTTCTGGCATCTATTGATTACTCTGGTTAGCACAGGGTGGCATTACTGTATGGAGAGAATATTTGCCTTTGTTTACAACAATTACGTGCTAGTATTGAAACAGTAAGATTCGTATTCGAATCTTAAGTTTCACCTTTTTTTGTCATCTCTCACTGACCGGTCTATCCCGCCCAAATTTAAACTTTTGATATCAAGTTGTGTGTGTAACAATATTAAAAATGTATAAATATATGTAGAATTCAGCATAAACACGCACACATTTCGATCTCAAATTAAACGCAATAAATAGGGATAAAATAATATAATTTAGATTTCTTTTAGTTATATAATTTTGTATAATTTTAATCATTTATTTTGGATTATAAAGTTCGTATTTATTGCTTTGTTTAAATTTCATTTAATAATAATTCTAAAAATATCTGATGTAATATTTAATTAAAAGGTAAAATAATCTTATGTTCCCTTTTTGTTTTTGAAATTTAAAAGCATCAGTCAGTGATAGATAATAGATTAATTAAAGAAAATTCCCCAAAATTAATTAGTAAATGTAAAATAATAAAAAAATCAAGTCAGATGACCTAATTTTAATAAAGCTTCTATTTACAAATGTTATATATAGAGTCTATATATAACATTAATAAATGTAAAATGTAAACAATAGAATGGCAGCTTTCTTTAATTAAAAACCAACTAAAGGCATTGATTATCCTCAGGGCAGATTAAGTAGAACCTAAAAATATCTTAACAAAAATGTGAAAGATCAAGATAAAAAAAAAGAGGCCATCTTAGACTTGCTGGAGACATTCACTTAAACTTTAGCTTTGCTCTCGATCACTGAGAGTCTCCAAAAATATAAAAATAATTTGTTCCTGCCAAGGTATGATCGAGTAAAGCACCTAGATTATTCTCCATCGGGATATGGCCTATCAGATGCTGAACTTTCCATTGCCCATCATAAATTCACCATGAAGATCTGCTGCCTGAAATAAATGAGAAAGCTGCTGCTGCCATGAAATTAAATAAATATCTAGATACAAGAAAGAATTGCCACTCGTGAACTTTTTGCTGCTAAACTAATGGAATCAGAAAACTTCTTATAAAACAGGTACCTGTTTGTGTTCAAACTCTAGAGTACTCTAATAATATGCTATAGCTCTTCTTCATACTACTTATCTAAATTAGAAAATGTAAAACTACCATATGTATAACTAAAACTGAATAATTAATTTAATATGTAAATTTCTCTAATAATCGAGCTTACCTCACTCTGTCTTTCTTGGGTGCGTATTTCTATAATCTACATTTCTATCTATAGTTATTATTTAATTATTACATGCTCATAATTATTTCAATTTTCAAAGTTTAAATCTATGATCGCTTAAAACAATGAATGCGTGTCAAATTTTCATTAATATTTACTTTCTTTAATAACTTAACTTTCATATAAATCGACACGCATCCAATGCTTCATTTATTGTAATGCAGGGGTCTACAACTTTGCAAATGGCTGACGTATTAGTTATAATAATTCCCAATTTATATATATGTTTTGTATTTACTAAATCATCATGAATAATTCCAGAAAATTACATTTCTTTGAGAGTTGCCAACGTTCTTTAATAAATGTTGATAATGTAGGACCAAGTTAGAAATCTGTTGAAATCTCATCATAATCGTTTATACAGTATACATGTGTTATGTTTTAGAGACGTGATGATCTATTCCACCGTAAATATTCCGGATTCTTCAGGGTTGAAATTAACCCCGTCGTCCTACACAAGCGGACATAATAAATGCTCCCGTAGGATTTGACCTGTCATGCAGCCAGCTGGCAAATTGCGACATGTACCGCTTGTCCCTGGTTATGCTTATGTGACACCTTACTTCGTCAGGCCGTGGCAGAGACCAGTCTGACAGTTTTATAAACTCATTCGCGGCATTGCAGTTTCAATATACTGCCATTCCATATCGCCTTTCTAAAGTGTACCACGTGTTCCTTTGCTCAATTCTATTATTCTATATATCACTCTGCTTCTTTATTATCTGCATAATTCACTCTCAAATAAATGTTTGCCCTTAGTTATAAATAAATATTTTAATTAAATAAATATATGTCTGCCATTACTCTTATAACCCATACTTTAGACTCTTGCATTGCAAAGGTATAAATCCCTCCAGGCATGCATTAGAAATACTCACTCGAGAATTTTAGGTAGCTAGATTACGCCTTCAAATAAATGTATTCCTTTTGTAAACATTACAGTATCGGAAATACCGCTACTGAAATCCTCAATATAAAATAATGTCTAAATAAATAAATGTATTCTTTAAAATATAATCATGTCGCAAATTCCACTACTGAAGCTTTGAATCCCTAAAATATTATTAGTAAATGATTTTATTAGAATGTATTAATAAATAATTTTAAACTATATGTCTGCAGTTACGTTTCATTTATTCGATACCCATTCTATATAATATTTCCTCGATGATGTAAATATGAATGTTTAATTAATATTAGTTTGGTTATTGGCTAACTCGAGAATAAAATCATGAGTCTCTTGCATATCCCTGACCACCGTGCCTAAGGAAATATTTACTAATGTTGCATCAGATGCATTGTTTCGTGGATTGTATTGTGGAACTGATAAACTATGTTCGATCTCAGTACCACGGGTGGCTTCGCTACTC
Organism: Epiperipatus broadwayi; assembly: GCA_028023455.1. Lineage (NCBI taxonomy): Eukaryota > Metazoa > Onychophora > Udeonychophora > Euonychophora > Peripatidae > Epiperipatus > Epiperipatus broadwayi. Next base: position 1,485,001 of record JAQFVV010006287.1, on the reverse strand, counting down.
GATGGTGCTGCTGTTCTGTATGGTGGTCGAATGCACTATGTTTACGAGTCACACGTTTTCTGACCATTACAGTATGAGATGGTGATCATGTGATGTTTAGTGGTATAAAATATTTATCTTACAGTAAAGCAAAGTTCTTGTTGTTTCCAAGAGTGCACATTTTTGTTTAAGTTCATATTTCAGGTGTTTCATCTTTTTTCAGTGGCAAGTGTAGAGGCATATTGGGGTCCAGTTTATTTTAGCCTTTCATAGCATGACTGGAGGACAGCTGGCAGATGTGGATCCATCTTGGTTTAAGTTAGCAATGCATATCGTTCATTACAAACATACAATAGTATATTTTGACATCTTGTGAAGAAAACAAAATTTTTTTAACAACTGCAAGAAATTAAATATCTGAAGTGCTACCAATATTGTATGAATCTCAGCAGCATAATCTAAAAGAAACTATTGTCTCAAAATTTGTGGAGTTATTTATACCCATGCTACATTCCCCACATAACCTTTTCTTGTTTTTGAATTTTACACCTTAAGGCAGTGCAATTCTCAATATCCCGCTCAAACTAATTAGGAATTCTAACCAGGAATTATTTTAAACAAAAACAGCAACACAAAATTAAATCTTCACTTTTAGAACTAACTTAGAAATGATTAAAATAAAAAAAGACAGAAATGTATTTAACAAGTTTGCTTGTTTTTAATCAAGTTGATTAAAAAAAGTAAAAACAAGCAGTAACAGAAAACTATTTTAAAATCAATTTTATATATAAAAAAAATAAAATGATATATTTTAAACATAAACAAGTATGTGTTTTAATACACGTACTGTTATAAACAGAAAATATATATTATAATAAAATATGACTAGCTCAGATAAATGGTTATGCTCGGCTAAAATGTGTATAATTATTATTAAAATATTTTACAATACTATATCTTATCAGATTTATTCTAACTAACAGAAAAATTAATATGGTTCAATATCATGCACTAAGTAAATAAGTATTTATTAAATCATGAGACTATGAAGTGAAGTTACAAGTGGTAACATGAATTTACATTGAGTCCATGTCCCACAAGACACTACCTCAATGGCATAAGAATACTATTACCTCTTTATTACCTCAACTAATACATCTATAGCACTCCTATGGCTTTTATAAAAATTAACTAAATAAAATAATAGTAATAAATAGATTTTAATATTTTATCAAAGGAATATAACTAAAATAATCTCAGGTTCTTTTAATTAGCTTAAAGTAATTATAATTCCTGGAGATAGGCATGATAAGGGATTTAATATCAAACCTAACTACACCTAACTTACAATAATAATAAATAATTAATAATAACAATCTCCAGTGTATAAGTTAACCTTATCCATTTTTATTATGCTACTAATCATTAAGAAATAAGTAAATAATCTGCATGTCTTTCATCTTCATATAGTATCTTAATTAAGAATATGATAAAATCTTATAATTTAATAACATGTGGCAATGAATAATATTATACTCTTATATAATGCATTGTAATTATTTTATGACCATCATAACAATAATATGTTAATGTAAATGAATTTCTGTAAAATCATATTAAGAACATACTGTACTTCTTTAAAAAAAATGATTTAATTCATACTGTGCAAATATTATGTTTTAATTCAAATTATCTGTTGTCATATGTTGCGGTGTAAAATAACTGATTCGACACAATTTTATAAACAAGTTTAACAAATTTTATTACATTAACTTTAATAAACAACTTATATACACTATTTACATTCTAAGAGGAAAATAAAATAAAAATAAAAAAATTATTACATTATTTCCATTACCCTAAATTATTCAACTATTCTAGACATTTATTAAAATTTTTGAAAATTCACACTTAATAGAATTTAGGAACCTGCATTTTTTTTAAAAATCATTTCATATCAAATATTACTATGGTATGCTTTCATCAAAAAAAATATATACATCATTTGTGTAAAAATATAAAAACGATTAACAACTAAAATGTTTATTCTAGTTAAATATACCATAGATATTTTCCATTATAATATAGTTATCATATATTATATCTCCTAATTAATGTCAATTTAATATCAATTAAATGTATGCACTGGTGTAACTCCTTAATATTGAGTAATATTTATCAATTATATAATTATTTATTTCATTCCAATGTTGTTCTATTATAATATATCACTAATTAAAATATGCAATACATGTAGGTATTTTTTTTAAAAAAATAATACTTAAAATTGTTCAACAATTTTTCAAAAACAAACTTTACTTATAAATTACACATCTTCATAAAGTTACTAGATTAGAATAAAAAAAAATTCTATGATTCTTTTCTTGATTTAACCTTTTATTCTCTACCTTACTTGAATTGATCATATTCACATAATTACTAAAATCATATTCTATTCCAATTTCATACTAATAAAATATTTAAATATCGTTTTAATCTCATTTTAATCTATTTTCAATTCACTATCTTTTGTTTTAAAATTACCATACAAACTCATCCCTATACCTCGTTAAAATACTTGCAATATACTCTTAAACCAACAAATAAATTTGCATATAAAAAATTAATTTAAACTATCTAATCATACCGAAAGGATTACTTCACTTCTTACTAATTTGTGAACAAAATAAAAAAAAAAAATGACTTGTACCAATATAATAAATCAATACTTTCCATATAACAGGAATATTAAAGTTCAGTCACGAAAGAATCATACAATTACTTCCCTCATTAAGTTATAATAAATTTATACTATAAAATAAGTGTGCATATTTTAAAAATAAAATAAATTTCTATAAATCTTATGTGTGTACAATGTATTGCGTATCCATACATTTATTCAAAATCATATAATATTTGGTTCAGCTAAAGAGAAGGAAAACAAAAATACATTAAAATTAATATTATACAATCATTACCATAAGTGATATTCCAACTTGTTAATCACTTAGACAATGTCTTCTCGAACCATAAATTAACAAAATAACGTAACATTCATACATTACAATCATACTAAAATATTAAGCTTTTAAGTTATTAAAAAAAAATCCTTTATGAAAATTACGTGTTATATTAATAAATAATTAACTCTTTATGTATATTTCTTATCCCTAACAGATAATAAACAACTGAATACTAATATTAGAAAAGTAAATCAAAAAAATATCTACGTTAAAACTCCCATGTTGTTTTCACCCAAAAAAATTTTTTTTTCCCTCGGGAAAAAAAACTTCAAAAAAAAAACTTTCCCTTTTTTCTTAAAGGTAATTTAAAATTTTTTTTAAAAAAAAAAGAGGAGGGGTGTTTTTTTTTTTTAAAAAAAAAATAATAAAATAAATAAACAAGTTCCATCATAAATAAATAAATAAGTCAACTTTAAAGGATCCGGATTTATTAACAAAGAAAAATTCTTCAAAAGTTATTACTTTCCTAGGATTAAATGATGTCTTGTAGTGTTTTTCTTTAAATATGATAAAATTGATTCGGGCGTCCCATACACTTACTGCGCATTTTCTTAAAATATTTCAGCAAAACATTTTTTTTTAAAAAAATTCTTCTATATAACCAGCATACAGAATTTTAATACCATGACATTTTCTTTTCTGTCTACAGGTATTTATTTGCTATTAAAGTTTCCAAATTATCAGCTTACTAAATCGGTACTTGGGTATTTTTCCTGCAACCAAAGAAAGATAGGAGGACTTTTCACATTCGTATCAATACACTGCTAACTTTTTAATGTTGTTATTTTGGCAACATCAAAGTATTATAAAAACATTAGAAAGTTAGCAATGCTTTGATACGAATGTGAAAAGTCATCCTATTTTTCCTTGGTTGCAGAAATAATACTCAATACAGTTTTACAAAGACAAAAAAAAAACTAAAAAAATATTACATGAGATAAACACGTATTTATGAATTCTACACGGACGCAAGTTAACGTTTGACACTTACTTAATTTGATCAATTTCAACTAAAAAAAAATATGTGGTCCGTGTTGCAGGAGAAAAAAAAGCCAACACAAATACTGTATTTATTTTTATAAAAGTAAATATATTCTATGAAATATATACTTACGCAGACAATTCTTGCATACAAAATGGTGATGGTCAGTAGCAATCCCCTCTCCCCCCAACGTCCTTCCTCCTTCTCCGAAAAAGTTGTCGAACAAGTGATTGACCAGTACATGCTCTAAATGGAATACTGCCAGGCAATCTCATTTTTCGAATAAACAAATAAGTCATTCTATCTTTTCTTGGTTGCAGAAATAATACTCAATACCGTTTTACAAAAACAAAAAAAATATTATGAGAGATATACACATACTTTTACAAATTGTACATGGACACAAACTAACTTTTGATGCTTACTTAATTCGATTAATTAAAAAAAAAAAAATATGTGGTCCGTAAAAAAAAAAGCCAACATAAATATATTTTTATAAAAGTAAAAAAAAAAAAATATTCTATGAAATATACATTTATGCAGACGATTTTTACATACAAAATGGCGAATGTCAGTAATACCCCCCCTCCCACCGTCTTTCCTATTTCTCGGAAAGATTTGTGGAACAAGTGACTGCCCAGTACATGTTCTAAATGAAATTCTGCCAGGCAATCTCATTTTTGGAATAAACAAATAACAAAGTCAACGTCTTCATTCAATTACAATTAAATAATAAACTTTTAATTCAAAGATTCAAAAACGCAGAAGTTGGACAATAACCAAGTTGAAATTGGAAAAAAAAAACACAGAAGTAAATAATGCAGTTGAAATTAAAAATGTTAAACCAAATTCACAATAATAACAAATGGTAAGTTTAAAATGTACAAACAAACTTTTGAATCAGAAAAAAAATTACCAAAATGTCTAAAAAAGCACCTATATAATAGTTTCGGTTGACACGTTTCAAAGCGTGTTTTGTGCCCGTTCAAAAACATGTTTTTTAACGAGGAAAAAAACTAAAATCGCAAGGGTTTATTTAATGTTCGCAACAATATTGCGTATGTAAAAAGTCGTCCTATCTTTCCTAGCTTGCAGGAATAATACCCAAGCACCTAAAAATCATTTACATAAGTATAGTCTTTTAAAATAACAAAGACTTACTATGTCAGGTATTTCAGTAATTATCTGTAACTTTCATTTTTTTATCCAAAGACAGTTTTAAAATAAACTATTTTAAATACTTTCTTCACAAAGAAGTATTTTCTGCATTTTTTTTACAAAATATCTATTTTTTTAAATTACTACAAGTTTTAAATTTATTTCTTTTACCCTATTATTTTGCCGGTCTTGTATAAATATTGTCTTTTCATATGATGTCCAACATTTTAACTTTACCCATAAATAATTTATTTTAATTAACACGGCTTCAACTATATTTTTAATCAAATATCTCCAATATACTTTATATAAATGTGGTACTTCCATGATTATTTGATAGCAAAATTAGGTACTGATAGAAACGATCGATAGGGGATTATGAATAGCTAGCACTGCATATTCAGATGGTACAATTTCTTAATTTATTAAACTACTCTCTTTATAAACTAATAACTATTACGAGAGTGGTTATAATTTTTTATTTGGCTATATTTAATAGCACACTTAACTAACAGAAGAAAAAGCACAATCACCCTTAAAAAATTGAACCTCGGCTTTTTATATCGAAATAAATTACCCACTTGATTGGTAAATTAAACAATCACCTTGCTAACCTATTTACATATCTCGCCAACAATACAAAATCAAAACTAAAAATAAATAATGACTCACTTAATATTTATTAATTATTACATTATTTAATTCCCAAATTAATTTTTATCTTTTATTTAAATCCATTAAACCTTTACAAATATTCTTTCACTTTCAGCTTTCATAATTCTATTTTCCTAAACAAACTAAAATCTACTTTTATTCATTATATTCATTTTTTTAAACAGTATATAAAAAAAATAAGATTTAATATTTCACACTAATTATTTTTTATCTCGTGATAGCCAATATAATATTTTTTAATTTTATAATAGAATTTTAAAATAGTTTTGCAACTTTACTAAAAAAACTCACAAGCATATGTGTACAAAAGTCTATCTGTCACATGACTTACAACACAGGTAGAAACGCTTGTAATTATCTAAAAATAAATTAACAATCCAATTTTTGTAAAATAAAATATTTTTAAAATAAATAATATACTATAACAACTTTAAAATAATAATTCGATATTATAAAATCAAATATTCATCTTCTATTATATACTATTAATAACAAAAAATATTCTACATTCACTTACTATTATTTTTTTATCATCAGTAAATATATCATTCATTTAACTTTAAGTTGTTATTTTTTAAACTTTAGCTTTAAACATCTATTTACAAAACTTATTAATGCAGTATTGATCATGGCCAGTTTTCCCAACCATATAATATTATCATTTTTCCCCATTGAACCGTCTCTCTCAAATATTAGCACAACTTCACACATCAAATATTCATAGTTTACTTTAATTAAACTTTTGAAAGATTATTAATAAAAATCAACATCACACAGCTGAAATACGTCTTAAATTTAAAATTTTTAATAAAATAGATAGAACAATTTATGAAGACCCATACAAAAGGGCACAATATATATATATATATATATATATATATATTGTATATATATATATGCTATAGAAAAAGTGTATATATATATATATATATATATAGTACACTTTTTCTTAGCACCCTATCCCTAAAAATAAAAGAGGGAATTAAAATTTTTCTTGCATAATTTTAAATTTTATAAAATCCAATATTTACTTATTAAACTAGGAAAGACAATGACATGTTATTTATCATAGGGTTTGAACTTAAGTTTAGATAATTTAAAGTTGTACAAAAGTTATAATGCTGGGTAAACTACTTGGCTATAAATGTACATAAAAGATAATAAATTCATTGCAGATACAAATAAGTAAACAATTGATATCATTTAAAAATATAGTGAAATTCAAATTTTTTCTTCTAAATAAATATGCATTATATAGATAGATAATTATCTGTGTGCATTTAAATTTATTAAAAAATGATCATTATTTCCAGTTAAATCTTAAATTATGTTTACAAATAAATGATGAATATTCATTTTAGGAATTTGGTCATTAAAAAATCATAGAAGTAATATTGAATTTCATTTGTATAAAAAATAAAACCAGAAGGATCTAAAGTAAATTGTACTTTATTCAGTTTCCAAAAAGAACTATTTTTATTGGGAAATATTTTAAAACCAAAAATCAGTACTGTTTAATTAGCCACTGTACATAGCTTGGTGGTGCTGATTTGTGAAAAATAACAGAATAATGTTGCTTACATGGTCGAACCTATGGCTAATACACCACTGTGATCATAGTAGCCTGTTTTGTCAGGGTGATTAATTTGTAAGGCAATTAATTCCAAGTTGTTGTTTTTTTTTGCTATTGTTCATTTTGTTTTTCTTTAAAGCTTTAATTTAATATTATAACCAGAATGTCAATGTTAATGGGGTGTAGGTGGAGGGGGGGTAAGTCGGTGTAAAGGACAATAGCAAAAAAAAATTGTTGAAATTTTTTTTTTAAAAAAACGTTGACCAACAACAAAAATACCCCAGTCTGTGATAAGAAGGTAAGCAAAAACAAAAAAAAAGTAAAAGCAGCAAAACAAATGCTGACTCTGATTAATTCCTGTTAAAAAAGATCAAGTTTTTGAAGACATTTGGTGTACTATTATTTAAAAAAAAACATCTCTGATTAATTACTATAAAAAGTCCACTTTTTTGAAGACATTGAAGATAATTTACTATCATTTATTATTAAGACATTTGGTCTACTATTATTATAAAAAAGCCACCTCTGATTAATCACTATAAAAAAGTCTGCTTTTTTGAAGACATTGAAGATAATTTACTATTATTTATTATATTATTATATAGTAGCTGTCTCTGATTAATTACTATAAAAAGTCTGTGTTTTTGAAGACATTGAAGATAATTTGCTATTATTTACTATTAAGATATTTCGTGTACTATTATTGTAAAAAAAGCCGCCACTGATTAATTACTATAAAAAAGTCCAAAAAAGCCACCTCTGATTAATCACTATAAAAAGTTTGCATTTTTGATAACATTGAATATAATTTACTATTATTTATTATTATAACAATAACGTAAATTTTTAAGAGTCTAAGACGTTGAAGATAAGTTACTATTTACAATAATAATGTAAATTTTTAAGTTACTATTATTTACTATTACAACAATAACCTAATTTTTTAAAAGTCACAGCAGGCCCAGGAACATTATACCAATATGTTTTTTTTTTTCACAGAATCAGCACCACCAAGCAATGTACAGTGGCTAATTAAATAGTACCCAAAAAATCTTTATTGTAAATACAACTTATTAAATGCAGAATCAAAGAAGTGGGAAAAATCAACCAATCAAAAAGTGTCAAGTAATCGTTTCAATAAAATTTGAGGGGAAAAAACTGAAAAAGAAAAAAAAAGTGCACAGATCATGAAACAAATAACTAGTTTTCATCTTTTTATTCAAAAAGTTTTGATCAACATTTATTTAAATAGTGTGATAGATAGATAGATAGATAGATAGATAGATAGATAGATAGATAGATAGATAGATAGATAGATAGATAGATAGATAGATAGATAGATAGATAGATAGATAGATAGATAGATAGATAGATAGATAGATAGGTAGGTAGGTAGGTAGGTAGGTAGGTAGGTAGGTAGGTAGGTAGGTAGGTAGACAGACAGACAGACAGACAGACAGACAGACAGACAGACAGACAGACAGACAGACAGACAGACAGACAGACAGACAGACAGATAGATAGATAGATAGATAGATAGATAGATAGATAGATAGATAGGTAGGTAGGTAGGTATGTAGATAGATAGATAGATAGATGGACAGACGAAGGGACAGACAGACCGACAGATAGACAGATAGATAGATAGATAGATAGATAGATGGACAGACAGACGAATGGATAGATAGATAGATAGATAGATAGATAGATAGATAGATAGATAGATAGATAGATAGATAGATAGATAGATTGATGGGTTGGCTTAAGTAGTTAGGTAGGTAGGTAGATAGATACATAGAAAGCTAGATAGATAGGTACATAGATAAATTGGTAGATAGATAGATTGATCGATAAATAGACAGATGGATAGATAGACAGACAGATAGATAGATAGATAGATAGATAGATAGATAGATAGATAGATAGATAGATAGATAGATAGATAGATAGACGGATAGATAGATAGATAGATAGATAGATAGATAGATAGATAGATAGATAGATAGATAGATAGATAGATAGATAGATAGATAGATAGATAGATAGATAGATAGATAGATAGATAGATAGATAGATAGATAGATAGATAGATAGATAGATAGATAGATAGATAGATAGATAGATAGATAGATAGATAGATAGATAGATAGATAATATTTATTTTTATAAAAATGTACCAAATGTATAAAGTGATATTGCGTCAATACTATTCACATTTCTAAATGAGTATTGAGAGTTACAACTATTAAGGAAATTTTCTGGCATGTCATTATTTTTTCACAATAGTCTAATTCAGTAGCACAAACATAAGCACAGGTAAAGTAATAGTATTTTCAGAAAGTATTTCATCCGTTAAACTAATGTTCTTTCTATTCAAAGATTCGTATAACGTTTTCTCTACAACTGAAGTGATGGTAGCAGCTGCGGATTGAAAATTATGAGCTCTATCTAATTGTTTATTTTTTCAAATTTATTTCATTATCAGTTGCCGATACTAGAACTGAATTTTATGTCCAACATTAGCATAGAATGTCACAATAATCGATTGTAATAAGCAGAAAAATTATGTATGGTATTTCGTAATGAATTTCATTAGTTAAACTTTTTTTTTCAAATAAGATATTACTTTTAGTCATTTTTATTAGATAGTTTATTTAATTACGTGCTGTTTATCTTCACAAAAATTAAAATAGCAAATACATTATTCCATTAGATTAAAAAAAATGAATATCCCATTATAATTTGTAGGTTATGAACGTAATTTTGTTTTCTTCCCCATTTCCGAAGTCATTAAAGTTTCTTATTATCATGATATAAATTTAATATATCATTAAATAACAGCAATGATTGGATTACGTAGTAACACTTAGAAGATTCAAATTGTTAAAATATAGTTGTTTCTTATTTACAAATATTTTTGTTGTATTTTTAAAATATTAGGTTCTTGTAATGATATGCCAATGAAATAAAAATTAATGATTACGAAATTAATTGTATTTTGCAGCTGATGTGGTTTTCCAAATAATTCTCAAAAGGTTAGAAATTATTACAAGAGTTAATTGATGAAGAGGGGAATGTAGAAATAAAAATTACCGCTAATAAGGTTAAAGCAAAGTTCAATATTTTCTTAAACAGATCAAATAAAGACATAATAATCATGAGATAGTCACAATTACTACTATAAGATTATTAATAAAGAAAAGTATAATGGATATTATTAAATGTAGAATTTAACTTGTATACAGTTCTTGCAATAAAACTAATGTGATTTTAAACGCCAATTAATAGCTACATTTGAAAAGTGAAATATTTTATAAAAGTTTTTGCTAATGCTTACTTAGAGATCTAGCAGAAAAACAAGCAGATACCTTGCAATAAAATATGGAAAAACGTATGTTGGGAGTAGCCAGAACAAATCAAAAGCAAAATATTACAGTGAAAACATATACTGATATTACGGACATCATTGGAAAAAATGTACAAGTTATAGTAGATCTGAAATAGAAATATTTGTACCAAGAATTGATATAGATGAATACTGGAGTCTCTTGTATTGTGCAAGAAAAAAATGTATAAAATGAATTGATTAGATAAATGAATATTCTATAGTGTTGGCGCGAGAAAAAACTATTGAACAGATAAACTTCATAGTTTGTATATAGTGAATAATTATTTTTTTATAATATTTAAAAATGTTAAAATTACTTGTGTTCTTTTTTTCTTTTACGTTTCTACAGGTACAACATGTAAATCAGGATGGACACCATTTAAAGGACATTGTTACTGGATAATTAATGAAAAATTAAATCAGACGAATGCCATGCATAAATGTGAAAAAGAAGATAGTCACCTAGCAGATATTCAAAATGCAGAAGAAAATGATTTTCTTACTAGTAAGTATTTATTTTAGTCAAGCGTTGTTAGCCGAAAGGTCATCGCTCCCGCCTAGCAAGCAAGTAGTTGGTTGCAGACGGTTGTGGGTTCGCCTCCCGGACGTTGCTATGACATATGAAAAAAAAAAAAGTATTTATTTTAGCTTAAAATAATTTGTTTTACAAAGAATACATTTTGAAAGTTACATTATCTAAGTAGTATACAAAAAATATATAAATTATTAGAAAATATTAATAAATATAAATGAAATTAGCATAAATATATATTTGCAATATAAAAGACTCAACTTCCTTAACTATAAAAGTTTTCATAAGACATTTGAAAGAAAACAAATCTATTCATATAAAATTAAAAATTTTAATTTAATAACTACCTTAATAAATAAATATAAAAAACACATGGCTTCATAAAGCTCTAATACAAATTAACTATAGATATTGTTATTAATTTTATAGCAATATTGCATTCTTTTTTTTTCGACTCTATTATTCATTATTTGGGAATAATATATAAAAACATCAGTACTTAAACTAATATCTTTTGCAAATAGAAATATGTTACATAAAATACTTAGTTGTTTTATTTATTACTCTTATATAGATTATTATTATTATGATGATGATGATGACATTTGGTTATAAGATAATTATTATCATAATAGATATCCGGATGTGTAATATAATATTTTTTTATTATATTTTGTCTTCTTTTATCTTGTTTTTAGAGAATGTGTATCACATTTATTTATTTTTTATCACCAAATGGTTAATATCAAATTAATTAAATAATTATTATTATATTATTTTGCGTGTGGCTTTGATTCAACATTTCTCAAAATCTTATAATAACATATTGTAGCAGAAACATATTTGAGATCTTAGATGAATAGTGAAAGGAAAGCAAAATCTGTAGATCCTGTCTATAGACTTTCAGACCGAACTTTAACAATATAGTTTTTATTTTGAAAAGTGCAGGTTTAAGCCTGTACAATGTATTAATAATAAAAATTATATATTATTCCATTTCAAGAAGGTTTGTTTAGTTGAGTTGCTTATTGAAAAATAAAAAAAAATATGTTCTAATGTTGTTATGAATCGGCAATGCGTAACACATTCTTTTAAGAGAATCCCAAAATTTACATTGAGATTACAAATTTTATATTAAAGGTAATTAATTATATTATTTTCAATATTTTTTTTAAAATAATTTTACGGTCAAGATCAAACCTCATAAGCATTAATAAAGAAATAGTGCGTGCATCATCAATTTATATTCTGTTTGGAATATTATACCTTTAGATTTGACAGATTATTTCTAGATATCCTACCTCCTAATTTACTGGAAAAATAATGTTTGCCAATTTCATTCGCTTAATGCTTTAAATGTCTCATTTAGAAAAGTTAAATATTCTGGTTTATTTTAATGATGAAGAAAATTAATTCAAATATAATAAAAAGCACTATCCTTTCAATAATCTTTAAATTATATTTGTCATCAATACATATTTTAATGCAAAATATGATTAATAATGACCACTATCATTATATTATTTAACATACTTCAAGGCATGAAATATAATAATTATCCCCATAAAGATGTAATTTATTAATTATATATTTGTCCTTGAATTATTTATTCCTGACAATATTAAATTTAACGTTGTTGATCAGACATTCTTTGTGTTTTAACAAATTTTTATTAATATAAGTATTATGTGACTAGTCATCACTAGACGTGCCTTATTACACACATATTAAAGATAAATTACCTCAAAGATAGTATCTTATTTTCTTTCGTAATTGAATCTTAGCACAAATTTGTTGATTATGTAAAGAAGAACTTCACGATTAGAAAAGAAATAAAATGTAATGAATCATTCATTATGCCCTAGCCAATAGAATCAAACTGTTTTTGTTTTTTTTTTTGTTTTTATGTTTTTTGTTTAAAAGTTGTACAAACAAAGATTAATAAGTGTTGCTGATTTAGTACATTTTATATTTTCCTTGATAATAAATTTATTTTCACAACAGTTTAGAAGTGATTTTATTTCACCCAGAAGCTTAAATTGTTTTCAATAATTATTATGAATCTATTTTGAATTAACTTTAAATTCATTATTATTTATATATATTGTAACCCTCACTATACAAATTTTAAAAATATATGCATAAAAAATATTAAAATAAAGATATTATTTTTTTTAAAACCAACTTAGCTAGCATGAAACAATAAATCTAAGAAAGGTCACAAAGTGCCCATGAATATAATAACTTCTAGTATCGACATCGGTTAAACTAGCTACAAAATCCATAACAAAATATTATTAGATAAATTTAATATTTTTACGCCAATAAATAATTAATAATAGGGTCTATGAGATGAATATGGAATTCGAATTATGAATTAAATGATAAATAGATGATGAAAATAAATAATAATTAAGTAATAAAAACAAAGAAGCTTAAGAAAAAGAAAATGTGTTAGGATAATAAATGATTGAGATGATAATAGAACAGGAGCCAATGAAGGATGATTCAGTTATGATGATGAATTAAAATACAATGAAGATGTACAAGTAAAAGAGAGAAAAATCAAGATGAAATATGAAAACAATGTTGATGATGGAGAATGAGATCCTGGGATATAAACTACTATTGTATTAAATAATATTAAGGCAAAATAAAACAAAGTGTGGATTCTAAGCTTGACTAAACCAGAATATTTAACCATGAAGTTAAAATAAACTATAAGTTTTAAAATTAAAGAAGAAAATTACATCTTAAAGGTATACTGAATTAATAAAACTGTGAAGATAAATATAACTCCAACCAAAGCACAACAAATAACTTAAGACATAAAAATTATCATAAATTCAAAATTACAATTAAGAATTAACAATTTATTTTTTTCAGGGTTCCAATAACATAAATATTATCATTTTATAAGATATACTTGGGATAGTGAGAAGGATTTTGCCACTACCCAAATATAACAAATAAAACAGCTCATAAAACAAAATAGAATTAATAAACAATATTTGGCAATCCCAATACCAACAGTAATATGAACTTAAAATTTTATAAAGTACAAATAAGTTCTTAATAAAGTAAGCACAATAACTTACAACTCTCTTTTATTAAAGAATTGTGAGAAATATGATCAAGATCAGTGAATAATGAATCTAATGACTCAAATAAAAGATTATTCCAAAACCAATAGATCATTAAAATATTATTTAAAATAAAACATAGGCTTAAGATCTACAGTATTATAATCAATAGGCCATAAATTCTAAATGTACTTTAAATGTAAAAGATTACCAAAATTATTATAATACATAAAAGAAAAAGATAAGTTTAAATAATTCATAATAAAATATGATTTGATAATAATAACAGTGATAATATGGATGATGATTTACAATAAGACCACATACAACTAAATATATTTTTAAAACAACAAGATTTATTTACACTATGTACAACTTTTTTACAAATAATAAACAATTGAAAAATATACACCTATTTTATAAACAATATAAAGCAATGTATATTTCATTTGAGTTCTGGTATATCAGTTTTGATACACTGATATGTTTAGTAACATAATATCTGTTTATAGTATGCTATTGAAAGCTATAAATATAACTAAACTTTATTAATCAATAATTTAATAATGGCAATTATATTAAGTCCAAATAACAATTATTATTGTTTAGCATGAAGAAATTAGTTACATAAAGATGGAAAGAAACACCAGAAATCAAATGTATGCAGGATATGAAAGTTTGCCTATGTCCATAAAATAATTATTCTAACTATTGAAATGTCTTGCCGATCCATCGATGAACTACTGCTTGATGGCAATAAAATGACATTGCACATGTGTATCACTTACTATGATATACATAAAATAAGTTTTAAAATTACTAGTAAGTTTTGTCGGCTTGCTTGTAAACTGTTAACAAAGTACAACAGCATAATACATACACTATTCTATTTAGCTAAACTCTATTGATAAACAAGTGTCCCTGAATCTAACTCTACCTTACCATTGTCATATAATTTTAGAACATCAAGAACTTCACCATACATGGTAAAAAATACCTAGACATCATTGTGAGAGACAAAACAATAAAGAAAGGTTATTAAAACAACATTGTATAGTTGTATAATAATATGGGAGATTCCAATACCTCTTTCCAAGGTATAAAGTGTGTGGACATCATCTCAACACAAGGAAACAGAATACATGCCTTGAAAATAATTTCATCTAGGGGTTAAATTATGCTAATAAAGCATTAACTAATTATCAGCCTTGAGAATATGATCCTCTCATTGAATAAATAATGTGAGAGTATACTCCATCTGCCCATGCCCAATGTAATAATAAAATATTTGATGAATGTATATATTTCTTACATCTATAAAATGGAAACTAGCATGAAACATCATCAAAACAATGGCAAGATAAAATAATATTATAATAATAAATGTAAATCAGCAACAGAATAAAGTATATTTCTACGATTTATTAATTTTATAATTCTAACATATATTTATTATAATATTAAGAGACTAAAATATAATATCAAACTACTTTGTTTGTTAAAAGTCAACATTCTTGGAATTCAGGTTTTTAATCAGATTTATTACAGCATTTAACAGTATTTATAATTTTCTGAAGATGTTCATTTATAACACATAAAATAAAGTTTCTCACCAGTAAGTTTCAACTGTTTAATTCTATCAATGTGTGAATTACCATGCATAGTTTTGTTTTTAGTGAGATAGTCATATAATCTTTTTATACTATCTTGATATGCAGTCCAGAGCTCTAATATTCAGATAAGCAATAGAATTTCAATCACAGCATTATTGCAACTCCAAGAAAGAAAGACAGTGTCAGTGAATGAACTCTTTTCTACTCACACATTTGATAATGCCTTAATCCACTGGTGAGAATATATTGGATATCTTACAGTACATAAAAAGAATCAATTTATAAAAATTTGCTATTTAATGTCACACAAAACATTGTGGAAAAGACCCCTGCTCAGCAGTATTTCTTCTTTTACGTTCACTCTAATTTGAGTTCAAATCCTATTTACACATTTTCTTTTTGTTTTCAAATTTACCCCCTCCTTTTCCATGACCATCTTTAATTATTGGCAAGAGAATGCTGTAATTTCAATTTAAGTAATTATAATTACTTGACAATAAGAATTTACATTCTTATCTCAGTAAAATCAAAGTGTAATTTTTTTTTGTTATTCTCTTTTTTTAAATATGGCTATAGAAAATACAATTTACACTGTATCCAAAATAAATAAAACAGTATTTATAAAAATACCTATTTTATCTTTTTTGGAAATTTAATATTTTAACTCTAAAATGCTAATGCCAGTTGTATCACAAATATGGTACAATACTTCCATGGTTGAGGATAAAAAAATAAAATAGAATGTTTAGCCTTAATTCTTCTTAATAACTTCTGACTTTAGTTTACTTTTTGTTGTTGCTGATCTACTTGTCTACTGAATGTTCATGTGATTTATGGCTATTAACCTCATGTTTTATAGTTTAATATAGTGAATACAATGAATATTTTTCTGTTCACATATAACACCCATATGTCTAATGAGTAGAAACCCAAGTCTATCAACATTGGAACATTGCTCAATCAATTTCAAGACTTACAGGTTTATGGCAACATAATTCATCTCCCTTTTCCAGGACCCTGCTACTGTTAGACTGATGTTCATTTAAGGGTGGTCTTATCTTACTTAATGGTATGCATGGAGCTCAGGATTATGAATTTACATCTCTTAAGTATACACCTGTTCAGTACCACTAACATTTTAGTCTACTATCAGTTGCCTTTTCTCTCTGTCTTTCTAGTCAATTAAACTAGTATCTAATTACAATCCAGTCTCTCTTTTTATAATTCATATCCATGGTTTTCGTCATTTAATTCAATCTGGTTTATCCTATAATACTATCTGTTTAGATAACTCATTCTATAGGGTATTAATGCATTTATATTGTAGGTCCTCTTCTATCTCTTTTCATTTGAGGTTGAATCCATTCAGGATGTTCTCTCTGATGACCTGATACAGACCTTCATACATATTCTGAAACTTCCTAAAATACCTTTCGTGGTTTGGGTAATTGGTTTACTACAAACCATACCTTGTCCCCTTTCTTGAAGCTATCAACTTTTAAACCCTTTCTACTTATTCTTAGTTCAGCAGTATTTTTTATTCTCGATGTCACCTTTCTCTGATCAGTCTCTTCGATGATACATTGTGATATGGTATGTAACTTCACTTTGTACATCTTGGCACTGGTTGTCTGAACTGCAATCATATTGATGTAAAACCTATAGACTTATTCTCACTCTAGTTAATGTAATTGATCACCCATAGCAACTGTTTCATCCACCCCTTATGATTAGATGATGTATAGTGTACCAGTTAAAACAGTCTGTTCACTCAACAAGACTAAAAATATAAGCAAAGTACCTCAAATCTGATCATGCTTGAGATACACAGGTCGAGAGCAATCCTAGATTCTAACCTATTTTCCTATTCTTCAAATATCTGATCCTATGAACAACAGTCTGATAATACAGCATAATTATTTTAATTCCAGGCCTGGAAACACAGTGATAGAGCATAAGATTAAAATGATGATGATGATCATGATCAAGAGTAGCCCAGGAATTATATTCATTAACCTTATATTTATTAATTTTAAACTATTAAATAAAGGAAAATAATTCAAATACAGGATTTATATTTGAGATATAGATTTAATATAATATTAAGAAAGTGTAGGTATATTTGTTACATTTATTTCATGCTTATGGTTACATTATTTTTTTCCAAAACGTAGGATTTGTTCTTATAAAATGCCCTTACACTAATTATTTATTAGATACAATTTCAATGAACGATTTATAGCTTGTGCAGGATTAATAAGCCAATTTAAAGATATTGACATATATTGCACTAAGACGATGAATTCATGCGATATAAAGATTGTGACCAATTTTAATTATTAATTACATAACAAGTACTTTATAATTTAGCAGTAAATGATTTGATAAATAAATAGAAACATAGAATTTCATATTTACAATATGAAAATCATTACATATATTTTAATGGCATTGTTTAGACACAATCTCTTTGGAATATGTACATAGGAACAAACAATGTGTTACATTTATGAAACTAAGTGAGATAGATAATCATTAAAGTTTTACATGAGGCATGTATTGATTTATGTATATGGGACTCATTTACTATTTTTAAAAACGCCGTTTAAATCAGGTATACTGAGTAATTAGCAGTGACTGAATATTTATTAATGATTTATTTTCAACACTGCATTGTGACTAATGAAGATCAAAGAGGTGGTAATTAAATTAATAAGAAAATAATGGTACTAGCATGCTATCAAAGGAAATCTGACTCCTATTGTGGTTTGGATACTTTATCATTTAAAATATTTAGCGAAATAAAGTTGGTATGTCCACATATTCTAGCAAAGCAATATTGAATGGAGAGATTGGGTTTCAAGTCCTGGTACCAGCATATGGTCCCCTGCAGAGTTATAAATTCACAAACCTCACATTCCAGGAGGAGTAGCATATACTCCTGATTACAAACAATTTAGGAAGGTATTTGGGTGGCTTTGGACTTCTGAAGTTCCCGAATGACAAAGCATGATAGATATAATTACCATAATAGAACCATAAAGTATGGCAGTAACATTGTATTATGAATAATAATAAAAATATATAACTTAAAGCCAGAAATTAGTTTGATCTCAGAATAATGATCTGTTGTAATAATTAATCATCATAAAAACTATAACCCATAATTATGTTAGCATAAAATTATATTCGATTCCCATATACATCTTAAATAGTATAAATGATCCTCCAGCCAGTGGTGAGAGGTGATGGTGGTCATAATTATACAGTTCACGATCTTTAAATCAAACTTAAACAATAAACTCAATAGCAATAAAATAAATGGCATCCATGAATATCTAATTTAACTAAAATCAACCTGGTGAGAAATTTGTATGAAAATAAGCAATAACTTTTAACATTGATTATGGATAAGTTCCCTACTTCTCTCCAGTTTAACAATTAATACCCCCTTTTTTTTCAAATGCATGAGGTAGGGTGGTATTGGCATATTAAGAAAATTATATAGATACGTAAAAACAAAATAAGCTAAAATATTTAATACAGCTGCACAAAGCTATATAATGATAATTAAGTGTGAAAACAATGGTTAGAAATACATTAAGCTATTATGGGGTTCTAGAGAGAGAGAGTTTAGTGAGCACACTTAAAAGAAAATTTGCAACTATTATACAAATTACAAGGTAAATATTTCAGTACATCTTATTTGAACAAATTACAAAAGGATTTATATATTAAAGGCCGCTCTATACATTAAATGAGTTTACCTCATGATATAGTGGGACACACACAGATAGATCTATTCTCTCTTGTGCTTTCCTTATTGGCAGGCAGGTGCAAGATGGAAGACAGCAGTTGGGATCAGCACTCAGATGATCATCTAGTGCCACTGCTCAGGCATATGGAGCATTGCAGCAAAAGATGGTAGATGACCTCCAAGGCATTCAGAGAAATTGCTTGCTTTCCTCTACTCACTGTACACATTTTCTGACTTCTTGAAGTTTTTTATCAAGAGTTCTCTTGCAGAATTAATTACTGAATAAATCTCTAGCAATCTAATTACTGAATAATCTCTCTATTGTTCTCTGGACCATTTTATATCTTTTTAAATCATTTCCAAAATGCAGCAATCCCAGACAATAGCTTTAATTAGATTAGTAAAATTTTGAAGCAGATAAAGTTTGAGACATCTTTTTCAATATTTTAGATTCTTTTAAAAGTTTTGTGAAAAGAAATAACAAAGAAATTCCTTAGTATTTTAATTAAAATCTTGTATTTTTTATTAGCAAAAATAATCTAACATAGAACAATAGATTAATTCCACTTAATAATGATTTTAAAAGTATCTCAAACCTTTTAAGCCCAAAATATAAATAATAATATATTTTTAAAAAAGAACTTATATAAATTTTCAGCACTACTGTTTATTTTTACTAAATGTATTTACATGGTTGTCTTTAATTATTATACATAGAGTGTGTGGATAATATTGCATATATATTGAAGCAGTCGGATCTATGTTCGATCCTAGCTTCATGATATTTCACATGTAGCCAACTTCAAACCCTTGTACTAACCTTGAATTTCCGATGCAATGGGGCTTTATACATTCAGTCCACACTAGTTTCCTTAAAGAAAAACTATTATAAATGTATGTTAAAATTTACTCATTTGAGATTTAAACTAATCATTTCTATTAATAAATTCATGTTAGAATTATTCATGAATTTATATATATTATAACTGCATGGATTGTGCGTATATATTTATAAATATTTAAATGTACATATTCGTTCTAAAGTTTCATTGCGTCGGAAATGTTTTATTTTACTTTAAATAGTTTGTTAAAATTTTTAGTGATTAAAAGCTACATTCTTTCGATAAGCTTTCAGATTTTCCCTTTCCAAAAACAATGGGTAAAGTTTTTATTAATTAGAAAAGATAAGTATTTAAAATGTAAGGACAGTCCTAATTAAAATCATTTTCTGATTATAAAAATTCCTTTTCTAATTAGAAAATGAACTCAAGTTAATGAGTTTGAAAGCCTTATTGAAGGAATGTATCTAAAAACAACCAGTAAATTTTTGTAAGATTGATTAGGAAAGAAGCGCTAGCCTGAAGCCATCAGAGGACAGATAAATAGCCCAGAAAAAGTTTCCAAGCAGCTATTATTCCTCATTAAGGGAAGCCATATATATTTCATTAGAGAAGAAGCCACCCAGTTAAATTATGAAGTAAAATAGTGTTTCTACCATGGTGGTGGGGGGAGGGGCTTAACTACAAGAGTCTGACTATGGTTCCTTAAGTCCCCTGAAAATCTTCAATGTGGCTGCAATATAAAAATTCATATACCAATTGTAAGCTGCCGAAACCTTAGAGAAATCCATCAAAATGCTATTCACATAATTTTCAAAATGCGCGCATACGTTTCATCCAACTGGACTCTGCCCTGTGGAAACTCAGAAGCCAACCATAAAGAAATGGTAATATCTTTCCTTTTGAACCTGGCCAGTTCTGAACTTTAAGTTAAAACATCTTTAAGCTATCTACTGTAAAATTGTCTTTTTATTAATGTTATTTTAAATTATGTAGTAATTCTCTATCTATCTCTAGTCTTTAAATTTAATATCTGTTAACTTTTCTTTCTTACATGGCAGTTCGTTTATTTAACCCTATTATATATTTGCTAGATGATTATTAATATAATTTATTTTTTATTATATGCCAATAATAACTTCAACTTGATAATGATTTCCTTCATTGCATTTGCCGTGTTAAATAATATTATATTTATTTTTATAGTAATTCTTACCCGCTAGAACTAATTTGATACAGTTCTATTAATTATCGAGTTAAAGGATTTATACAATTTTTGCTATTTTATTAATGGCTAATAACAACAAATTATTAGCTCAATTTCTAACCTATGCTCCGGGCCACTTTACTTAGTTTATAATATATATTTATTCACATTAATATATTGTTTCACAAAAAGGTCGATAAAGGAGTTAAATGAATATATTCTAATTCAAATTTTATACTTTCTAGTAATATTCAGGAAGGGCATGGGATTTAGGGCATAATTAATATAATTTCTAATTGCATTAAATACTTTTTGATTAAAGCACGTTTGACTTTAATTTAACTTGATCAAGTCATCACATAGAGCACTCTTTATAT
This sequence comes from Epiperipatus broadwayi, assembly GCA_028023455.1. Classification (NCBI taxonomy): domain Eukaryota; kingdom Metazoa; phylum Onychophora; class Udeonychophora; order Euonychophora; family Peripatidae; genus Epiperipatus; species Epiperipatus broadwayi. The sequence goes on along the minus strand of JAQFVV010006287.1, from coordinate 1,462,815 downwards.
AAATTGGGTTTTATTATTTAAATACAATGATTACCAAGTCATCATTTTCCAAACATTGCTGACGCGAGCCATCTCCTGTTTCATAGGCTTGTCCTCGGTGATATTTCTATTAGTTTAATTATCTAGGAAGAAAGCACTTCCTCCACTTGCTTATTTTTTTTATTATATTGGAACACCAAAGGCTTGTGGTTATGACCCAGCCTGGTTTCCCCTCATACTTAAATCACCGACCAGCCATCATATTTATCGTGTTCATTTTTATAGCTCATAAGTCGTCAGTACCGTTTATTTCTCAGTTCCAGTAAAGCCAGCTCTAATGCTCTTAAATCGTGATGAATTGATTTTATTAAAGTCAAACAAATTCATATTTTTTTATAAGTAAGTAAGTTTTCTATTAAATATTAACGTTATGCCCTAAATACGTATCTTCCTCTTTGTGAATTGATTTACGAATGTGAAAATAAATATCACATTCTTTCCTTTAGAATCAGAATAATAATTTCAGTCATTGCCAAATACCTTTATCTACCTTTATTTTCTTGTCGGGGGCATAGACATGTATTTATCATATAATATTGCATAATAGTATTGACATATAATAAGGACTGCCATTCTTGTTATAAATATAAATTACGTTTAAAGACTAGAGGTAATCTATATAATCACAATCTAAAAGTTGAACAAAATTATAATTATTATTAAACATTTTATTAACACATTTGGTTGTTTTTTACTTTCTTTTTATTCAAATTATTTTAATATTAATGCTCACTGCCTGTATTGGCAACCCGAACATATATATATATATGAGTTGACTTATAAAGATTCTTAGTTATTTTATTATACTTCATTAGAGTTAAATCAGGGGTCTCATTAATCATCATCATCCGTTGAGCTAGTTCCTTGGCGCATAGTCATGTACCATCAATATATGTCATCCATTGATTTGATCTGAGCTTGTGAGTTGGGTTTGAATTCAGTTTGAACCACCTGAGTTTGAATCCGACTTTGAGTTTGGGTTTGTTGATGTGTTGGCTTCTTTTTGACCGGTACAATATATATATATACAGCTAGGTACCGGTACAATATATATATATACAGCTAGGTCTGAATTACAGACCCCATAGGAGATTAGTATGGAAGGTGAAGCATGAAGCTCGATGTAGTTAGACATAAACTGCTTCAACAGACTCTGAAGAGCATCCCAATTCTCTCATCACCCATTTGCATCCATTTGAATATGGATTACAAATATAGGATTAATGTGATGAATTTCCATATTTTCCACCCATTTTCATCATTCAGTTGCTATGAATGGAGTCCCATGGTCAGATAAAACATCCCTAGGTTTACCTACATTAGGGAAATAATCTGACTCTAATATCCGTATAGTGTTTCTTGCATGAGACTATGAATAGAGTACACTGACACCCACTTTGTAAAAAACATCATCAACCACCACTATGTATTTCATTTTTCAGAATACAGGTAACAGCTCATAAATATCAATAGTCACCACATCATGAGGTTTTTTACTCCTACTAAATGGTTGTTATATAGAAATAATCCCTTTGTTATAAGTCTCCACTCCTTCATTCCTAATAAATGTTTTTCAATTTCTGTCTATTAATAAGGTACCAGATAATATCATGTCTAGTATTGTATCCTATCAATACTCTTAATCTAGTGTTTATATCCCTTAATTGTTTCTGGTTTGTGCAAAAAGTTTGAACTATACCTACACAGCAATTCTTCCAGACTCTTTTTCCATTTCACTTTGTCCTTATCTGTTAACCCTTTGCCCAGTGTTTCTAATTATATCCTATCAACCTCATGTTGAATACTATATTCCTCCATCAGCAAGGTTCTTTTCCATGATCTAAACTCAATTACCTTCCCTTATGATATTACCTTCCTTATAGTCAGTCATGCACCATGTTTTGTTTATGATGTCTGACCCTAATATCACTTCATGTACTAGCCCTTTCAAGATCAATAATACATGTTGTATATCTCTCTTGTCTATACCTATTGGTACTCAAATCTGTTTTGCCTCTAAATGAGCTTTTTTATTATTTGCCAACATTACTTGTGTTTTCTTCACTGACAGAGTTTGAACATCTGGGGCTTGACAAATCATGCATCCATATAGTGTTTTCAGAAATGACTGATATTTGACTATCCCAGCCAAACAGCACATACCTTTCAATATCCTTTATCTGTATTATAATTTTGTGGCAGTCTTGGAATGCATAATTTATTACCTCCCTATCCCATGCACATGTAAGATTATCTATACTTTTTTCTCTCTATTACCATGGCCTTACTACCCTTTCTTCTGTTTAATTTCATACAATTCTATTGCTTATATCAATATTTTTTTATAACTCGTACTTATTAGTTGGACTTTTACTTTTTCTGGCACTAACTATTACTTTATTTTTTTATTTTTTTCCATATCATGATCAGTGACATTTCCCCCTATTGTTACTTTTCTTTCTAGCTTCTTTATTTCTCATTAGTCTGCCTACTCTTTTACCTCCTAACTACATATGTGATTTCTCTTTTTTTTTTAATTTATCACTATACGATCCTGCACTAAGATTTTAACAAAACAACATTTATATTATTCTAAATGTTATTATTTCTAACTTTACACTCATTCTCTCATTATGAATTTCAAGCCTCATGTCTGGCCATTATTGTACTGTTTATTGGTAAAGTAGGATTTATATATTTTAATTTATGCGTATTCATTGACCAAGTTACATCCACATCTGATAATTCATTTATTTGAATATGACAGGTATTCTCACAAATGTAGCTATCTTTTCTGGTCAAACAACCTGAATTTATTATAATTAAGTGTAATAATAGTAATAAAGAACCAGCCAGTTTTTTACTTATTTAATGGGCATCAGGATTCTATATGTGAATCCAATGGCTTCCCTTATCTATAATAATCACTTTTGCATGAGAATTTACTGCTCTCTGGAAAATTGTATTTTATGATATGGAAATAGTATTTATAATTGGCAAAATTATACAGATTTAGCTAATACTATAATAATAAATTTAAATCAACAAGAGAGTAAATTATATTTCTATGATTTATTAATCTTATAATTTTAACACATGTTTATTAATAATAATAGAATAAAATTTAATATCAAACTTCTGTGTTTGTTGAAAGTCAACATTCTTGGAATTCAGTTTTTTAATCAGATTTATTACTGCATTTAACTGTACACATAACTTTATGAAGGTGATCATTTATAGCACATAAAAGAAAGTTTCTTACCATTAATTTGCAACTGTTTAATTCTATCACTATATGAATTACCATGTACGGTTATGTCCTTAGTGAGATAGTCATATGATCTTCTTATTGTATCATGATAGGCAATCCAGGCTTTTAATAGTGAGGCAATAGGATTCAACAACAGCATTATTGCAACTCCAAGAAAGCAAGGCAGTGTCAGTGAATAAACTCTTCTCTACTCACACATTTGATAGTAACTCAATCTGTTGGTGATAATATATGGGGTAATTTATAGTGAGTCCAGAAAAAGTATCAAATTATAGTAAATTACTATTTGATGTCACACAGAACATAAGGAAAAAGACCCATGCTCAGTGATGACCCTTTTATACTCCATCTAATTTGAATCCACCATGCACATTCTGTTTGCATTTTTTCTTTTCTTTTTATCACCATTTTAATTTTGGCCAATTTACTCATTTTTTTTTTTTGTTTTCAAACTTATCTCCCTCCTCTCTTTAATAGCCATCTGATACACATTTAAACCCCAATTTAATCATACTATAAATATGTATCTCAATTAAATGATAAAACACATATATGACAAATACCCTTTGATAACTATCTTGTTAAATGTGATGTAACCGATACACTACAACAATACATGAGAAATATGAGCAGATAAAATAAAAGCAAGCAGGAAATGAAAATTGACATTAAAGTAAAAAAATAAAATAAAAAAATAAAAATTGTATTGTTATTAACACATTAAATATAATAACAATCACTATTAATGACATCAACAATGGACATAAATGATAATCATGGAGTTGCTACTTTTTCAACAATGAATTTTTTCTCCAAAAAGAGAAAATTTATCATCGACTCAATTACATGCAAAGATTTAAGCAGAGAATTAAAATTTTCAATTAGAATAGAACACCACCCACTATTGAATAAAAATAATATTAAAAATAAATATCTGAATAGCCAAGAAAGCAAAAACAAGCATATAAAATTAAAGCTAACAAACTGACAAGTTTGAAACTAAAATCTTCAAACTTAAACTTGGATTATTCGATTTTCCAAAGTATCTATAAATCTAAATCATATATCAAAGTATCTAGACTTGAAGTTATCTAATAGTACAAAAAATATTGCTTTAAATTCACTCAAAATAACTTAGTAAAAATATATAAATAATGGTAGAGACAAACATGCATTGCTAAGAGCAAAAGTGACATCAGGAAAGAAAGTTATCGCTAGTGAAGCTATGATTGACAGAACTGTCAGAACATTGACCGAGCATTTAACATCTTTGCCATAAAACATCAAGTTTATTATTAAGAAATGGATAGGACAACTTCATACTTCAAAGCAAAGTTTCAATGATACAAAGGGTAAGTGACTTCATGGATGTTCTAGAATACTCACAATTTACCATCTATGCATACATTTATTCTTACAGATTTACACATATTGTCACATATTCACACATATTCTCACACATCCACACATGTTTACTCATAATCACATATTAAGTGATATTTATGTACCCTGAACTAGATGATTATGCAAATTATCTCTGAGATTAAAACCTGGAAATAATGGAAATTAAAGATCGCAATGACGATGTGAGTATATGTATATAGTTTTACACTTTCTTGAATATTAACCTTTCATCTCCCAGGAATGAGATCAAAGTGTACATGATTAGATACTTTCCAAAATGCTAGATAGACACACTTATCAACCTACCTAACCTATTATCATACCAGATAAAAACTCATTCTGTTACATATGGTGATACCAATTGCAGGGTCTAGAATTATATATTAATATTACACTTGGTTATATATATATATATATATATATATATATATATATATATATATATATATATATATATATATATATATAATAAGCAAACGTGAGATTACATTACTGTTGCTTATTTTTATCTGTTCTAATTTAATTCTAAAAAGTGGAGATTTAATTGTGTTGTCATTTTTGTTTCAATAATCCCTGGTTGGAATTCTTAAATTAGATTGAGCGGGAAATTAATATTTGCCCTGCCTCAGATATAAAATTTGACAACAAAAAAAGTTTTCGCAGGAAAGCTAGCAAGGTAAGGATAGCCTGCCAAGAAAGAGGGTGGTTGAGATTATTCTAGACTAAAAGGTTTTTAAAAAATGCTTGGTTCAGCTTCTGATTTCTAAGAGGCATTCAGATTAATCTGTGGAACTTCATATTAATCACAGTTTGAACCTTTAAGAGATTTTTTCAAATTCGCCTTTGTGATGTCAACTAACGCTGCTATGTGTATTGGAAGCAATAAGATGCATTGCTAATTTAAATAAGAATGAGCCTAGGGCTCTAGGGCTCTAGGCTATTCTTTCATGATGCCATAAAACTCTAACCTAAGCCGGATTCCCAGTTTGCCTTGACACTTGCCTTTGTCATAAAGAGAAGTCACCTGAAAAATGAACTATTATTAAAAATGCACACTCGTCAGAAAATTACTAGAATTCTGCCTTATCGTAAAATAAACTTTTTTTTATTCTAGCCAGGGTAAATAAATTGCTTTTAATTAAATCTCTGTTCAATCTAATGATAAGAATGTTTTAAAGTTGTATTAATTATTTTTAATTACTTATTATCTGTATGTACTTTTTCTAGTATTTAACGTGTGTCTTGGAATGTTAGTTTTAAGATTCCAAGTTTGATTTCAATTTTCATTTATCAGGGGATGCATTGAGAGATTGTATTTTATATGTTTAATATATGCCTAATGATTTCATTAACTATTGCAAAATGCTTTGGCAGTTTTCGCAGGTTTTATTTACTCACCAGCCCTTAGTTTTTGTTGTAAAATAATGAAATTTTTAAACACATTTGGTTTGCGTTTTTTTTTTTTTTTTTTGCAAACAACAAAATCTTTTTGCTGGCTATTTATCAGATTCTTTCTTCTGGTTTGCTGAAGGTAGTAATTTCTTTCTGGATTACATAAGATCGTGATCAAATATCTTTTTGCTGTCTTGTATGTGAAATCAACCGCGTTTGCTTTAAAAGTAGTATTATGTGCAGCAGTCCTGTGGCATTATAACATCAGTAATTAGAATGCTACTGATCTATCATCTGCACTGGTTTCCTTGATTTCCTACAAGATTGTAACTGTTTTAATATCTCTGAATCAGGAAGCTAGAGTTGTTGTTTTTTTGTTTTTTTGTAATTTTATAAATTGCCAGCAGGAAGCTATTATCCTACCCATTTCTTATATTATTAGGTGAGAGGATTATGCTGCCAAAATGTTTAATGTTTTCATGTTTGCTGTACTCGTGCACTCTCTGATAATTAAGTTTACATTAATATAAGTCACTTTTGTATTCGTGGCTAGTCCAACTTTTAATAAAATTAATAAATTGTTTAAATTTACTTAGCTGACATTTGTCTTGGTACTTTTATTTCTCAATTGTCTAAACAATCCATAAAATCTCTTGTTTCTCCCTGAGTTTAGTCCGACACATTCAGGTTGGCATATCCTGTCTACCCTTAAAATAAATGTCTAGTACTGATTTTTGGACTAGTGGCGCCCGTGTGGTCAGTATATGTGAATCAAAGATCTTTCATCCAGTACTATATATATATATATATATATATATATAGTATATATATATATCTTTATATATATATATATATATATATATATTGTGCCCTTTTCTATAGGTCAGTAATAGTCCATCTCAGTCAATTACTAAAAATTTTAAATTTTAGAATATGTTATTTTAATATGATAATTATAGTTTGTCAATTATAATATAAAGTACAATTTGAAGCTAAAGAAAATATATAGTATATAAAATTATAACGAATCATTTAAAAATAGTTAAGTAAAGTTAAAGATATTATTTCATATGGTTGTAAAAGCTGTCCATAATAAATAACTCAGCTATAAATATTTAAAAGTATGTTTAATAAGCTCAATTTTAATAGTCTTAAATGTATAGATAAATAAATGTTATACAATATTTAAATTTATAAACTATGTTTAATAATCAAAATTAATATGTATATTTTAAAAATTAGTTTTGTGATAGTGAGAGTTATATCTAGTTCTATATTTTCTAAATTGTTCTTCCAAATTTTATAATTATATTATTAAATATAATAAGTGTATCAATTTTATAAATCTGGGCAGAGAAATAGATTAAAAAATCATCTGTCAAAGTTATTGATCATGTGACTTGTATAATGCATACTTTCACACACACGCTTGTTTGAATTAATAACCAAGTTTGAAATATTTTAAAAGTTATAGTGTAGAATTGGATGGAATTATCACCTAGCATAAAGCAAATATTAAGTTAACTCTCGTATATAATATTTTTAAAATAGTATTATAAAGACAAATACAGTTAATAAATAAATTAAATATTTTGTTTAAATAAAAATGGATAAATGGAATATTAAGAGTGGAATAAATATTAAATGTTATTTTAAAAGCTATTTTAAATGATTAAATAATTTAAATAAAGTAATAATTGATTTAAAGGTACTATTTTAAATAATATTTTAAGTTCATTACGTCATAATTTTTATTTTCAAATATAATTCTGTAAAACTAAAAATATATGTAAATTTGTTCTCAAGCTAAAAGTAAGAATCAACCAATCAAATGAGGTATTCTTACAGACTATAAATATGAATTGCACATTATGAGATAGGATTGATTTGAAAATATGCATACAATGATTTTTTTTATATTAGTGATATAATCCAACATAATAACAAATAGTTATGTGATTCTTTCAAAATTTTGATGTTATTGGATATTCAAATAGTGTCTAGTTAGATTGTATATGATTAAACATACAGAATGATGAAGTAGACAAACTTTTCTTGTGGAACAGTGGTATTGTTTAATTATCAATGAATTTTATTTATTGTTTTGTAAATGCAGATAGTTATTTATCGATGTAAGATGTGGAAAATCTTGAGAAATAATGTTGAGATAGTGGCTTGGAAGTACTTAGTGAACAGGAAACCAAGATGATGTTTTTTAAGAAATAGGATCTGATAAGGAATGTGAATAATATTTAGTCTTTATGTGGATATCAGCATAGTTAAAAAAGCCCTATGACTAGTACACATTTTATTTGGACAGTGTTTTATATTTCTTTAAATATTTGATGTTCTAATAAAGCTAAAGAAATAGCTTTAACATCGTTCATGTATTAGAGGTTATTAGACAGGTAAAGGTCATACCTCTTTCTTGTAATGCACTGTGCCATGATTTTTGAAATATGTTATGAGTGATACTCTAGCTTTCTTCCTTAAATTCTATACATCTGTTTCGCTATCTTTATTTCATGTAACTGCATCGTTTAGTAAGATATTTTGAAAAGAAATGGTAAATAATTTAGAACTTAGGTTATGCTATCGTTTTTTGTATAATATTGGTTTATTTGCTTAGAAGGAATAGAAGTTTATAACTTAAAATTGAAGGTCCAATGAATCCTAAAGGAAAGGAAAGAATCATAGAATATATTTTGAATTTATTTCGAAAATGAAATATAAATTTTGGAATAGAGTATCTAAACAAGATATTTTCTTTAAAATATTAATTTTTTTTGTATACTTTATTATTATTTTTAAGAGAAAAATAAGCATTGCATATTTTTTTAAAATACAATAGTACAATGTAAATTATATAAACAATATGCATAGTATTTTTTTTTGTTTATTAAATAAAAGGAATATATTGCTTATTACACTTACATCATACTAAAGTAAGGCTAAATAAGAATATATTATGATTAGTAAACATCGTGTGATAAAACACTAAAATCTAGTACTGAATTTTGGATGAATATTTTAGGTAACATCTTTGACTTTGCAAAATGAAAATTTTTTTTAATATTTTGAGAAATCCATTCTCATTATAAAGTTGTTGTTTTTTTTTTTTTGTAGAATGTTTTCCTATAATTTTTTTAAAAAATAAAGAAAATAAATAAATAAATTAAAAAAAAAAAGATACTTTAATAATATTAAGGATGAAATATTCTGCTAGTAAGTAAATATATTTATAATAAGTTAACCATAATGAGAAACCAAATGGTAACATTTTTTTTTTATATTGTCTTAAGTCTAAATAAAGATATAACTAAAATATAAACTATAAATTATTTTTATAACCTAGTAGATAAAAATGTGAAAATAAAATAAGGATATCCATTGTAAATAATGTACATAAATTGTTTATTTTATTTGTTGTTGTTAATAAACTTTGTTAAAATTTGTTTTTTCAAAATTTTTGTGTCTGGATTGTTTATTTTTCCACTTCACTGCATGAAATCACGATATATCCATAATAATTGAAACAAATATATAATTTTGCACAAAAAGATAAGTAGAGAATTATTTAGGAATTTAAATATTTATTGGTATTCTTTTAATTAAATAATTATAATTTTATATTATTTTATTGGGCATAAATCAGTTATCACAGTAGTATACTGAATTATATGCTATCAGTTGCCACACATCCTTTGTCTATCAGATTATCATATGCTACCACGTATTTATTATATTATTACATGAAGATATAAGATCATATTATATTATTTTATTATTTTATATGGTAATAAAAATATAATGAAAGAAAAGATATCCAGTAGTAGTTAAACAATAAAGAATATTATTATTATTAATTATTATTAGTTTAAGTGTAGTAGATTATGACATAAAATCCCTTCTCATATTTTACTACCGTATTTTTATTAACTTAGAATAAACTTTACGAACCTCAGATTTTTATTGAGCTAGATTATTATAAAAGAAGATTAGGATTTAATTATTAACTTAATCTGATTGAGTAAGAGTTATTAAAGTCGTAAGAATACTATGAGTTTGTTATTTGATATAGTAATAAGGGGGGATAGTGTTCTTATGACATTGAGGTAGTATCCTGTGGGATATTGGCACAATGTAATCTATCTTGTCACCTGTATTTTCACTTCAAGTCTCATGAAGATATGAAATATTTGTTTAATTTATTTTTATAAACTGAACATTATTCGTATTTTAAATTTGAGCTAGTGAAACATTTTAATTTTAATGCTGAATATTTTATTTATTAATTATTAACTGAGCTAGAACCCGTTTTATTTTATATCATATATTATCTGGAAGTGAAGATGCACAAGAGAAGGTTAGAATATATATATATATAATTAATATATATATAATATATATTATATATATATATATATATATATATATATATTTAATGGCAGTTGAAGCAGGTTAGAAAGTAACCGAAAGTACTTCTGCGGATTTTAAGATTGTTTGTAATTGTTTATAAACCGTTAAAAATATTATTTCAATTATAATTACAATATTGTTTTTAATTAACGGATATTTTATTTATTTTACATATATATATATTGTAATGGAATGTACTTGCTGCATTCCATTTAAATTGAAGAAAGAAGGCCCCAAACATTGGGAAAGCCAAATATAATGGAATGTATCTTTATATGATCTCAAATGAAAATAAACATATGAACTTTTGCAACAATAATCATTAGTTAACCAAGCCCCTAACTTTGAGACACCAAATGTAATGAATAATTAAACGAACATATTATGCTGACCACGTTGTGGCGTCCAAATGTAATGGAACATACTTTTACTCCATTATACCAATCATCAGTTAACTGGGACCAACAGTTTATGGTGCCAAATGTAATGGACAATATATCATATAAACATATTGTACCTCAAATGTAATGGAACGTCAATATATGAGAAGAAAATAATGCTTCAAACATTGGATGATAAACGTAATGGAATATATATAATCTAAATGAATCCAATTGTTGAGAAAGCCTAATATAATAAATTGTATAATTTAAATGAAGAAAGACAAAATTATCCCAGTTATATTTAAATAAATTGTTTATATGCCCTTCCAACTAGCTATACATGAAATAAATCTAAAATCATACAGAGCAATGAGATCTATCATTATAATTTATTTTCAAGGTTGATATAACTAACTAATCATTATATATATATATATATATATATATATATATATATATATATATATATATATATATATATATATATATATATATATCAGAAACAAAGGTAATTCTATTAAATCCAATATACACATCTATTATGTAAATTTATGTATATCTAAACATATCAATGAATAATAATATGTGTAAGTGGCCTAAAGACTAAATAATAAGTGAAATACGTAGTTATCCTCTATTAAATTGTGAATTCAATTAATTTCATAATGACTTTGGCACTAAAAGAAAAATAAGAATAAAATATTAATACACTTTCAAATAAATTACAAAGGCATTACTTATAAAACAAATAGTACATCCTTTATTTTTATATTATGGTTTAATTTTAGGTAATATCAATGTTTTAAATACAAACCCAAATAATAAATATACATATATACTTGCAATAAGTATATATATTAAATAAATAAAGACATATCTGTGCTTAACAAGTAGGTATTAATATAAATACAAATCCATATTTATATTTTTCAGATATTTAAAATAATAAATAAAAAAATATTATATACAGCAAATATATATAAATTATTGTTTTGGTATGCATAAGAATCATTATATAAAGTTAAAAAAAAAATGGAAATAAATTAATAATAAAACAATTTTTATAATAAACATTTGCGAATATAAATTTACTTATTAAAATATACATAACAACTCATATGCAACCCAAACTTATAAGCCATACTTTAAGGTTTTAAATTACTTAAGTGTTAATTTTGACACCTGTTAAACGTTTATTGCTGTTAGAAAACAAGACGCTTGAATTGAATATTTATAAAACGTTATATTTTTATAATGAAAAATAAAAGTAAATAAAAAAAATGAATATCGATCTCAAAAATATATTTATATATCATTTATACATATAAAATTATTTACTACCTTTCAAAATTCACTTGTTTAGTTTTCCTTCAAAAGTCAACTTATTCCATTGTTTTATTTCTTTATCCATTTAATATTAGAATGCATTCTAGTTAAAGTGAAGAAACTATCACGTTAGAGAAAATTGTCAATTCTTGGATGTATGTATATTTTTATCCTTCTAAAATTTCTTTCCTTGAAAAATAAATAAATAAATTGAAATGTTAAATCCAATATATTAATTCTAGTTACCTCCAGATTATTATTAGATTGACCATTATAGATTCCAGATAGGTATGTCAAATTTCGGCTTCAGACGCGATGAAATACATGTATTGAAATTTGCTTAGTTTTTCTTTTTAAATTGCCTTGGAATAAATGAAAGAAATGGTGCAGTCTCTTGGCTGTGATATATCTCTATTAGCCTGTCATGATTTATGTATTTACCATAGAAATCTATCTTATTCCAATATTCTGAAGAATGGTAATTTCAAAGAAAAAAAAAAAGTACAACAATTTTTTTATCCTTTTTGTTTGTTTAATCACTATCCTAATAATAGTAATGGCTTCTTTTTTTTGTTGTTGTTGCTGTTGTTCCACGTGCTAGCAAATGCTGTTTTTAAAACCATTGTTACACATGTTTTATTTTAAACAATTAACATTAAAAAAAAAAATATCAAGCATATATATAAAAAATATTAAATTGAAAATTTATTTGACAGCTTTAAAAATATACATAAATAATAATATGGCATTTTTTTAATAATCACTGCAAATAAAATAATTTTTTTATATAATCAACAATTTATATGTCTTCATTTATTTATAATAATTAAATATTCATAACGATGTACCATCAACATATAAATAAAATAATAACTTCAAACAATAACTATACCTAATAACCATAAACAATAATAATACTTCATATATAAACATCAACTCAAAGAGGTTTTTTTTTATATATAACAAATGATAATTTTTAAAATATAGATAGACTTATCGATATTTACAATACCCCCTAATCCACCGGAAAAAAAAATGTCTTTGCAAATAACTAATGAATTATGAGATATCGAAAAACTTCTCAAATTTGTAATCTTTCTAAGGACTAACATGGTTTAAAGAATATTATTTTTCATATTAATAACCATATTCATTTATTTATATCTATCTTTCAGATCATCTAGATATTTGTCCAAGTTTTCTTTAAAAAAAAATAATAATAATAATCAAAAGTGCCTTTTGAATCCTTCTTGAAAAGAATTTCCAGTATGTTGAATTCTGTGAAGAAATTTGCTTTTATTTACAAGATTTTTATATAACGTTTTCGTATAATTCAATTGCTTTTGAATAATTTTGAGATAAGTATCTAAAGATTTTGCTATGAACTCCTTAGATTCTGCATCTATATCCTTTACATAAATAGTAACTTGATCATAAGCACTAACATAATTCTTAACTTTATCAATAACAGTTGCTATTTTATCAGATAATCTATTACCTTTCCTTTGACTATCTTGATAAACATCATCGACTTGAGTAAGTCTTTGTTTTTACTTCACTTGTTCTACATTCAATTAAAAACAATACTCTGGGAAATTTTGAATGATATTCATTCAAATTTTCTAAATAATCCTTTAAAAATCGCAAATCAGATTGATGTGATACAACTTCAACATTAAAAATTCTTAAAATCATTTTGAAAATCATTCTGTTTTACACCATTAATATTATCCTATTCTATATTAATTCTTTTCAGTTTAACTTTAGATTTACTTAAATCTCTTTCCTTAGCTATATTTTCTCGAAGAAAATCTTTACTAATCACATCATCACTTTTCATTTTAAGTTTAATTTTGGCTTTGCCAATTTCTTTTTCTTTATCAATAATCTTTCTGCTAAGAATTAAATTAAATATCTTTTCATTTATTCTTTTAAATTTTACCTTTGCTTTCCCTATATCTCTTTCCTTGTAAATATTCTCTCTAAGAAAATCAATATTATTTATCTTTCCATCTACAACTTTAAGTTTAACTTTTGCTTTGCCTACTTTCATCCTTCTATTACAATTTTCATAAAGAAAATTCTCTTTAGATTTCTTTACCTTTTTATTTCTCTCAAATTTCAATAAGATATATCTTACTAAATTTGTCCTGCTGGCATACTTGTAAAATAAGTCATTTCTATTGCAACAATGGTACAAATTACCACTTAAATATTTATGTTCTAATATATCTAAAAATACACTTTCTTGGTACCATACAAAATTACCATGATAATTTTCTTTATAAGATAATGTCTTATGACTAATATAATTTGTCATATCCAGACAAAATTTCTTAAATTCAACACTCATGTTACTATATAGTAAACATTTTGCATGCACTCTACCATCATTGGCTATAGATTGAAAAGAACTACATTTATATATTGAGTTTTGCCTTTCAAGTGGTTTATTACAATAGTAATAATCCCTTGCATCCAAGTTATATGAATACACATGATTCATAAACTTCCTATGAAAATTCATACTAAACAACTTCTGTTCAAAACTCTGATTGTTACTTTTAAAATTGGTGTACAAAAAGAACTTACAAGAATATTTTTGATCTATCTTGACACTTTCTTTACATTGACTTTGAGAAACACATTCTGTTCTTTCTAGTGATTTTTGAGAGTAAATTTTAATCTTTTCTGGTGAACTTAATTCAACTTCTAAAGTTTGAACACCTTCATTCATTTTATTATAATGCATATTCATTTCTCTTAACTCTAGAGTACTATTGTCTAACCATTGAAAACCTAACTGTCCAATTTCTAAATTCTGAACAGTGTCCTTTAATCTTTCACAACTTAATTCTACTTTTTCTGATTACTTTTGTGAATTTAATTTTATTTCTAAGAATCTATCAACTATTTTAACATACTCTTTATTGTCATTAATATCTTCACTAGTCACATCTAAAGGTTCTTTATATTCTTCCATTTTTACCTCAAATTTTATTTCTACTCTCCTAACAATATTATCTACCAGAGCTTTTAATTCATCTTTTAATTCCCTAGAAATTTTATTAGAATTGACTTTCATCTCAGTTCTAAGTTCCTCTTTTAGTTCATCAGAGTTAGTTTTTAAACTAGTCTCTAGTTTATGGGAAAGTTCATCAGAATTTGTTTTTAATCTAGATTCTAGTTTCTGGGAAAGTTCATCAGAATTTATTTTTATCTCAGCTCTAAGTTCATCAGAGTTGGTTTTTAAGTTGGTTTTCATCTCAGCTCTAAGATCTGCTTTTAATTCTGCTCTAAATTTTTCCATAAATTCTCTTAAATCAAAATCACCACTAACTGGCATTTCATTACTATTATCCATTATTACTAGTACTGTAATATTATACAAAAAAAATATCTAAGATATATATATTTCTATGTAGTAATTAACACAGATCAAGGGCTCACCATCTCCAATCATTATCCCAACAAGCAATTACTCAACTAAGCAAAGTACAAGCCTTTTGAATTTTATGATACATAATAGCTATCCGACAATCTAAATTTCAGTTGTTAGAACTCATAAACTTATTGGCTTATAAAAAGTCTCTTTTATCACTATAACAATAATAAATTCCTCTAAAAAATATATATAGAGAGAGAAAGAAAGTAACAACTGAGGTCACTAACTAACATTTATTTATATTTAATGATAATAAATATTCTACACTTATACCATATTGAAATGTAGAAATTTCATATCAAATTCAATATAACCTTGAAATATTTAAAATACAATAAAATGTTCACATGCCTTGAAAACAACCAATTCAATAATATTGTGAGATAACTTTCACACTCAAGATAATGGTAGTTAAGCATAAACTTACTAAATTGATACCTATAAATTTTCTGGACCTTAAAACTTAATAACATTTTATATACATAAAAAAAAAATCAACTTCACTAATTATTTACTTTTGTGCCCGAAATATTTTACTAAAATTGTACTAATGCAGTTTATTATCAACAAACATTCACTAATTGAACTTCATGTTTAAAAGTCACTTATAATGGAAAATATAACATTGATATGCTTGTTTTCAAACCCTAATTGATAATCAATGTAATAGATTATTTGTTACCAACAATAATCAATTAACCAAGCCCTTAAGTTTGGTGTTATATATTTAAGTTATATACGTATCTATTCCTCCAAAGATCCGACAGATACTGACAGCCAAAAGATTGATTAGCACTTCACAACTTTGATATAGATAAAAGAATTCAATCATTACTCCTAAAGCATACAATGTTTCATGAACACTTAGATGACTATCACATTTCATTCTATCCAAGCTACTACAACCCATAATAATTTTCTGAAAACACTACTACATTGCCCTGCTTACATCCAAGTCTTAGGGGCTATTATTTATAAAATATTTCCTTGCTCATCTTTGGGAGTCTTAGAGGCAAATATTATACATATATCAAAAATAATTATACCTTACTCTCTCTGGAGTCTTAAAGGTAAAATCATGGCAGGACTACTGTTAACTGCTTCATGATAAATAATAACTAACATCACAATTTGGGTTGGAGCAATGAATGAGATCAATCAATCACAAGTGACATGAATGCATCACATCCTCAAGACAATGACAAAAATTCCCCATCCAACATCAATACTTGCAACAGAACCAACCAAACTCCAACAATCAAATATCCAATCTAACCCTCAAAATTATAGATTTTCTACAACCTAAACTTTCCAAATATGGACAAAATTATTACGCTATAATTTAACACCATCAATATAATTTTTAAATTGAAATTAAACTGCTTCATGACTATATTTATTTTTCATCATTAAAGAAATACAATAACAGTAACAATCACCATCTAAACATAAGGCCAAAATATTTCCATTTATATAAAAAAAAATTAAACACACAAAAATGCTTCTCTTTCTTTAAACTATACATCTCATATCAATATATATATACTACACATCTCTCAGGCATGTGGGTATTTCAAGCCCTAATTAGCTTATTTCGAGCCCTAGTTGTTGCACCAAATGTAATGGAATGTACTTGCTGCATTCCATTTAAATTGAAGAAAGAAGGCCCCAAACATTGGGAAAGCCAAATATAATGGAATGTATCTTTATATGATCTCAAATGAAAATAAACATATGAACTTTTGCAACAATAATCATTAGTTAACCAAGCCCCTAACTTTGAGACACCAAATGTAATGAATAATTAAACAAACATATTATGCTGACCACGTTGTGGCGTCCAAATGTAATGGAACATACTTTTACTCCATTATACCAATCATCAGTTAACTGGGACCAACAGTTTATGGTGCCAAATGTAATGGACAATATATCATATAAACATATTATACCTCAAATGTAATGGAATGTCAATATATGAGAAGAAAATAATGCTTCAAACATTGGATGATAAATGTAATGGAATATATATAATCTAAATGAATCCAATTATTGAGAAAGCCTAATATAATAAATTGTATAATTTAAATGAAGAAAGACAAAATTATCCCAGTTATATTTAAATAAATTGTTTATATGCCCTTCCAACTAGCTATACATGAAATAAATCTAAAATCATACAGAGCAAT
The DNA here is from genome assembly GCA_028023455.1 of Epiperipatus broadwayi. NCBI lineage: Eukaryota > Metazoa > Onychophora > Udeonychophora > Euonychophora > Peripatidae > Epiperipatus > Epiperipatus broadwayi. The sequence continues at coordinate 1,444,947 of JAQFVV010006287.1, read as the reverse complement.
GAGATCTATCATTATAATTTATTTTCAAGGTTGATATAACTAACTAATCAAATATATATATATATCAGAAACAAAGGTAATTCTATTAAATCCAATATACACATCTATTATGTAAATTTATGTATATCTAAACATATCAATGAATAATAATATGTGTAAGTGGCCTAAAGATTAAATAATAAGTGAAATACGTAGTTATCCTCTATTAAATTGTGAATTCAATTAATTTCATAATGACTTTCATAAAAGAAAAATAAAAATAAAATATTAATACACTTTCAAATAAATTACAAAGGCATTACTTATAAAACAAATAGTACATCCTTTATTTTTATATCATGGTTTAATTTTAGGTAATATCAATGTTTTAAATACAAACCCAAATAATAAATATACATATATATACTTGCAATAAGTATATATATTAAATAAATAAAGACATATCTGTGCTTAACAAGTAGGTATTAATATAAATACAAATCCATATTTATATTTTTCAGATATTTAAAATAATAAATAAAAAAATATTATATACAGCAAATATATATAAATTATTGTTTTGGTATGCATAAGAATCATTATATAAAGTTAAAAAAAAATGGAAATAAATTAATAATAAAACAATTTTTATAATAAACATTTGCGAATATAAATTTACTTATTAAAATATACATAACAACTCATATGCAACCCAAACTTATAAGCCATACTTTAAGGTTTTAAATTACTTAAGTGTTAATTTTGACACCTGTTAAACGTTTATTGCTGTTAGAAAACAAGACGCTTGAATTGAATATTTATAAAACGTTATATTTTTATAATGAAAAATAAAAGTAAAAAAAAAAAAAAAGATTATCGATCTCAAAAATATATTTATATATCATTTATACATATAAAATTATTTACTACCTTTCAAAATTCACTTGTTTAGTTTTCCTTCAAAAGTCAACTTATTCCATTGTTTTATTTCTTTATCCGTTTAATATTAGAATGCATTCTAGTTAAAGTGAAGAAACTATCACGTTAGAGAAAATTGTCAATTCTTGGATGTATGTATATTTTTATCCTTCTAAAATTTCTTTCCTTGAAAAATAAATAAATAAATTGAAATGTTAAATCCAATATATTAATTCTAGTTACCTCCAGATTATTATTAGATTGACCATTATAGATTCCAGATAGCTATGTCAAATTTCGGCTTCAGACTCGATGAAATACATGTATTGAAATTTGCTTAGTTTTTCTTTTTAAATTGCCTTGGAATAAATGAAAGAAATGGTGCAGCCTCTTGGCTGTGATATATCTCTATTAGCCTGTCATGATTTATGTATTTACCATAGAAATCTATCTTATTCCAATATTCTGAAGAATGGTAATTTCAAAGAAAAAAAAATACAACAAATTTTTTATCCTTTTTGTTTGTTTAATCACTATCCTAATAATAATAATGGCTTCTTTTTTTGTTGTTGTTGCTGTTGTTCCACGTGCTAGCAAATGCTGTTTTTAAAACCATTGTTACACATGTTTTATTTTAAACAATTAACATTAAAAAAAATAAAATATCAAGCATATATATAAAAAATATTAAATTGAAAATTTATTTGACAGCTTTAAAAATATACATAAATAATAATATGGCATTTTTTTAATAATCACTGCAAATAAAATATTTTTTTATATAATCAACAATTTATATGTCTTCATTTATTTATAATAATTAAATATTCATAATGATGTACCATCAACATATAAATAAAATAATAACCTCAAACAATAACTATACCTAATAACCATAAACAATAATAATACTTCATATATAAACATCAACTCAAAGAGGTTTTTTTTTTTATATAACAAATGATAATTTTTAAAATATAGATAGACTTATCAATATTTACAATATATATATATATATAGACTTATCAATATTTACAATATATATATATATATTGTAATCTCTGCATTATTCACTTATTTCACTTTATTGTATATATAAATGCTCAGGTGCCAATTCTATACAAGATAGAATAAATTTATAACTGTAATTGCCTTTTTACTTATTTATAAGATTCTTATGCTGTAATTACTCTATGCCTTAGCTCAGTTGAGGTTATAAGATATGGTATCCATATAGGATGCAAATAAGGGTAATAGAACATTTATAGATAACAATTCTGTAACATTAATTTAATTATATCCTATAGGCAAGCAGCAAACATTAAGATCACAAAATTATGGGAAAATTGACATCATAGAATTATGGGAAAGCTGACATTTTAAATGTGATAGTTGACAAAGCCACAAGTTGGTTGAAAGCGCTCCTAAGTGACGGTTATACATATATTTTTATAAGCTTTTAAATACTGTATTTTTAAATTTGCATATATATATATATGACATTTTTAATTAATAAATATAGAATGTAAAAAAATATATATTTAAAAGGTAATAAATAAATGATTATAAGATGTATATATAGAATGTAAATTATATGTTCATATATATATAGTACCAATATCGTGGTTTGTACATTTAATAATTTTGTCTAAAATTATTGAAATAAAAATCTTTCGTTAAAAGGACAATAGTATGTAAAAGTTTAAGAGTTTTTTTTTTTTAATTGCAGTTTGTTTTCGAAAAACGTAAAATTAAAAGTCAAATAATTTTTTTAAATAAAAGTTACAAGTAATTAATTAAAAGAAGGAGGGTTTGCTTTAGAAATGTCAAATTAAAAGAAGTTGATTTTCAAATAAGTAAAGAATTCATTTTTATTATTGTCATTAGTTTAAAGAAAATATTGTTCATAAAAGTTATAAATGATTGATTAGAAAAAAAAGAAAAGAAAAAAAAAGGTTTAAACTAAAAGTTTAAAAATATAAATCTCTTTTTATTTAAGTTAAAGAAAAAAAGTCATCTTAAAAACTAAATAGTGAATTGATCTTAAATTATATATGTACATAAATGACAAATTAATATGAGTTTGTTAGTAAAATATATATGTGCAATTGTAAATATAAAAAGGTATGTGTAGTAAATATTAAAAAAAATTATATAAAAAATTATCATTAAAAAACACAATGATGGCTATTAAGTTAAACAAAAAACAACAACACTACATTTGCAATGGCTGCTAACTAACATGTGCCAGGATTAAAAGCTTATCTTGAGAAATGCAATTAAACACAAGGAAGAAATTTTGACAACAGATATTGCTGGTGGACATCAAAACGACAACAGGTCTTAAGTATAAATAGTACAGTTTTTCATCAGACCATCAGTTGAGATTACCGTTTAGATTGTGCAGTTGAGATTGAGCAGTTGATATTAAATCAGTCAATAATGCAGTGTTAAAACCCTTGGAAACATACAATTTTCTCTAGCCTGAGTCCAGTGAAACTCCAACTTGCCTGGAAAAGGATAATGCTTGCATAACAACTTGAAATCTGCCATCAATATTTAATTGTCTTCAAGAATAGTGCCAATGAATAATAATAAAACTCCTCAAGAAAACATCCCAGCCAGCTGGAAATATTCTCACTAGAAGCAGCAACCAAGAAGAAAACAAAGTTCTCACTAAAAATAAATTTCACAGCAAATAGCAAGAAGTAGTTCACATTCTAAAATCCTAGGTAATAACATTTTTTCTTATTCTCATTTCTAAAGTAGCCATCACATTTGTTGAGGCCTCTGAAAGTCAAGTAATATGAACTCTGTAGCATATATAAACAAACTATTGATGTGCATGTTTTAAATGTCAAATATTAGTTAATGCTTTGTTATATGATATTCTAGTGTGTTAATTAGGAATGTGTGTGATCATTATATAAAATACCAATGTTATGTTAGTTAAGATTTACCAAAGGATTGAAAATTAAAATAATAAATGTTAATTAAAATAAATTGTCTTTTAAACTTAAAGCTTAATCTGTCAGTCAATTTTTTCCCACTAATACAATAATTTATTATTGATTACAAGTAGCTGAGCTACTTAAGGGATTTTTCAAGTGCTGGATTATGGGCCTACTGTCCAAATATGTTAGTTCTGAAACTAGCTGATACCTGGGGTTTACTCCAAAACAAATAAAGTGTTTGGATAGTAGGGGTTTGAATCTAGCAGTCGAGGTGGGCCATGATCTGGACAGTAATCATGTTATGTGTTGCATAGCTTGGTCTAATCATGGGTATTATTGACAGCTCTGCTATCAATAATATTTTTCACTCTGCTCGATCGATCAGTTCATTCACGTACATTTATAACATAAGATTATAAATTTATTAAAAATAAGGTTTAAACCCAGAAAGTAGAGTATGTGTGGTCTCTACAGTTTGAACAAGGTACAATTGGCTCTCCCAATGTGGAACAAACTCATCATAAATGACAGTTAACTAAATGTTTTGTTATTGTTTGAAAATAAAAATTTAAAAGAAAGCTAAATTACATATTTTAAAGTGGTTTAATTTTAAAAAAAGAATTGACTGAATTTTTTTTTCTTTAAATGAAAAGAGATTTTGACATTTATCTTATTTAAAATAAATCATTCTGTTAAATCAGAGACAGTTAGATATTTTTGGGCAGAGCTAAAGTGTTAAGAATGGGTAGAGAAAAGGACAAGGTGGTGGAGTCAGTCGTATGTTCCATGTAAGAAAATAAATAAACAGCTCGTATTTAAATATCCTTTTAAAAATGGAAAAAGAGAAAGAAATATCTGAAATGCAGATGATGATGAAAATGATGATGGACATGATGAATATGATGAAAGAAATGCATCAAGAATTCAAGCAAAGTTGCCAAGAGTTTAAAACAGAAATGAAGGAAGAAATTAATCAGTTTAAAGTAGAAATGATTAGAGAAATAAGAGAAATGAGATGCAAGATAACAGGAAAGGTAGAGAAGAACCAAGGTATCATAGAGGTACTTCACCCAAGAAAAGAAGATATAAATACTCACACTACTCAATCATCTGTACATGTCTAAAATGAATCTAGTAACACTCAGAACCATACCTTCCAAACCAACACTATAAATCAATGTTTTAAATAAAAATAAAGGCCTGATCAATGAAATTACCATTGAACACCTAAGTAGTTTAAATTTGTATTTTTCAATCCACAACAATCTTTCAGAAGGCATTAATAGTTTGCATACAGCTATCTACAAGGAGACAACCTATCATGGTGGAAATCATTATTCCAAGTTCTTAAGAATTTTAATGACTATCAAACATTATTAATAAACATCTTTTGGAATAATGATCAACAGGAGCTTTCATTATAGCAAATCTTGCAAGAGAAGTATAGGAGTGTTCCTGGTAAAACATTTACTAAATTCTTTAGAAGGCAAGTGTCAAATTAAAACGTTAGACACATACTATCTCAGTTAAAATCAAATAATAATCAGAATTGTCAAACATAGCTTGGCTTTGAAAATAGAGCAATCTTTATTATGAGCCTATACACAAAATATAGAACAAATCACTGTCTTACCGAATAACATTGGCACCAACAATCAAAACATGATTCACAAATATATAGAAAAAAAAAGACTAGACATCAATAAATGCTATCAATTATAAAATATAAAAAACAACATCCCTAACCATTGAAAGAGTAAAGCACTTTAAAAAGATGGTATTATAGATAATAAAAGAGTCGACAGACTGTTGATGATCACCACTACATATCAAACTTTATTAATGTAGCCTCCATTAACAGTCAAAAACAGATGAAAGGTAGATATAGTAACGATATACTCAAAGCATCACCTAAAGCAAAGTAATAAGGGATATGGGAAGTGGTTCATCTCCTTAAAGACCCATATTAAAAATGAGAAACAAAATCCAAACAATAATAAAAGAAATGACCAGTTTAACCTGTTTGTGGAAAGATGAAGCATCACGTCATGCTTTACAAAGTTGTCCCATAATAGAAATAATGTTTGTTGATTTACGAGTGAAAGTCTTATTACACACTAATAACCAATTATCAGTTATTTCTGACGAATTTTACAGAAAAATTATGAATTAAAATACAAATATTTAAACCCTACAATTCAAGTCAGTACAGGTTACCATGACTAACAATAAAAATGTAATACTAGCTCAAAAACAAATTTGGGTCAAACTGACCATCAACCAAACATATCTATCATGTCTTTCTAATACTAAATGACCTCATTTATGTAGTCATATTAGAGGCCAACTAGAAAATGTAATGTGTGGTTAACTGATGGACTCAACAATCATAGATATTTATTTGTAAAAAGATTTTTTTTTTATTAATAATTTTAGTAAATGATAACAATGATAAAACAAAAATGGAAGCTATCGGATATCACAGAGCCATGTGTTATAAATAGTGTTAAAAATCAGGATGAAAAGAAAATTGAAACTTCAGAAAGAGCAGGTTGATCAAACAACACTATTAATGAGATTAATGGCAAAAATAAAAAAATGGTTGGCCAAATAAATGATATGTATTATAAAATGGCTGGTTATAATAAAAGCTAAAGCAAAAAAATGTGTATGTGTAATGCTCATGATACATCTTATAAATATACTTCTTATAACTCTATATTGTTATTCTAGTGCTGATCTTATGCTTTTTTCATATTTTATCTGCATATGTTTATTCTATATATTTACTTTATTTGTTAAATTACAGATTATGATGATTTCCCATCACCCCACATTCTCACCCAGGTTCATTACCATCACAATACATTACAGACAATTAAATTTAATAAATGCTAGAAAGAAAATGCTTTAAAGATGCTACATGTTTAATGTCTATCAGAAACTATTATAATATCATTTACCTTCAACCAGGTTCTTCTATAACCTGGAAAATGATTATATTATATGTAAAGCCAAATCCCACTTAGTTTTGATTTCATGACATAATGACAAATATGATAGCTGCATTATTTTATTGCAGCCCATTAAAGTTAATTAAAGGAAAAGAAAAATAAAACAATTTACTTTTAAGGATTTTTCTTACCTATTCTTTATTTCATTTCATAATACATAGCATTTGTTGGGCATATGTTAAAATATTATGTTTTTCTCTAATTAGTGTATTGAATAAAACAACAATAAAACATATCTACAAAGTTCTTATTTATTAAAGATTATAAGAAAATTCATTTATATGAAAAACTGTCTGTTGATGATCAATAGCCTCAATTTTTATTTATAATAACAAATAGCTTAATAAACATCACATGACCACCACTTTTTATGCTTGTGTATAACTGTTGTTAAAACAGGAAAAACTCACTATACATATTGCCACACACAGCAAGCTAGAGTAATCAATGGATGCCAGAAGACTTGTGCATAAAATCCCCATCTAGTGCCTAATCATTCAATATCCCCAGACTAGTTTCTGGCTTGTGGCCTTTGTCAGTTAGGAATCTTAGATCTGAGAGCACTGCACCTAGATCTTAAGATCTAATGCAACCCTCCAGCAGCCACCTTTCATCTCCACTTAACTATAAAACTATGAGTCTTAAACTGAAAACACATTAAAGTTTTCAATCCAAGCCCATGAGCTTATATAGCCATATGGGTATGTTATGCACAGACCTTCTGGCATCCATTGATTACTCTAGCTTGCTGTGTGTGGCAATATGTATAATGAGTTTTGCCTGTTTTTAAATAGATTAATGTTCTACAGGAGTTATTTTTCCTTTAACAAGTTCTCAATAATAATATCCAGTTTGACAGATAGTTTAACAAGTTTAATATCCCTCTAATGTTGTCTCTAATGGAACTCTAATAATACTTTAAGTACATTATATATAATATAGTAAATTAACATAGATAAACATGTGGTTATCATTTTAAAATATACTATTTTTATCCACGATGTTTTGCATACATTTTACAGTTGGCATGATTTCTTATTCGTAACGTTAAATGTTTCCAAACATTTATAAAAATTATCCTAATAATATTGTCTATATTGCATAACAGTATTAAAACTTATTAAAATACATTATGAGTATAATATAATCAATATGAAGTGTATATGCTCGTTTAACTAATTAGTTCTCATTCATTACAATAAAATGCATAATTATGGATTTTTATTTTAAAATGAAGAGCTTACTTTAACTGAATGCATCAAAAAATGTAAAGGTTTCCCAATAGAAAAAATATTTATAAATTCATCATATCAAATATTTAAGTATAACTCTTCGTGTATGGCTATGTAAACTGTCCAGAAAATCATTTAGAAATAAGTCAATGGAAAATTATTCTAACTTAAATTAATGGATATGAATAACCGTACGGATATTTACTAACAAACAAATAATAGATTGTTACACTTTAATCAATATTCTTTCGCAATGTAATCACACATACAACTCATGATTTATTTCTGCAAACCATTCCACTGGCATTTCATTATGATTAATTCAAAGTGTATACAATACAATAATAAATTATAATTGATTACTTTTGTAAAAATAATTTCTAATTATTCAATAATTTTATTGTTTTTAAATTTTAGTTCATTTAAATAATATGGGGCTATTATTCATTTTATATATTAAAATATTGGTATGGATTTTCAAAATTTATACCACAGTTCCTTTCCAAAAGTATATTATTAATAAATTGAAATTTGCATTATAAATGACCATTTATAAATTCATATAAACTTCTGTATTAGCTATGAAAATAACTAGTTCACCATTCCTGATTTTTTATATTCTTATATAAACATGAATCCCTTATACTATTACCAACTCAGTAAATTCATTTGAATTAATCTTTTTGTTTATATTAACATTTTATATCTATCTATAAAATAATATTTCCTAATGAAAGATCATAAAAATAACTTATAAAAGAAATAATTTTCAAAATCTTATTTTTTTTCTTTATTTTATTTTTTAACCACAATTAAGTTATTACATTAAGTGATATAATAATTTCTCCCCCTCCCAATCTTATTGTGCATTCTTAAGGATTTTAGAATGTATTTTAACAAGAATATATGTTCAATTGGATGGATGGTTGGAGTGTGGAGTGGATTAAAACTTGTCCATTAAATTATAAGGATTGGCTATCTTAATATATATCTGAGCATTTATAGCATATATGTGTAAAGATGGTAATTTGGACAAACTGATGGTTTTCTGGTTTAGAATGAAATACATATATTATGATTATTTATCTTTTCAACATATGTGTGTTCAAGCGTATCAGTATTATGAGATAGTGTGAAGAGTGGTGGGTCATATGAATGTCTGTGCTCATATACCCTATATATTATATCAATTAATGAAACCAATGCTTATAGAAATAAAACGTATTTTTATTTAACTAAAAGTTAGGAGAAATAACTTAATCCGTAATCTATTGTTGGCATTTTTTTATTTTCACATAAGATATATTGGTTAAATATTACAGTATCATAAATATCTCATATAGTCCAATTCTTATAATTAGTTTGGATATGATAAATATAGGCAATCCAGAAAGATAATACTTTTTTTATTATTTTGAGGCATATAATATGGTAAACAGGGAAGTTAATATTTTTTATTTACTCATTCATGATTTCTTTTCAATTTATCAAATACTTTAGCTAGCATTAAAAATTTTCTGGGGCTTCATATTGGCTATCAAATTAGTTCTTTTGCATGAAGACATTGAAAAAAAAATAACACAGTCAGACTACCTCTTTGATTTGGAAGTGAAATTAATGAATAATATAAATTCTTTTTTGGCCTTTATAATATATAAAGTATATGAGCACAGACTTTCACAACGACCCACCACTCTCCACACTATCTCATAACACTGATACACTTGAACACATATATGTCGAAAAGATAAATAATCACCAATATTCGTATTTCTTGCTAAACCAGCAATCATCAATTGGTCCAAATTACCATCTCTGCACATATATGTTATAAGTGCTCAGATATATATTAAGATAGCCAATCCTCATACTTTAATGGACATGCTTCAATCTACTCCACACTCTAACTCTTCAATCGTCCATCTAACTGAAAATCTGATGATGGAATGTTCAAAGGCCACCCTGAGGCCGAAATTCTTGTCACACCCATGTTGACCTAAGATCAGTCTGACCCCTCATGTACAGGATATAATCCATTTAATGCATATACAAGGGATGAGCAGACATCTCTACTATGTAATAACTGAAACACAGGCTTATTATATACTTCTCTCTCTCTCTCTCTCTCTCTCTCTCTCTCTCTCTCTCATATATATATATATATATATATATATATATATATATATATATATATATATATATATATATATATATATATATATATATATCATCAACCATTATCAATCCACTGCAGGATGAAGATCTCTCCAAGTTTAATTCATCTTCTCCGATCTTTAGCTTCTCTTTTCCACAACATCCCTGCACATTTTCTTATTTCGTCCATCCATCTCATATGTGGTCTCTTTCTGGGTCTTTTACGATCTCTTGGAATCCAGTTTAAAATTTCAATTGTCCATCTATTATCATTTCTTCTAGCAATATGTCCAGCCCAACTCCATTTCAATCTTTTAATCTTTTCAATAAGGTCAGTAACACCTGTTTGTTGTCTTACCCATACATTGCGTTTTCGATCTCTTCTTGTTACTCCCAACATACATCTCTCCATACTCCTTTGAGTGGTCTGAAGTCTCTGTATTGCTCTTCTAATATATATATATATATATATATATATAACTGAATATTTGTAAATACAGTAACTAAATAATTAAAAAAAATATTTTATCCACTTAGGAGCGATTTCGATTATCCCAGTAACTGACCCCTCATGTACAGGGCATAATCCATTTAATACATATTCAAGGAATGGGCAGACATCTCTTTATATAATTTCATGATAATTATCCTAATTTTTTCAAAATATATACAATTGTTAAACAAGTTGGTTATTTCACAAAATCCATATACTAACTAATTTTAATTAATTACACCTTTTTTACAAAGCACGTATTTTTCAAAATTACTTTATTAAAACTTCGATCTTGACATTATTATAATGAAAGTTAATTAAATGTGTTTTACAAAAACAAATTCAATTATAAAAAAAACTATATAGAAAATTCATTTAAATTTAATTATTGCACCTACACTTTTCCATTTTTAAGCAATGTTTAAAAAACCTTTACATGCACATGCATATACAAATAATTTAAGAAGTGTGTGTTTTGGTTTAATTAAAACTATACTTATGACAATAACTATGCTAGTGATATCTCTCTGTCTGAGTAAATTTATAATAATCTCTAATATTTTCTGTGCTTATCATTGACAGCTGATTATAACCATCACAATCTTTACATTATTTCATTATGGCTGTGTTGAAAAAAAAACATTCACAATAAAATCTTACTATAATAACACATGTAGTTGGAAATCTATAGATCTTGATTTATTTGTGTGCTATCAATAAAATTATTTTCATTTTGATTTTAGTTCTGTTTCTTATAATGATGATATTAATTACTTCTTTTTCAAAGCCTCTTTCTTTTTTCTGGTATTTATCTAGTTGGAGTAAGAAAAAGTCACCTGTTACTGTGATAATTCGCTTCTTCATTAAGTAATGATTGAATGTATTATATTTTTGGACTACTGAGATAAATTTTCTTATCTAATGTGTTTAGGAGTTCAGGTGCTTCTTGAATTATGGTGCAATTACTTCCATTTATTGTGTGCTAGATATATACTGGTACATTGTGTCACACCGTTTTAACTAATTGGTCTTCTGGTAATAAAAAGGATGTCAGTGTCTTAATTTGGTTACTTATCAATAAAATCTGTGGATATATTTATTACCCTACTAGTTTATTATTTTTTGAAACAGTTTGTGTAAAATCCTATCTCATCCATCTTCACTCAAAAATATACACAGTAGGGCCTTTAAACAGAAGAATTGGACAACCTTGAGCTTCTTAAATGAGTAATCATACTTTCATGGTACACACCTTTTACTTCTAAAACAGCCTGTGGCTATTCTTGGCAGTTGAATTACTTTGAATGGGTTACATAATTGAATAAATCTATTTTCTCATCTTTTTTTTCTGAGTCATCCAAATGATAGTCTTTCTTCTATCTTTATTTTTTTATTTTATTCTCTCCAATCTGTGCTTGCTCTTTATATATTTGACTGAAGTGTTCCACTTGTTATACATTTCTTCAATTCATTTTCTTTTGACATTTCATTTTTGTTGATTTTTTGTTGTCACCTTTTTAGGTCATTCACTTATATCCAAACCATTTACATTTGTTGTTCTTTAGTGTGATCCATTTCATTATAAATGTTTTATTGACATTCTTGGTTTTTTATACTTTCCTATGTGTGCTATTCAAATGTTTATATATTCTTTCATACTTATTTTGGATGTCTTATCTTCTTTCCTTAAACTTTATATTCTTCAAAACTTTACCTTCTTTCTCTAAGCCATTACCACTTTTTCAAATCTTCTTCTGTATAAGAATACTTTGGTACTTATATTTACCATTTTGGATTATTTTTCTTTCATAATTCTCACACTGTGTCATTTGACTTAGTTTCTCTTTTTTCCAATTCTATTGTATTTATTTTTCTCTATATACTTTGCTTAAAATAGTTTTCAAAAGTCAACTTAAACTTTCTTAATAACATTTTTTTTCAATAACACATTTTCTTAAAAATGAACTTTATCTAATGCAATAAATAGGATCTTTAGAAAACTAACCTCTCCACTTCATCATATCTTCTTATATCCTTTCTGATTTCACTTTCTATCAATCTCCAACTCTATTTTCTCTTTAATATTTATGTGTATTTCTATAATTACTCAAAATAAAGTTTTTTTAATTGTTACTTGTTCAAATTTTGATTTTCTTCTTACATTCTTATCACTGATTTTAATCTAAAAATAAATGTTGTGAAAAATTAAAATCAATTGAAAAATATGACTGTTTTAGAAAAATTTATTTGTAATAATGAAATTGAAAATTGGCTATCATTGTACTTTTTTAACCATTTTTTAAAACAAAATTTATCAGATAGTGTTAATTAAAAAAGTTTGTATTAGTGTATGTTAACAAAGTTTTGCATGTACATGATTTCAGGTGATATTCCATTATTTAATGATATTTATTTGGATACCCTTTTGCTAGCAAAAACTCAAGCATAAAAATCCATAAGTAAATTGAATCATTAGATAACACCCCCAATATTATTTTGGTTGATGTTACAATCCAATATGAATTCAATTGTCTTGGCTCTTTGGTGGTCAGAATAGTGTTTGTGATTTTTTTTTTTTTCAAACAAAAATATTTTAAATGAAAGGAGGTCTCACAGCCCCTCTTTTTAAGTTCTCTTACACACAATGCACATTTCATTAATATATGTTGAGGATATATTTATAAAGTAAGGTAAAAATAAACACAATTTTTGAGCAAAAGAAAATCTATTTTCTTGTTAATATCATTTCTATAGCTATGGCAACACAAAATACGGTTCTTTTTAAACACTAGATTTTGCCATGTGACTCTTTTAATACTAATAAGACATTATTACTATTCAATAATAAATTTAATAAAATATTTCATATTTGAAATTTAATAAATAAATGTCTTACTTATTCCAGATTCATTTAAAACAAGAAACATTTTAAATAGATAACCTTCATTTTTTTCTTTATTTAACTATATCTATACTATAAGAAAACTATACCTAACAACATGTGTATATCACAATATGTATAAGAAATCATTAAATTACATAAATTTATTGACATTTTTGTTTTGATTGAAATTTTTTATTTCAAAAAAATGCTTACCAAAATTATGCTGTAAACAAATTTCACTCAATATATGTGATTTTACTTTAAATGGATTTCACACTTGTAGTTTATATATATATATATATATATATATATATATATATATATATATATATATATATATATATATATATATATATATATATATATATATATATATATATATATATTGTGACCTTTTATTTAGGTCCCTAAATTTATAATTCCAAAATTTTAAATGATGATATATTTAACATCAAAATCTTACTAAAGTGGTTTTCAATAGAGATTGTTTTGAATATACTGGGAAATTTGCTTTAGTAGAGATGATATTTCAAACCCAGTCTAGGCTCTGACTAGACTAAAATAATATAATTTAAAATTATTATTACTATAATTTTAATGCACAAATATGCGCACAACAACCGAGCTTCATCAGGATTAAATAACAATATATTATAAACTCAAAATAATTATAATATCTAAAGAATAATGCCCGAGCGCTTTCAAGAGAACTTAGCTCTCATAATCATGGGCAACAAAGAAAAAGCATAGCGTGTTGGTATATGCTAAAATATGCTGATATATGTAAATTAGTTGAAAATAAATGTGTCAGCTCTAAATGATCCATTTCTTAGAGATTTTGTAACACGCAAATGCGTCAGCTCTAAATGATCCATTTCTTAGAGATTTTGTAACACGCATGCGTGTTACAAAATCTCTAAGAAATGGATCATTTAGAGCTGACGCATTTATTTTCAACTAATTTACATATATCAGCATATTTTAGCATATACCAACATGCTATGCTTTTTCTTTGTTGCCCATGATTATGAGAGCTAAGTTCTCTTGAAAGCGCTCGGGCATTATTCTTTAGATATTATAATTATTTTGAGTTTATAATATATTGTTATTTAATCCTGATGAAGCTCGGTTGTTGTGCGCGTATTTGCGCATTAAAATTATATATATGTATAGTAAGCACCTGAGTTTAATAATTTCTTTTTACAAGTATTATTACTGTTTGGTAGATAAACACATTGCTATTTTATTAGTTTTGAATAGCAATTGAAATAAATAAATAATTAAATCAAATTATTAAAGTCTTGTAAAATCAATTATTATAGTAAATTCCTTAAGCATATTTTTTAGTACTGAACTAGAAATACCTTAAATAAAAATGGGTAGTTATTAAAAATGAAGACAGATGGGGTAATACTAATTATGCATACCAAAATTATTGACTTAAATTTACTCCCAGACTGCATTATAATAAAAGCTATATATGTTTTAACAAAGCTATAGGGGGGGGTGGACTAATTAAGAAAAACAAGAACCAAGTAAACACAAACCTCAGCTCTGATTTAAAATAAGAAAAAAAATTAAAAAATCAACAAAATTCTGAAAACTAATTGTTTGGAAGTAGAATACCTTGCTGTCTAAAAATGTTTGAATAGGAAATCTTAAAAACCTTGCTATATTTTAAGCCATTTCCACGACCGCATATTTCCTAGGATTCATACTAGAGAAGGAAATTAAAACCATGGAAAAAAGTTTTTATTTGAATAAATCTTCTTTCAAACTCAGGAAATTTCAAGAAAAAGTAAGCCTTTGCTTTTATGTTATGTATATTTTTAAAATATCTTCTTTGGAAATGACACGCAAATCATTTATAAGTAGACTAAAAAGTTGATAAAGTTTATATTTCGCGCGCTAGTCTTGTTATCGAGCAGAATGATGTTATGTGCTTGTAAATTAAAATATCAAGTTAAATCAATAATAATAATAATTGGAGATAATATTAAAACAAGAGTTATATATGACATATAGTAAATAAATTTAAAAGTCATTTTGAAATAATCTAACTTTTAATAAAGTAAATATGAAAATATTTTTTGTAATGTTATTCTCTATAGTCTGCAAAATTTTATCGCTCGGGAACCTATGTAATGAAAGAAATAGTCAATTACCAGCTGATTAAAATGCTAAATATGTCAACGGGATAATTGGATAAATTCATCTTAATATTAGTAAACAGTTATTATTTTGCCAATGGAGATATAATAAAATAAATGTTTGCTTTTAATGTCTTATTGTGTAATAATATTTACGGTTTTAAAAATGTCCTGCTTCTTAAATATTGCTACACATATATGGATTGCCGTGCTGAGAGGAATAAAATTCACAAAGAGTTTTAAAAGAAAAGGAAAGATAAATATACTAAGTAATAAAAATTCCACTAATTTTTCAGGGAAAAATTATCTTGATTTAAACGTAAATAAATGATTTTGTTATATGTCATTTGAAATGCTTACAGAATAAATCAATAAAGATTTTAATAAGTTTGTTTTGAATTATCTAGAGCAAAGTAGATAAATTTATCTTTTTAAATCTGCTACAATTAGAAACGTGAATGTTAATTGCCTGATGAATTATCGCCACGGAAACTCTCAAATAATTTCTACTTTTGGATAAGTGTTGAATTTTGTGCTATTATACATACAACAGGATAACGAAATATATATGCTTAATCTAGACTGATTGCTCATCCTAATAACCATTTATATTATTCTAACTCACCAGAATAAATAACTTGGATGAAGAGAATAAAAAGTTAATGGATAAAAATGTACACTTATTTTGTTTATATAATTGCTGTTATGTATATCACGTGTTATTTGGGAAATTTATTTTAAATATATACGTTTTATGGTGGCATGAATATATATATATTGGGTTAAAGAAAAAGGAAAAAGATGTGCAAAATATATATATATCTATTATAGGTATTTTATTTTTTATTTTAGTTAAGAGAAAACCGGAATATATATATATCATTTATTTAGAGAGAGTTATAAAATATTTACTTCTCTCATAGTTTAAAACTAAGTGTAAAGTATATTAATAAAAGGGTAAATGTACAGACATTTTATCACAAATATCGATATGGGCATGACTGACTTATTTTCTGATATAAAAGAAAATTTGATATATATATTTTTTCATTTTGTAATTTGCTATAGAAGTGAACGTGCCCACTTTGAATACAAATACAGGTTTGATCTTTATTGTTTAAATCCATTGTGCTCTCTTTAATAAAAATATAATTGTCATTCTAAAATGATAACAATCATTGGACATAGATATTTTGGTTTTGGCTGTTAATACATTAATGATTTTACATTATAAAATGGAATATATAGATTTTCACTGTTATTGTTGGTATTGTTTTTATCTTGTTATAATTTGAGAATGACTAGTGACAGTTTTTAGTTAATGGGATGTTCCAATAAAATGGCATCCAATATATTAATATTTATATGGAGCATAGGCTGACGGAGTGTCACATATGGATAATTTCATGAGAGAAAAATGGTAGAGTCTGAGCAGTAATTAAGGCTCATTAGTATAAATAATCCTAAAAAAAAGGATATCTATGGTTTGAATTCTAGTCTTTTCATGGTGAGGCAAGGCCCACACACGTATGTATACCCATAGAGAGTTATAGAATCAGCCATATTTTATTACACAACTGTCATGTTGTTTTATAAAGTCTCCCTTCTTAGTGTTAAATTCCTCATGATAATATAGAGATAGTTTTTTCCCATATGTATGGTGAAGTATAATAGGTCAAAATCATATGGCAAGTATAAAAACAGTGTTAAAGTTAGAAACATTGAGCTAGCATAGTGTTTTCTTAATTAAAATAGTGTTTATGATGTTGTGGGATCACCATCAGATGTTGACAGACCAAACCAGGATTTATTAATGATGGTAGAAAATTTTAAAGGTAGAAGTAAGAGATGCACATTAGCAGAATGGATTCATTTTCATCAAATAATGATGTGACAATAGAAGTGTAAGATCAGTTATGTATTCTAAGGTTGAGCTTAGGACATAGGTAATGCTTAATGAGATCTAGGTATCTTTGACTCTTGAATGTCTAATCATATTCATTTAATGCACTAAACTTATTCATTTCAAAGTTAAGTAAGTTAGTAATTGCACAGAATGTGATAATTGCCCTTATCATATTCTGATAAAAGATAGGGCTTTGGGATAATGCAATACTTTGTAATGTTGGAATTCTAAATTTGGACTTTGTGCATATCCTAAAGTTCTAAATATACTGCTATTATATAATTTAAGTGCAATTTAGCCTAAATAAGTTTTATTATCTGATTCTTAAAAATATGCCAAAGAGTAACAAATGATATTTTGAACATTGTTTTCTATTTGGTTGTATCATTTGCT
Organism: Epiperipatus broadwayi; assembly: GCA_028023455.1. Taxonomy (NCBI): domain Eukaryota; kingdom Metazoa; phylum Onychophora; class Udeonychophora; order Euonychophora; family Peripatidae; genus Epiperipatus; species Epiperipatus broadwayi. The sequence goes on along the minus strand of JAQFVV010006287.1, from coordinate 1,426,870 downwards.
GAGTATATTGTCAAGGGGATAATAAGTATTTGTCCCATTCATAAATTATTTAAATAGATTACTTTTATTTCATGCCATATCTATGAATTAAAAATTTGTACATAGTGTAAATAAAGTTTGTTGTGTTTAAAAATTTATGTAGTTGCATGTAGTCTTATTGCTAATTACCACATCTATACACTATTATTGTTATTGCTATCAACCTATCAGATTATAAATTGAAATCATTATCAATCATTATAGCACTATTAACTATATTATGCTATATCATAATAATTTTGGTAAGCCTTATAATTTATTGGTACATCTAATGCATCATCACACAATAATCAAAATGTTAATAACTTGTAGTACAGATTGTTTTAAACAATATATTAAAAGATAACTATAATGTTGATTTGATTGATTTAGTTAAATCCACAGAGCTATCATTCACTGATCTTGATCACATGGTTTATAATTATTTAAGAAAAGGAATTGGGTAAGTGATTGTGTTTTAATTATTAAAAAGTCATTCCCGTCATAAATTTTAAAGTTTATATTAGTTATAGAGTTTCTTTAGAACTGCTAAATATAATTCTTGATTTAAGTTATATTGAGAGCTATTAGGTGCATTATGTTTGGGTAGTGATAAAATCTCTCTTACTGACCCAAATATATTTTGTATAATGATTTTTAGTGTTTGAACCCTGAAAAGAATTAGTTGTTAAGTTTTAAGATCGAATTTAAGTTTGTAATAAAGTTATATCTTGTTAATTATTATAGTTGAATTTAAAATAGATTACTTTCACTGTTTTATGAAAGCTAGCTAAGCTTTAACATGTAAATTACTTATTTTGGCATAAAATGTATAGTTTGTTTTAACTTCATGATAATATTCTGGTTGTTTCAAGCTTGAAATCCCTACTTTTATCGCTTAATACTATATTAGTTTATAGTTTAAGATTTCTGTCTCCATCGTTAACATTTTTCTTCAATTTCATCTTGATCCATTTTTTTATTTATTCATTCTCATTTGACATTAATTCATTATTATAATTGATTGATCATGCATTAACTTTTATTCTTTTATCATCTCAACTATTCATTAACTCTTAGTCTATCATCATCTTAATCATTCATTATTCTCATACATCTTTTTTTTTCTCTTAATTCTTCGACTCATTTCATTTCACTATTTAAGGATTACTTATTTCCATCATCCATTTAGTCATTTACATCATAATTTACTCATTATTTCATTTATAAGTTTAATTTCATAATTATTCCAAACATATCATTATTAGTTATCTCAATAATTTGCTGAATATCAAATTTAACTCATCACATTTTGTTTGTGTGGATTTTAGGGCTGGTTTGACCAGAAGTTTTTATCTTTATTAGTCACCTTATGATCTTCTTTAGATCGACAGTTTCATTCTAGTTTTATTCAATCCAGAAATCACGTTGTTAGTTTTGCATTTTTGTTTCTTCATGCTTATATTATTGATCGTGTGAGTACATTAGGTTTCATAAGAGAATTTAATCACTAAAATGTGTGGTATGATTCATTGGTGACCAGCTAGATCAGGAAGCTAGGTTACAGATGCGATTATGGTGCTTGTCAATGTATCATGACTGTTTAGTAGATTAAGGTTGGCTGTTGCCAGGTTACAGTTGTGATTATGCTGAACAATGTGGATGGCATGATGATTGGCTGTAGCTAGGGCACAGTAGTGATTATGGTGCCTAAAATGTGTGATATGATTCATTTATAGTACATAAATAAACTTTAAAAAGAAATTAAGGTTACCTGAGTAGTCTAAAATATATAAGATCATAATATTATAACTTAATAAACGAAAAATGGTAAGTTAAATTTTATATCAAAGAGAAAAGAATTGTAATATGCAACTTTCTGAGTATAAGCTATCTAACAAACAATCAAACTGATGAGTTATTAAGGAGTACTAATATCACATAAATAGTCATCGAAATTTAATGCTTTCAATACTCAAGTAAATATTAATTATAAATAAAAATATCAGTGGCTTAAATCTTCATCAAATTCTACTTAAGATTTCTAAAGATATCATAATATCAATAATTAGAAACAATAATGCTTGGAGACTAGTCATTTCAGGAGTCTGACCTATTTCAAACCTTAGCTAGGCAGGCATTGTATCATCAATAAACAAGTAGAAACTATAAATTAAGAACAAAGTATTATAACTCAGAAAATAACATCAAGTGGATGAGTACACTGGAAACTCAACAAAATATCTTCTCAGGTATACAGACAGTAGATTTTATCCACTTTTATCTCTTGGTTTGATGTCAAGTGCATATTTAAGTAAATAACAAGTGAATATGGTCTAGCAGGACACCACTAGATTATCTGAACCTAGACACAGTTATATCTTATAACCTTTTCACATGTACCAGGTTTGAATTCCTTTTTGGTACTTTATTTCTAACAAAAATAGAGGATTATGCTTTTAGACTGATATCACTGTATGCACTAACATTTAGGTAACCATAAATAATCCTTAAACTAAAGTGGAGTATATAAAATTCATTAGACAGAAATCATTTCCTAGATCTTAATATAATAAATGTGTTTCAATATCTTTATAAGTTTTACTAGCTCAGATTATACTATTAATTTAGGATGGCAATTCACTCATCCTTGCATGATATAGATGATGGAATGGTGGTTATTATAATTATTCATGAATGTCAACTAAATACCATGAAATCACTATTTATGTATGGCCTTTAAACATTTATCTAGCTCATTAATTCAAACATGATGATGATGATGATGATGATGATGATAATGATAATAGTTCCAGACACAGCTTTAGGACTAAGCCTAATTATAAAACTTAATTTTTTATAAAGAAATTCATAACTCTTGTTTAACCTTAGTATATCTAATTAAATCTTAAATAATTAATATTAACCATTGATGATGATCACAACTAATAAAGAATACTTTTAATGAACTGTATATGCTTTGTTTAATATAACAATTTAACATTTATTAATTTATTATGAACATATACAAACAATTCAAAGATAAAACTAATAATTTATATGAATAATAATGATAATAACAATAATTGATTATTTGGCAATCATAAGATTAATTTTGCATTCTTCCCCCTTTCCCGTCAAAGATATATACATAAAATTGGATACTAAGTCTGCTAAGTTTTCAATTCACAAGAAAATATTTCTTTAAAAAAATAAACACTTTTTTTCTCCTTTACACACATACTTTTATAATCTAACATGTAAAACAGAATGATGAAGTAAAAAAGTGTTAGTTAAATCGAAAAAAAAAAAGATTTCCAGAAACAAGTTTTTAAATTGATTCTCCCCCTTTCCTGCTAAGCTTGGAGATCATTATTCTTTAAATCAAAACAAAAATAGTCTAATATTTTAATGCTATATGTCTATTATTCTTCCATCCACACACAATCATATCCATGTAATAATTTAATATATTACTGTGTAGATGTGTGTTTATTCCCATAATAACCAAAATATTATTTAAAAACAAAATAATAATACAAAAAATATATTTTACATTTTAACCAACATTTCATAATTTTAGATTAGTATACAATAATAGTTTTAATATACATAAAATTATTACGATTATAACTATTCTTATTGAAGAAAACTATGGTTTTAATCGATTTTGGGTTGTGTTAAAGTTTTGAGAAAAATAAATAAAACTTCATTTCTAAAATTTTAGAATAGTATTTGATATAATAAAAATAAAATATATAGTAAAAGTTCATATTACTAGTCCCAAGAGTTCAAACTTAGCTTGTTTAATGTTCATACTTTTGCATCAATCATGGTTTCTTTTTCTTGAGGCTTGTAATTATTTAATGATTATGGTGATATTATTTGCCACTGGAACTTTTTTTCCTTCCTTGTTAAGCAGAATTCTTCCATTAGAATATCAGTTGTTCTCTCATTTGCAATTTTTTTTCTTACTCAGTTTAAATTCAGTCACTGGAACAATTACACTAGATGATTTAATACTTATCAGTCAATTAATCATTTTTCTTCAGCTTTCAAATGCAGGTGAATGTTTCTTTTGCTTAAAACATTGAATATTTCTTTTCAATCAATCATCAGGTGTATAATATTTTAATTTCAGACAAGACATTTTTATATGTTATGCTGGTTGATGATGAATCAGGGATTTTTCCCAGATGAGACCTATATTTTCTTTTCTAGCTTGACATTCTTATATTTTCAATATTCAAAAAACTTTATATTAAAAAAATGTTTTAAAAAAAGAACATCTGCAGAATTAAAATGCTTGTCTTCCTTAGTTTCAATATTTTAAAATCTCTTCTCTGATTTTTCCCAGACAAGTTTTTATACCTTATTTTTTTAGTTAGAGTCGGCAGTAACAAACAATGTAAGAAACTTGCACTTACATGATTTTTGGAAAGCTTAATTTGTTTTACAAGTAAAATTATCCCAAGTGTTTCTTGCCTCACTTGGCTGTTAAAAATCGCTCTACAATTATATTCAATCTCTTCTCTTCGAAGATTTCTAGCTGGATTTCTGAGTCTTGAGAAATACAGATAAAAACAAGAAACCTTTACAGCAAAACCTTTGAGTAAAAAAAATAATCTAACAGAATTCTTTTCCTCTTTCTTTAACATTTTTAATATGTGTAAATGTAATTTATTTGTGCAATACACTCACACACACACACTGCCATTCACACCGTTTATAAAACTGTCCTATTACAACAATCAATGTTTTTTTAGAAATTATGATTTTAATATCTAAAATTAAATTTTTCACTTTCAAACCCCAAATTACAACTCTAAAAAAAAAATAGAAATAGAATAAAATATTAGAATCTATTAAGTGTAGATTAGCTTTGAAGACAGTTTAATATTTGAAATATACAATGATAATTAAATAACTCACACACACACACACCGCCTATATATGTGTTATTACTTTACCTTTTTAACAAAAAAATTTAAATGTTAAATAATTAACCATGTGTACTACTCTTTTTGGGTTTTTTATCAACACACAAACAAATATAGAACATAACTGTTGTCCCACTCTCTTTCTGTCTTAAGCTTTCAGAACTTGATCTTGTAGGGTTTAAACTTGAGTGCCCTACAGCTTCCTTTACTATATAAAAATGTGATGATGATTTTTGTTCCACATTTTGTTTCATGCACATTACTACAAATTTAGCTAATGACTAAATTGTAATAGCACAATATATATCCAATAATTAATATGAATATACCAAATCTATATATCATATTTAGTATATATACATAAATATATATATGTGTGTATAATAAATCATTAATTAACTTAAAGTATGAAGACATTTTTTTGTAAAAAAGTGTTTGATATTATTTCTTTTTATTTAAAAAAATATAAAAAAAAATTGTTTAATAAAATTATATTGTAAACTAACTCTATTTTAGACTAATATAAACAAAGCTTATAATTGAAGCAAAGAAAATCACATGAAATGCTTAAAGCATATTGAAGTTTTCACAACAGTTTTTAAATCTGATATGAAAATATTCAAAAATTTTCTAACCAGTGTTTCTTATTCAAAAAACTAGGTCATTACCTAAAATATTGTAAGGAAAATATTGTAGGGACCTATCACTTTGGTAAGGACTTTTAAAAAGTATACCAAATTTCAATAAATAATATTGAATTTCATTTATAAAATCTTAACTTTTACAATAATATCACTTTCTATTGAACAAAGAAAAATTGTATATATTGCTCTGTCACCAAATTTAATTAAAACTTATTGAAGTTATAAAAGTGAATTGTAAATTTAATATCACTATATTCAAAATTTTTCACCTTCTGGTTCAGATCTAAGAAACTAGATCAACTAATTAAATATTATAGTCCCATTTTGCATTGTCACTTATTTCATGTCTGTTTACCAAATTTGAAACACTATTTATTAAATTTAAATATATTAAACCTTAATTTAAAATTTTATTATAGCTAAAATTTTGAGTGTTTACAATTTTTTACAAACAAACAAATAACAGAGATCAAAATTTTTTATTATTATTAAATGTTTTTATTTACCATGCATTACAAAAAAAAAAAAAATTGTTCTTCAACCACAATTGGAATTTTTGCTTTAAATTAAATCCAAAAATCCCAATTATGGGTGAAGTAACAGTGATTTTTAGTGCACACTAATGAAATGCATATAATATATAAATAATATTCCTATGACTTGTAACTTTTATTATTGACACAGTAGATAAAATTTTAAAACTATATATATATATATTGTAACTGCCTAAATCTGTTAGTGTGCGGGTGATGGGGTGAATGATCAATCTGATCTGATCAAAAATCTAAAAAAAAAAAATCTAATTTAATCTAATCTAGCTTAATCGGGTCGCCATTATGTAATAACCCATTATATCCTCTACTAAAGCCTAATTTGTGTAAGCTTTATGTAAAACTAAATAATAATGAGATTATCTGCTCCAGACCTCAACAAATCTATCACGATTGCAAAGTAAACTACAATGAGCAGTGAAATTGTATAACATTGCCCTAAACAATAATATACGATTTAGCTAACTATTTGATTAGCAATTTAATGAAATTCAAATCAAATCAATAATTAAAGCAGATTCCATATACTTTATTAATTTATTGTTATTGTAATAATTCAAATCTACTTTACTATTTAATGATATTGGGTTTTATCTAAACAGATGAGCTTTTAAATAACTATAATTGCATTTTACAAAACATTTTTAAATATATACACTATTTTAAATGTTGAAACAAAATAATATTTGACTCAAATGTATATCTAGTTTAATAAAACACTAAATACGACGCGTAAACACTTCATTCATATCTTTCAATAAAGCGATACATAATTATTTCTTCTTTAATATTTAATTAACAATATTCTATAAAAATCAACTAGTTTTTATATCCTTTTGCAAAATACTTTGAAAACTTATGCACTCCTTTAAATGTTTAAATAAATTAATCTATGTCTAGTTTAATAAGAAGCTATAATGTAATGTATAAATAATTTATTCGTATCTTACAATAAAGCGATACTTAATTATTGCTTTGTTTATATTTTGAAATAGAATACTCCACGAGAATTTATTATCAACATATTTATTAGTTAATTTCTAACTCTACAATGCCCAATCACATTATATAAAAAATATATTAAGTTTCCATTGGATGTTTATTAACCTATAATTATTAATATTATTTATTTGGACCTTCAAATAATTGAATATGAAATTGGTTTTGGTAATAATTAAATTATATAACTATAATTGACATTTATTTCAATTCAAAGATAATATTTAATTAAAACAGTCAATAAAATTTGTACTCCTTATTTTAGAGAAGTTTAAAAAAATATTTAAGACAAGTTATTCTAAACCAATGAAAAATATGATATCTTTAGATTTTTATGATGGGGTTAGACAAGCAAAGAAATGATCGACTCTAAGCTAATGACATTCAACTGTAATATTAACTAAAATATGTATAGGCAAATACTCGAATAGAGAAATGAATATAAAGTTTATACGTAAATAAGATTAAAAAAATTATAATATACAAACTATATCATATTTTATATTCTAGTTCACTTATCAAGGAGTTTGGATCTTGAACCGAATTTTAAAATAACTAAATGATCTTATACAATCGAAAAAAAAAATGAAATGAGACTTAGCATTTAAATCAATTCGATTTATTGGATTATAAAAATAAATTGGTAAAATTAATTACAAAGTACAATAGAAAATTAATCTATATTTTTTATTGATTGAATTAATAAAAAAATGATAAAATTTTAGTGGGTAACTCTAAACTATGCTGTGCAAACAATGATGACACATATATAAAAAAATTAATGGGAGGAAAGATTTTGAATATCCTAAAGAAAAATTTTCTAGATAACAGATACCAAATATATGCATTTAAATAAAATGGATCTCTGTTTGTTCACTAGCGTAATAATTGAACAAACATAAAATAAAGCTTTATATTTAAACTCCTATTCTGTCTGATATTTCAAGTTAAATTTAAAACATACAAAATTCAAACTGAATATTTAAAAAAACATCGGTCGCATTAACACAAGCATTTAAATAATCTGTAAATGAATCTCACTGAGCCTTCCATTCTGTAAACCCCATTAAATCTAAATGTACACTATCTATGATATAAAATAAAATGTAAATCATTTTTCTTGAAAAAATATATAAAAATATTCACACATATGCATAAAAAATAAATCATACCCAAAGTAAAAGTCTGTCCACTTTCATTACCCATTGATTCATCACAATTTATTTATCCTCAGTCCTATGATGTAGAGATGTGGTTATTCCAAAAAAAATGATAAGTTGAATAAGTTGAACTTTAAATGATTCCTTTCATTGGCAATAATGTTCAGATAGAATGATCCCATGAACTTTAATAACAGCCCTTTTCCTTCTTTTTCCTTTTTAAAGAGGAGAGTGGAATTTAGCTAGCCTTTTTATAATATAAATTAATCCAGTTGATCCTGAATATTTTCTTAGCTTGTAACATAGTATCCATCCAATTCAATGGTAGTTATACTCTGATTTTTATACCTGGAATCTCTTTGGTTTAAAAATAGCTGATTTCATACAACACATTTTAATAGGTCTCCCATTTCACATTTTGTGGCTGACTTCTATGGAACTTTTTCACGAACTGCCATTCAACTGAATTAATGGGCAGATAATTTAGGTTTCTACTCTTCCGTATTTTTATAGTTTAACAGTTTCTAAATTATTGAATAATTTTTATTTAAAAGAACACAGAAACATATCTGTTCTTGGTAATGGCAAAAAGATGAGAGCCTTCTCCTACAGTCTTGTCTGGATATTTATATTATCTCTTTCTGATGTTATGGATGTCATAACAACTGTTGGAATTTACTTAAATAAAGCTCAATGGAGAATCATATTTCACAACAGTTTTCCCACTTTGTTTTGCAAGCATGATGTAAGTTTGGAGAAAAATGGACACATGAAAATGAAATCTAAGTTCGATATGATTTTTCCTATTATATTTAAACCAAAACACAGAATTGACATTACACCCTTAACACCTTTTATAAATATAAATAATTTACATATGTTGTTTAATAATATTTTTTACAATTAATTTTCAAACAAAAATATCTGACATAAAAGCATTCAATTATATGTAATAATGTCACTATGGCGACTGCAGTAACAGAAATAAAAATATGTAAAAATAATACTGATCCTATTCAAGTAAACTTTTATATCATAATAAATTATTTCCCAAATTTATTTATAGAGAAGAATCTAAGTTTCAAGCTATTCTCCTGAAAACAATGTTTGATGCAGTTGGGGATGAGATGAGGAAAGAGACTCGGGGAATAATGGCTAAATTCAAAGAATCCAGAGAAGTGTGTAGAAAAGAATGTAGGCCCTTTATCAATCGATAAAGAAAGATCTTGATAAAACTATAAAAGAAAGGATTTCATAGGTCTTGGATAATTCTGAGATTGTAGATAGTCAGGATGAAAAATGTATTGATAAATCTTCTTTAGATAAATGTCAATCTTGTTTGACTGGTATTTATAAAACAAATAGCTTTGCCATTGCTATGAAACACATAGTCATCAATGCATGAACTCTAATAATGGAGGGAAACTTCAGATTAAAAAAAAACACAAAAGTATTTCCTGAAAATAATTTGTATGTGAAAAGGGTGGAAATTTTTTTTATACAGAACAATGTCAGAATAATTTTGTGTGGTACCAAAAAGTATATTCTTAAGTAGGTTAGAGAATACATTTTTGAATAGAAATATGTATCATTGTTGTAATGAAAAGGCCTTATTTTATAAGTATGCTAGCCTGACAAAAATGGTAAGAAATATAGAATTGAAGTTTGAGAGAAACAAGGAGGAAGACACACTTGTTTATGGCCATTTTATCTATTATTTGGAATCAGTATTTTTGAATCTCTTAATATTAAGCTCTTATATTTATAATTTATTTAGAGAGTGGAATATTATTGATACAGTTTACAAAAAAACATTTCAGATAAAATTTGAAGTCATATGCCTTACCTCAATATTCTTTGCTTTTTTCCAGAGATCTTTCCTTATCCCAAATTGTATGTTATTGGAAAGTGGTGTTTTGATATTGTAATTTTTTTTATTATAAATAATTACAAAGTTTTTTTTTTGGATAGATATGTTTTCAAAGTTTCATTTATTCATAACCATGTTAGTCATCCATGGGAATATATATTTTAAAAAAATTTTCAATCTGTATGAAGGGCTATACCTCATTAAAAAAAGGTCAGAACCAATGCTTATGTTATTCATGTGCCTGATGGATCGAGAAAAACTATAATGACAGGAATCTAATTAATCAATAATATATTGGACCTGAATCATATTTTTAAAAAATATAAATTAATTTAAGAATATTTGGAATTAAGAAATATGTTAATTAAAAAATAATTTTTTAAATTAAGGATTTATGTTTGTTAGGATATTATGAAGATATTAAACAAGGATCAAAAGTATGCCATTTATTGTTGGGAAAAAGTAAAAGATTTCTGGTACTATTATATTTAAGCACTATAACATGTTTCAAAACTTTTTATTTACATGATTGTTATTCAATAGACTTGTTTAAGTAAAAAAAGGCTACTCCAAGATAATTGAGGGAATTGTGTAGGAATAAATGAGTAGTTGTTTCTACCCTCATAGGTATGGTTGTTCATATGAAAAGATACTTTTATTAGCAGGGGAATAATATAAGGGATGGAAAATCCACCTCTTTCTTTTTAAAGTGCCAGTATAGTTTAAAAAATATCTTTGATTTAGTTTGTAATTAAGGATTTTTAAATAGGTTGTTATTTTTATTGATTGTTTTTTATTGTTATTTAGTTCATTTTTATTTATTTTTTGTGATATGTGCTTTGTTTTATAATGGTGAGATTTTAATACCAATGGATATATATATATATATATATATATATATATATATCCATAAATATATATATATATATATATATATATATATATATATATATATATATAAATTTGTGAGTGTGTATGTATAAAAATAATTATTAACAGTAGTAGCATTGAAATTGCTAGTTATAATTAGATTGCATTTTAATTTTTTTTGAAAGGTATAAAAGATGTAATGATGTTATTCTGCTTGATTATTTATTTATTTATTTTGTAGATCAAAAATTACATTTTTCAATGTTATATATATTTTTATTTATTGACATTATTTTTGTTTTGTTATTTAAACAATATTTTAACATCAACAATCAACAGTGTTAAATATTTTTTAATCAGCACATGAGTTATAACAATAAAAATAAAATTACTATGGAAACCCAGAAGAGAATTGCCATTTTTAATTAATAAAACAGAATAAGAGAGAAGTCATAGCTTTATTTTATCTATTCCTAAATTCTTCCTTTGGGTCTCAATATAATAAATCCTGACCAAGATAATATCAAAATGGTTGGCTAAAGTGTACTTTATTAACCAAGTGTTTTGGAACCCTTTTTGCCTGTCTTATTTTATTATTAAAATCCAATGAAATATGCAGCCTGAAATCACATCTACATTTGTCAATTAAACTTCATAAAAAATAGCTATATATTTTTTCAACTTTAAGTTTTTTTAGTGATCCTAAGTAATAGTTAAGTTTAATTATTTCTATAATTGAGTATATAGAAAATGACAGGAATCAATTGCTCCAATAATGGAAAAATTATAAATTCATTAATAATATATTGATATTTTAAAGTTCTTTCAATCTACTCTGGGATGAATAAAATAAAAGAGTAATGCTTGAAATAATTAATGAATTGGGAAATGAAGAGACATTAAAAGAAATTAAATGATAATTAAAATTTGTCTCATTTTTTTTGTTTGTTTTTTATGGTTTTATTTTATTATAATATTTTAAAATATCTTTTTTAAAAGTGTATACAATTGTGATATTTAAAATTAACCTATAAGTTTTTTAAGTGTTAAATTATTAATGATAATGAAAATCAATTTTAATATATATATTTGTTTATTTATTTATTTTAAAAAAATTTTGTATCTTAAATTATGCAAATATATTGTTAAATACTAAGGTAAAGTAACAATGGTATATATATATATATATATATATATATACCATTGTTACTTTATATATATATATATATATATATATATATAGTGACCTTCCAGGTTGGCACCAGGAAGAAATGTGGAAGTTCACATTGGTGCTAATAATGGCTAAAGTTAATTATCTTAGAAAAATGAATTGTGATGTAATTTGCTATTTAAAATTAGATTTTAAAAAAGAATTAAAACTTTAATTGGATGTACTGATTGGTAGAGTTTTGGTTTATATATGTTCAGTAGTAGAAGAGGAGGATGAACAACAACAGTGATGTTTGTATGTCGTAGAAAAATTTACATGTCATAATAAGCAGATACATAGATATATTATTAATTAGAATTTTATTTTCTATATTTTATTTATTATTTACTGATTATGTATTGTTCATAATCTTATATTTAAAAATGACAAAGATTATTTATATAATAGTGAATAACATTTGTAAATTAATATTTGATATTTTTTTATTATTATGTTTATTCCATTCAAATATTGTATTGTTAAAATTTTATAAGCAAAAATTATGGCACATTTCCAAAGTTGATTGTAATAAGAAACACAGAGGGCATAAGTGAAGAGAGTAAAACTTGAAGAAAAGTAAAAAAAATTCCAAGGAAGAAGATGTAAAAAAACTTAAAAAAATCAATAACTCTCTAAGAGTATTAGAACAATAAAAAAAAACATTGCAAGGATTCTAATAATATACCTGTGGAGAATTTTCTATTATACTACTGGAATAATATAAAAATGAGGAGATAAACACCCCCTCGAGAGGGAAGCCAGCTCCAAATTTCTGTCAAGTGATGATCCACATTCACTACCTTTAAAATGCCTGGATGATATGTAAGCTAAATAATTATGATTTATTTTAAAGTATTACCAAAAATGAATAATATCAAAATGACAAAATTGTTTAAAATAAAGCTAGCTAAAATTTTCTTATTAAACACTATAATTAAACACTTGATTTTCAATTTTAAGAATTTTCTATCAATATTCTACAAAATAAAATTTAAAATGAAAGAGTTTATCTATTTAGTCTTATATCAAGAAGATAATTTTATACTGTATAACTTATTCATGCATATATAACAAAATAATTCCAATCCATGCAAATGTCATTTATCACACCTATAACGGAATTCTAGGATAAAAAAAAACTATTGATATTCTTAACAAATTATGCTTTAACAATCGGATAGACATTTTTTATGTTATAATTTACTGTTGTCTTTGTAATTGATATGTATGTTTTTTTCAACTTTCAATTTTTTTTTTTTTAAAAAAAACTTAGCATGTAATGATGAGATATTGATAAGTATTTTTCGTTATTTATTACAACAGATATACAACCAATTTTTTTTTTGTTTTTTTTAAAAAAAAAAACAATATAACTTCATATTATTATAATATGATAATCTATTATTTTGTCTGATCTAGAAATTATATTATTGATGATTATAGATATTCAGATGTATGCGTGATGCTATAAATTATTTTTTTAAAAATTGTATTTATTATGCTTAATTTCATTAATGACATTTATTTAAAAAAAATAAAGAATTAAAACCTTGTCTGTTATAAGTTGGAGGTAGAAATGGTCAAGGGACAATTAGATTATTTAGATTGAGTTTGTAGATATTATTTAATCCTCATGTATAAAAGTATAAGAATAAGCGTTTGGTTATTGTTTATTCCTTACCTTTCTTTATTTTTGTATAGTTAATGTTAGATAATATACACTGATTATAACAGATAAGTGTTGTATAAATTTTTATAATATGTATAAAAGATGATTGATTTATGGCATCATCCAAGTTTTATAAATAAGCTAATAAAAAGTATATTTTAAAAATACATTATATTTATGATATTATAAAAGCACAAATATTAGAAAATATATGATTCATATGTTAAATATTAGTCAATTTTGGTTTTACTGTAGAAGAAATGTAATTGGTTAGAAAAGTGCATAAAATAATATTTTTTTTTGTTTATTTATTATTTATTTTGTCTTTTAATTTCTAATAAATGTTTTATTGAATTAATAGCCCATATGAATTGCTTGATTATATATGTTCGATTCTCCATTTCCACACACACACATATGCTTAATATAACATAGCCTTAGAATATCTGAATTTTTCAGTATAAGTCAAGTTTTATATTATTTGTCTGCAGATGATAAATCACCATATTACAGTGCTAATAACATATTCTACTTTGCTTAGAATAGGTGGTAATGTGGATAAAAAGATACCCAATCCTCATCATTATCTATCTTATATTAAAGATGATAATTGATAATTTTGCAATAATTTTATAATTAAATAAATGTGTGGCATATGATTAAATTAGTGTTACAGAATTGTTATCCATAAATGCTTTATTACTCTTATGTGCATCCTATATGAAGAACATATCCTATAAGCTCAACTGAGCTAAACCATAGAATAATTACAATACAAGAATCTTTTAAATAAGTTTAAAAGCAATTTACAATTATAAATTTTATTCTATTTTGTAAAAAATTGGCGCCTGGGCATTTATAAATCTAATAAAGTAAACAAGTGAAGAAGACAGAGGTTACAATATATATATATATATATATATATATATTGTAACCTCTGTATATATATATATATATAAATTATTAATCAATGTCTGTATTCCAATTATAATAAAATATATATTTTAGATGCTATAGATATTGATAAAATAAAATATACTTGGATATCAATACCATTTATTTGTAATGAACAGGTTAAATTTATAAAACAGATATATAAAAATATATGTCGAGTTGCATTTTATACTACTCCTAATTTAAATAGATTAATAAATAATTCAAAAAATAGGTGTAGTATTTTAAATCAAAGTTGTGCAATATATAAATGGCTATGTGTTTGTGGAAAGGCATATATTGGGGAATCTCCATGTACATTGGAGAAAAGATCAAAGGAGCATTTGTTATTATATAAACGAGTGCAAAATAAGACAAGAGAATGTTAGAAATGATGATGTATCACCATCAGTATTTTTGATCATAATGTAACATGTAATTATGGTTTTGATTTTGATTTTAATAAAGTTAAAATTTGTGTATTGAAAGAAATAATAATAAACACAAAATTAAAGAAGCTATGTTAATAAAAAGTGAAAAGCAACAGTTGATAAATAGACAGGCAGCCAATATAAAAATTAATGAATTGTGGGAAAATTGATGTATGGTGTATTACTTTGTTTACATTTGTAACAGTTTTTTCTAATACAATTTGAATCTAGTTGATAACGACTACATAGATAGTTGAAAGTACTTCTATTAAATTGTGGTATATATTTGTTTAAAATATTGTTACGTATAATTATTGTATTGTTTGTAATTATATATATATATATATATATATATATATATATATATATATATATATATATATATATATTGAACCAGATACTTCTTCTGATTCAAAAGTTCTAATGTAAATTAAAAACAAAGTTTTATATGTGCAATAACACACATACCTATTTATATAGAAATCTTATATTTTTAATTCTCAGTTGATTTTAATATAAAATATTTTTTTATGATGCTTGTTTTTTTTAAAAATAATTAAAAGCAAGCAAAGTTTAATTAGTCTTCT
This sequence comes from Epiperipatus broadwayi, assembly GCA_028023455.1. Taxonomy (NCBI): domain Eukaryota; kingdom Metazoa; phylum Onychophora; class Udeonychophora; order Euonychophora; family Peripatidae; genus Epiperipatus; species Epiperipatus broadwayi. The sequence continues at coordinate 1,410,988 of JAQFVV010006287.1, read as the reverse complement.
TATAAAAGTGTTTTATTTAAAAAACTAAAAAAATTTAATGTTGATTTATTTTTAAAGCTGAGATTTAGTTTGGTATATTTTTTTTTTTTAAAAAAAAAGTAATAATAATTTTATAAGATAAAGCCCTTTAAGATATTGTTTTTCTAATTAAGATTAAGTGGGAGATAGAGATTTACCCTGGTTGAAAGTTGCAAAAAAAAAGATTGCATGGAAGATAGCAATGCACATAAATAGCTCTGGGTTTTTTTTTATTCATTCTTATCAGATTATTCAGAGAGACTATTCTGGTAATTCAGTTCTTTTTGCTCAGCTTATTCAGCTTCTTGTTATTAAGGATTCATCCAGATTTTAGCTGTTATTGAACTGCTACATCATTAAAGTGATTATAATTTTTATTTGATATTTGTTTCATGAGAATCACCAAGTTGAATTCCCGTTGATCCACAATATTTCTACTATTTGCCATGATAATAGCAGCCATTCAGATGCCATGCCTATAATATATGCCACAAAGAATCTCCACAACATGATGGGCTGACCCTTTCCAAAGATGAACCTCCTGAGCTCCAGATTGTGACTTTAATCATGACCTAAGTGTCAAGTCCAGAGCAGATCCCAATAGTGCCTCCATTCTTCTGAACCTGTAGTAAATGACAGCCATTGTATAGGATTCTATAAACTGAACTTTGTGTGAACAGCAGAAATTAATATTACCTCAAGATAACTTACCTTTCCATATCAAAATCAGGGCTAAATCTCTACTTAAGTATCTAGCAAATCTCAACTTAATCTTAAAAAGAAATTATATTTATGATGTGTAATCTATCAATTTACATATTAATGTATTGATTTTTATTTTTTACATTACAATCTTAGTAGCAAGATTTTCTATCTTAAAATATTATATATTTGAGAGTGTGTGGTGAGTGATATTTTATATGCTTAATATTTTCTCAGTTCTATGATTAACTCTTGATAAGTACTTAGACCGACCATAGTAGTTTTCTTTACTCTCCTGTTTTTTTTGTTTGTTTGTTTGCTTTATCATTAAACTTACTCAAACTTGGTTTGTGTCTTCTGCAGACCACTGATCCTTTGTCTGGTAGTTTAGAGGATATAGGATTTTGTTTTTTGGTAGAGATTTATTTTCTATAATTCAGATTATGTAGTGCATAAGTTACTCTTCTTGTGTGAGACTAACTTTGGCTCATTTAAATGTACTTGTACATGAACGTTTTGCAAAATTAGGACATTCTTTTTTTTTCTGGAATAAGAAAAGCTCATCTACGCTGTCCCATTGTTCTCCACAAGCTTCCATCTTAGTAAATCTCTATAGGGAAAAGGGAATTGGTTGGGTGAACCGCTAACAGGAAAATATAAGGTCTTTTTATGTTATAAGAGAGAAATGAACTTGTCTGCCTGACTATTTAACATATTAATGCTTGCATACACTCAATTTTAAAGTATGCTAAGAAAATGTAAATCAAGTTCTCATGTTTATTTTGTTATTATATTTAATAAATTTAAAAAGTTATTGTAATTATTTTGGCTGATGTTTGTCTCAGTGTTTTCTCAATTGTCAGAACAACATTCATGAGATTTTGCTCTCCCTGGGATTAGTCTGGCATGTTCATGTTTGTATATCCTGCCCACCCTTAAAATAAATGTCTAGTTCTGATTTTCTGCATAGTGGGCACTCTCGTGGTCAGAATATACAAAACCAAAATCTTTCATTCTGTGTGTGTGTTTTGCTTACACATAAGGGCTTAGTTGAGATTATATATATATATATATATTATTCACACTCATGCTATCTCTCCCATATAAACCTAGCACATATATATATATATATATATATATATATATTGTGCTAGGTTTAATAAACCCTAAGTTAATAAAGTTTTGGGATAAATGTTGAACTTTTCAGGCTAGGATATAAGCCTTATATTAATAAAAAAGCCCAACTAGTTGACGTTCCTTATAAAAGACATGGTTTAAAATAAAATAAAGTGAATAAATCCTTATAGCATAGTGGGAAGGAGCTCTTGATATTGCCTTCTGTGTTATTCTGTTTGTTGATCCAACTTTGAAGAAATGCATATCTAACCTAAATTATTAATTTAATAAAATATCATCAATTTCTTAATTTATTTGTTTATTGATTTAATTTCACAACAGTAAATTATCAATTGCAAGTATTGTTAATTATCGGTAGATCTTTTATTTTATTTATCTTTAAAGAAATGAACATTTGAAAAAAAAAAAAAACATTTTTTTTTATGTTTTCCACATATATATATATATATATATTTGTGCTATTATAAAAATATAAAATCACAATCTTGGAATAAACTTATATCATTTGTTTTATATAAAAACTGACTTTGATTTTTCATTTGAAATTTATTAATATCTGTCTTCTCTTTTTTTAGTACATCAGTTATTAATTGGTTGACAAATTAATCCTGTATATTAGTGGATTATTTTTATAAGTCATCAGTAATGGAAATATATAAATTACATGTAATCTTATTTGTGAACATATATATTTTAGATTCAATACAATTTCCTTTGTTACAATTTATATTTATTAACTAATCAAATTGTTAGTTAAGTTAACCCTGAGAATTAACCATATAACATGGCTTAGTCAATGCTCTGTAGTATTTAGGTTTATTTTGTATAGCTAGCTGAAGTAACAATATAAGTAGTGATTAGAGTACATTCACTCATGAGTAATATATTTTCTATAGTGTAGATCATTTATTATCTGTAACTTTATAAAATAATAATTTGTTCAAATAAAGTTAGACATCATAACCTGATTTATTGTAACTCATATTCAATGACTGGAATTAGTATATTTTATTTTATTCATTTTTGAGGCAATTTCTTTTCTTTTTGTACATATATGGCATGTCATAACGATTTGGGCCATTTCAATTGTTAGGACCTTTATTTATATGTATATTTTACTTACTATTACATTTGGCACTACCAATTTGAGCAATCATATTTTCTATAACATTTTTATTATGTTTAAGGCAAGTGTACCATTTCATATGTAGTTAAGACATACTATTGAATTATATTCATTTTATCCTTTCATACATAGTATTTTATTTGCCTTCCAACAATTTGCTATGTCATTTCTTTATACATTGCATATATGTACCATTATAATATATATATATATATATATATATTTGCAGTATAACCTGTGTAGTAAAATAGCTGACATTTCAGTAGAATAACAATAACAAGTACCTTCCTCAGAACATCATCTTTCTCAAATCATAGGGATACTCTTAGGAAGATATTTGTTATTGTACAGAAACATCAGATATTTAGCTATCTTACTACACAGAATATCCTGAAAATAATAACAATATTATATATATATATATATATATATATATATATATATATATATATATATATATATATATATATATATATATATATATATATATATATATATATATATATATATATTGTAACCAAAAAAAAAAGGGGGGGAGGAAGGGGTGTTGGAAGGAAAAGAAGAGAGAACAAAAATGAGAGAAAGAGGAGAAAAGAAATGAAATGAAAGAGATAGAAATGAAATTAGAGAGAGAAATGATAATAATGGAAGAGAAAGAGAAGAAAAGAAAAAGGAAAAAATGAAATGATTTGAAAGAGAATTGAAAGAAATAGAAATTATATAAAATAGAGAAAGATGGAAGGAGAAGAAGAAATGAAATGATTTAAAATGGATGATTTGATAATGATAATGAAATGGATAAGATGGTAGAAGAAATGTGAAAGAGAGATGAAAATGATATGAAAAGAAAATGAAATGAAATGAGAGACTCTTAATGACTCAGCTCAGTGGGGTTACAATAAATTTAAAGAAAAGATATGATAATCCAGAAATGTATAATCAGATAGAGATCAGATCCAATACTGATGAACTATAACTACTATGGCATATTAATAATTTACTACTAAACCATACAAAAGATAAATTTAAAATCACTAATTAATAGTTACCATATCAGTCTTCCCAATAGATCACACACTCTCTGAATAAGAATAATGATACCTTGATTGAGAAAGAATATCTTACTAAATTATATTTAATAAGGCAACAAGAGTAAATAACCTCAGGGATTTCTAAAATGCAAAACTCTTGTGCAAAATTAAAAGTTTAAGTTAAGTTGCCTATTGAAGAATTGCTGGGATTAATAAACAAATTAGTAATATCTTGACTGACCACAAAATAACAACCTTATGCTGCAATCTTAAAATAATAAACAAACAAATATCAATTTAAAATTTTAATGGATCAATTTTAAATTTAAATTAGTAATGGCCTATCATCCAAGATATTACTAGAGCAAAGAAAAGAGGAAGGCACTTTTTATGCCTTTCCCATACTCACAGACAACCCACTAAAAACCTCAAATGCAGATGGATTATAATTCTTTGGACATACAAAATTTAAGATAATGATAGATAATGTGCAGTTAATATAAGATAATGTGCAGCTTTTAAAATAATAGTAAATAAAAATATTCTTCTGAAGTACTAATATTGTTAATCTGATATTGCATAATCTTTAGTCTGAGAAGATATACTGATAATTTAAAATAAACTTTTAACTAAACATTTCACTAAGTATCTGCTATAATGCAATTATCTGTTATTGTGATTCAATATGAGAATCACTTACTTTAACATAGCTTTCTAATTTTCAAACCAATATCATATATATTTAATTAACTTTATGATATATTTGTGAACTTCTGAATTGAAGATTTAATAAACTTTAGAAACTTAAGATTTTGTGAACTTGGAACCCAAGACAATAATATTTTCATATAAAAGTAAAACAAACAAAACAAAACTTTTTGAAATAATAATAATTTGGTTTATTAAGAATAATAAGAAATGTTTATAATTTAAATGGAATACATACATTGCCAATATAGGGCTGGGACCTAATACATATATTTTGATTTTTGCAAACTTACTTGGTTTACATTAGTACATAACTTTTTTAGCTATTGTTTTTGAGTATGCCCTTAAAACTCTTTTACATTATTTATTCTAATAAATAAACTAATAAAATAATATAATTATACATAATAGCAGGCAAAGGTTATTCAATACTGAATTTTAATCTCTTTTAAACAATTAGAGATTTTATAATCTTTGGACTTTAATTATAATGTCTGTATTTAATAAGCACACTCCTAATTTTTAATTAAACTAATTCATAACACTATGGTGTCTTCTAGTAATCAGAATGACACACACAAGTGGGTTTGTATTTAAAACTCTAAGCTTAACTTTATAATCCTAAGCTTAACAAACACTAAACTGGAATAAGCATATTCAGCATATTTGGGGGAAAAAAAATCATCATTAGTTACACTGATATAACTAATATTATAACTAGTGATATATTTAAATCAAACTAAGCTAATTTTAAAATTAAATTAAATTAGATATATGGGACATTCACTCATCAGATATCAGTTATACTCTTTTAAATATATTTAGTCCACATAAAACTATTACCCTCAATATTTTAAAATTTAAAAATGTAACAGACTTACAAATCCAGTGGTAAAACTCTAGATGAAAATATTAAAATTAGTAGGTGTGAATTGCCACTTATACCATATGCATATATTTAACAATCTTAAAAATAAATAGAACTTATTGTTGGTTAGCTTGTGAATGATAAAACTATCATATCAACACAATTCAAACATTGATATGCCTATGAGCATTAAAAATAGCTATTACTACCTGAAGAAACAAAGTTCCTCAAACACACATATCTTGTCATCACTAATCTAAAACAAATGCAACATCACTTACTGGGGTGGAATTAGCATTAAGTCATCATGAACGATAGGCTAAAATATAAAATGATAAGCTCCTCAGAGCTGGAAAAGAATGTGGTGGCTTTCAAAATACCTAACTTTGAGGCAGAAACTAAGATGTCAGTAACTTGTCTACAGCACATCTGGGAACAGAAAAAACACTTCAGAAAAGCATGATCCTCTCTCATGTGATTTCCAATACTTATAAATATGATCATCATTACTGAAAAATACAATACAATAACCCTCTTTTGAGGACAAGCACTATCAAATCATGGAAATACAATACAATAAGGATGGATGACTTTGTCTACTCCATAAAGCATACTCAAAATTATTAACTAAGCCTAACTATGAGGCCAACAAATACTAACTAATAGCAAGATATATACTTCACCTGAATTAACTAAGTTATTCCTAAGAAGTTTAAAAATACAAAATGTATATTCAATGTTTGAACCAACAAAGCAAACTATGTGTCAAAGACTAATATAGAAAGTACTTTAAAATTAAATGCATATAAAATTCTAGGCAAGGCACAATGCACACATAACAAACTATTCAGTACTAAAATATAATAACTAGTGGTCTTTTAAAAAAATTGCAAATTAAATGCGAGAATATTAATTCTCAATGCAAATAAAAAAATATTTGCAGTTACTATTATTATAACACTTATAAAACAAATGAATGAAAATTCTCTGATAAACTTCTTTGGCTGGTTTAATATAAAACTGAGTGAAACATCCCATTTATAATAAACTAAGACTGAAATATTTAAATCTCCATAAATGAAATTATTAAATAGAAACTACCTGGTGTAATGCTTAATAAATAAACTAAATTGACCTAAGTATTGCAAAATATTTGCTCATTCTAATAAACCCATTAAGCTTTAAAATTATAATCCTAATTTACCTGTATATTTATGCAAAAAATGTTACACAAAAGATGTAGCATAAATATTTTTATGGTTTCATTTTTTAAAAAACCAATAAAACAGACAATAAAAATAATAATAATACAGTAACTTAAGTTCATATTTCAGTTCTGAAAATGGTTTTTGTGTTTAAAAATATGTAGATAATTTATTCAGGTTAATTTATCTATCCGAATTTGAAGCTTCAGTCAAAATATTTATAAACTTGGCAATGATTTCCAAGACAAAAATGTTCAATAATTCTTTAAATAAACATCTTCATTTTTTTAAAGATAATTTTAAATATTAAAATAATAAAATAGCATAAGCATAAGCCAGCATTGGAAAAATAAATTTTTCAGCTGAGTACATTTTTTTATATTTATAATCCTAGGTTCAATTGCAGAATAATTATAATGTATACCTTTATTTAAATCTCACTGTTCTCCTTTAGATAAACGCTTTTTTTTAAATAGAGCTCTTTTTTTAAACATCATTTTTTTAATATTTCAAAACATTTTTTTTTTAAAACACACTTCCTTTTACTTTTAAACATAAGAGTAGACTTTGTTTATAATTAAGGACATTCCTCGGTTTATGAACTAAGATCAACCCTCATAAAATTACTTATAAGTAATAACAAATATAACAATTTATTATATATTTGATAGACACAACTTCATCATTAATATTTATAAATTATTTTAAAGTTTTACTTTCAAATAACTTTTTTTTCATACTACTGGGCAGAAATGAGAATTATTATTTTAAAATACATATTTTCCTCATAAACATTATTCTGTTAAGAGCATATTTACATGTATATATCATGTATTAATAATTAAGTATTAAATTTAATGTCAATTCTAATTTACGAAGATGCTGATGCATTTTCATTATAATATTTTAAATTTTTGAACGTCTTTTAATTTCTTCTTCATTGTATATTTTTAATTTAATAGGATATATAATGAGTATCCTATAGCTATAAGTGTTTATTGCAAGAACATGTTTAGCTATATATATATAATTAATAATTTAGGCTTTAATTTTAATTTCACATAAAAGAAAACAAACAGATAACATGTAAACAAGATAAGAGATGCTAACTTATCTCTAAACATTTTTTTCTATAATTTTATGTTTCCATTGGGATTTAAATGTCAGAAAACAGATTACCTTTTTAACTTTAGCCTTGCATCACTGCAAGATAGTTTTAAATAATTGTATTAAACATACTTTTACTTTTAGAAATAAAATATTTAAATAAATTTATAACTTTTATTAAAGAAAAATTTCAAGATCCAGCCACAGGTAGAATTAAAAATAAGATAAGCCCCTCTGAATTTTTGATTCATGTTTTTTATCTAATAATATTTAATACACCCACTTTTGATCAATCACTTGGCTTAAACCAATGAAATTATTTTTTACACTCTAATATTCTTGACAGACCAGCTGTGTAATTGATTTTACTGATGTAATTGATCTTATTATACCAAACCATGTGACCCACAGCTGCAAAGTCAAAAGTTCATTATTAACAAATATTATGTAATATTTTTAATGATATTTTATAAACACAATAAATATAAAATTTAAATTTATACCTCTCTATTAAACTTTTAAATATTTCATTTTAAATAATTTTATTTATTCATTTGCTTTATTTTTTTATCAATATTGGAATTAATTTTTTTTATGTTTACATGTCATTCTTGCATGCACATAAATATTCTCACACATGGGTGACCTCACACTAATTGTTTAAAAGTTATTTTTAAAACTACAATGGTAAAGTATTAATGAACATCTAATTCAAAATAATTTTTATAAGTGAAATGCTAAATTAAATTACATCTAATAAATATTGTTAGATTGTTTTAATAAAAACTTACAGATTATTTTTTTTTATTTTATTACTATTTATTCCAACTTATTTATAATATCTAATTATTATCATTTAGACATGAAAATGAATTATACAATAGTTATTTTAAAATATGTTTAATATTATTTATCAATTCCCAACTATTTTTGATATTTCTTTTAATTCACATTATTATCTACCATCTCTTATCAAACTAACTCACCTATATAGTTTTGAAATATTTAGACATAATTCCATAATATACAATAATTACTACAATCAATACAATATTATCCTATTTTAGTCATTAATTAAGTTAATTTTCATTTTTATCATTATTTGTTTTTAAATCCAAAATTTCAAACAAATGGTTAAGCTAAGATAACCTCGGGCACCTATTGAAACTAAGTGAAATATAAGTTAGGTACAATATATATATATATATATATATATATATATATATATATATATATACGACGCTATATATATATATATACAACCTGGTGAAATAATGATAAGTTATAAGAATAATCCAACAACAGCTCTAATAGTTGTGCACCATAAATTCTATAACCTAATAACTATAAATAAATGATGCATTGGGCTAAAGTATGAGAGCTTCTTAATAATATGCATACTGATAATAATATATTTGGGTAAACTCAGTGCTCAGTTGGTTATCTTTCATTTTGCTTCAAAGACATCTATTAAGATAAAAGGAAATTTCAAAATACTAATAATATGCATAATTATAAAGTAAGTTAATAAACTAGGAAGAGAAAAAACTTCACTCATCCCTATAACACATAAATATGAATAAAGATCCTAGTCAAAAAGAAGAAGATCCAGAAAGTCAGAAGATCAAACCTATAGACAATATAATTTGAGTCATTCCAATAAAAGGATAATACATTGAGCTCAGACATCCAGTTTGTTAAGCTAAAGGCATTCAAAAATGTACACCCTTTAACCCCTATTGAACATCTTAGGAGCTTATACCTGTATCGCTCAATACACCAGAATGTATTCAAAATGGAGATCATAATTGCCTAAAGCCATTTGCAGGACAATGCATTGGCATGGTGGAAGTCACTGTTCCAGACTCTGTCAAACTATGAGGGTTACAAATCTCTAGTAATAAACAATTACTGAAATAAAAATAGACAAGTAGCATTACTATATCAGATAATGCAAGAGATGCACTATATTAAACTAGGAGAGATGTTGATGGATATTTACCCACTAAGTAAGATGCAAATCATTTTCATAGTTCAGCAATAACCTTCTTCTGAAGATCAAGTAATCATTAATAGGCACCAACATTAGTAGCATTGAGCAGCTGTCATAATTACTTAATAGTATTGACACCAATAACCATAAATTAATATTAAATTCAGTGAAAAAAGAAGGGAAGACATCCTCATGAATAGCATTAATTACAAAAGAAAAAAACAGCCAACACCAAAAATGAAAAAAGAATGGGAAAAACCTTACAAATATTTAAAATATTAAGATCATTAGCCAATAACTATGGGATGTGAAATGTACATTTGAAACCCCCAAAACCATACCAGAGTCATCCATCTCATGGTTAACTAAAACACCAACAGTAGTACAACAATCTAAATGGGTACTTGAGAGATCATTACTCACCTTAAACAACCATATTAATTAAGGGTAACAAAACATTTAATTTGGGAAATCACCTATATGACATATTCATGGAAAGATAGGGCATCTGGATATGCTCTGCACAGTTGCCCCATAAAAAATATTGTTTCAGGATTTTTTTATCAGAGCACTAATTGACACTGGAAGCCAGATATCTGTGATATCAACAGGTCTTTACAACAAAATTACATGTGAAAATCCTAACATTAATGTTTTATCACTAATGTCAGTCTAAGTGACCCTGGACAACAACAGGAAAGATCAAATTGTCCCAAAAAAAATCTGGATAGAGGTTAATGTCAGCCAGACAATATTCTACCATGTATTTTTATCATAAATGGGCTCATTCATGAAGCCATATGAGGTGTAGACTTCCTATACATGAATAACTGTCTAGTTGATTTCCTTAATATTGTAGTCAGGGTGGGTGATGAGGTCTTAGAAATGATACTGCTGCCAAGATATGACCTACCAAAAATTGACTGAATAACATCAAATGTCCCTGAGGCACTCATACAAGCAAAGATTTCCAAATCTAATTTGATCAACAATGATGACATGAGCAAGTTAATGTCCATCTTTTATAAATACAATGGAATATTTTCTGAAGTGCCAGGAGTGATAGAGATGTTTTAACAATGCCTCAAATTATTTGAATACCAGCCATTACAATACAAGTCATACCACATACCATTACAATAAAATAAGGAAATAACCACATAAATCAACAAGATGCCTGAGTGGGAGTTATTTCTAAATGATCATCACTATACTGCAATACTTTAGTGATGGTAAAGAAGGATGTTGGGTGATGAGATTTTGTCTAGATGCTAGGCAACTGAACAACATTTACATTTCAGATAGGAACCTACCATGGTTGATCCACAAGCAGTTTGTGAGATTGAGAATAAGAGAGTATTCTCTACATTTGACTTAGTCTCCAACTATTGGCAGATACAACTCTACACAGAAGATCACCAATATGTCACTTTTGGTATGAAAGCACCACATACCACTTTAATCAAATCTCATTTAGATTAATAAATAGTGGTGCTGGTCTAATTAGATGCCTAGATTCAACCTCCTCTTCTGAGTTCAATCAAATGACCACCATTTCTGTAGATGACATGATAAATGCATCACAACCACTGAATAACACTTTCAACACAAGAGAAAATTCTTTAAATAATGCCATGACAAAGGTTCAAAATCAATTTTAAGAAAAGTACACTAATGTGTAATGAAGTGAACTTCCTAAGTCATATATATTATTGATTTCAATGTAATGAGGCCTCATTCTGGTAAGATCAGTACCATACAGAACTTTCCAAAGCCTACAAATAAAAAACAAATCCAATCATTTTTAAAACTTTGTAATTTTTTATAATTATTTTTTTTTAAAAATTATCTGATGGCATGTAAGCATTGGTTGAAACTCATCAGAAAAGATGAAAAATGGAATTGGACCAAAGATCAAGACAAGTCATATGAGGAAATTAAAACAGGATTTCTAGAACAAACAGTGCTAACTTTTTTGATTTCAATAAATCCTTCATCACACAAACCAATGGTAGTGGTTATAGAAGAGATGTGACATTATCCCAAGTACAGCAAGGTTCTCTACTTTATTAGCCATCTACTAAAGGGTCCAAAATTAAATTATATGGTTATTTAGAAAAAGGCATTAGCAATAGTGTGGACTTTCCAAAAATTTTGACAGATGCTGCTCGATTCATAGTAATCACACACCATAAGGCCAATGAATTCTTGAACCTTAGCTACCTCACTCAAAGCTGATTGGGAAGATGGACCTTATTACAAGAATTCAACTGTATAGTCCAATATTGTTAAGGATCCAAAAAAGTAGCCAACATACAAAGTTAAATCCATGCAAGTCAGAACAATGACACCATTGTTGCAATATTCAATAAGGATGTAGAGAATGATTTGGTAAATATTCATGACTTACAGCTCTAAGATGAAAGGCTAATCTCAATTATTAAGGCATTAAATGGAGAAAAAAATTTATATGTGGCCAATGATCTTAAACAACAAAAGTTAGAAAATAAGGTCTTAATTTTACAAAATAAACAATGAGACATTTGAGTGGAAGGTAATAATGCCTGACAGGCTAAAAAAATATATAAATCTGAATAGATGATTAGAAATTGTTTTTACTGGACTAACATGTATAAAGGCACCCTAAAAGTAATCCAGCAATGTCAAGGGTGCATGAGATCACATCCAGTAAACCAAAGTTAAGACTGAATGAGATCTTAGTTATAGACTTTTAAACAGATTCCACCATCTAATAAACAAATGTATATGTTAGTAGCTTATGATCATTTTTTCAAAATTTGTCAGTTTACCCAATGCCCCAAGCTAATATTAGAGATATGACCAAATACTAGACACCCTCCACTTAAAGGTAATAGAGAAACCTGAAATGATTCTATCAGATCATGGTACCCCTTTCTTGTCCAAATAGCAAAAGAAATAGGTAGAAAAACTATAAATAAAACATGTGCTAGCTTTCATTAGAAATGTGCAGTCAAACCTATGTGAACAAATGCAAAAAATTGGATGTTTGTTTAAGGTCTATTTAGAGGAAATATATAAGGGGTGGGTGACGCATATGGAGCTTGTAATCAAATACATTAATTTGAGTGTAAATGAATCCACAGGGTTCACACTCATCAGGTTGCTCTTAAAACAAGATACCCCCAGTTTGTTTAAAACCTACAAACCTGTATCCACAAAACCCCATTAGATCTCAAAGAGCATCAGAGAAATGTCCATAATTGAATCATGTACATAGTAAGAAAGCACAATAAAAATAAAGTAAAGTTGAATCATCAATTCCAGATAGGAGACTTGGTTTTTGTCAAAACACCTCATGTCAGTAAGGTGCAGAAATTCATGAGGGAATATATAAGATTGTAAAACATTCAGGTCCCAATGAACACTGGATGGACTGTGGAGGTGAGATGAGGAATACCTATAATTCAAGATTATTAAAACCATAACATGGGAATATTCTAGAAAATTAACCTCAAGAACAAAAAAATATATTTATGAGAACATGAATGGAGAGATTTTTTCAAATACCCACAATTAAACCCATTATCAAAACAAATCTGTCAGTCAAGAGATTTTGAAAGATAAGCAACATCAAATAACCTCATAGAATTTTTCTTTTTTTAGTTCAGGTAAGTGCTTATTCAACTACCAAAATTATAAACCATAAAAGATGGATTCAAGCCTTCTTAGGGTAAAAAGTATGCCAAAGCAATTAAAATTGAAATCTACATTTTTGCATAAGAATTGTATAACTAAGGAATATAACATGAATATACTTTTTAAGAATAACAGAGAAAAACAACTAATTTACAATTAGAAGTTTTTTAAATCCAACAATCTATTATATATATATATATATATATATATATATATATATATATATATATATATATATATATATATATATATATATATATATATATATATATATATATATATACAAGGTATCATACAATGGCTCCAATCATCTGAACATGTAAAGACAGCATGAAAATGAAATAGTTCTAGTTGATTTTGATCATTTTCTCACAGTGGAAATTGATTTTCATTCAAATTTAATGGGGAAAAAAATAAATCAAATTCCCTCAAATTATAGTGCTATAAAAGAAAGCTGTTTGTTATCAAACATCATAAAAAACATTAAGCAAGGTTAAACAACAAAATCATAATTTATATTAATTGAGGATTAAAACCCTTACAGTTCATTTCAATGCTTTAAGTAATATATATTAAGGCTGTAACATTAAGAATATGCACCTTAAATATTACAGTAGGGACCTCTACAAATCTTAAATAAGATTACAGCTTTAAAAGTCAAGAGAGACCCACTCTTATCTTCAACCTACTTTTTAATTATATAAGCAATCTAAAGCATTTTGATTTGAGAGTGTGAAGTTATTAAATACTTCACTGACTAAGTCCACAATTTTTATTATACACTAATACTTGACAAATCTTTCGATTTACAATGAACTACTGTTGAGATCTTATAATTAGAAATGTTTAAGACAATTTAAAGTTTGTAATTATTAATTTGTTAAGCATATACTCATTACCTAAGCACTATATATTAAGGCTGCTTAAAAAGGAAAAGGAAATGTGAGAATAAAGTCCTAATCTATTACAAACAAAGAGGGTCTAAAACTAAACATACTTAATAAAAAGTATAACAAATCTATTAACATTATTTATTATGAAAAAACAAATTATATCATTAATTATATTATAAGTATATTGTGACCATCATTTTTTTTGGTTTTTATTTTATTTTTCTGTTATGTTAAATCTACTGATTATAAAATAATAATAATTGACACAGAATTTAAAAAATTCCAAACTTGGTATAAAAAAGTAATAAAGAGAAATAGCATTTAAACTTAAATTATTAGATTATTATTTTAAAAATAAATTATTAAAGAGAGTAAAGGAAATTAAATCTATTAAACAATGGCAACACAGCACGATATATAATATACTCAGGAGACATACTGGATATGAGAGAAGAGAAAGTGAATTGTTTTAATCACGAAAGAAATGGGTAATATTTTTTTAAGCTATAAACATGCATTAACATGGTGCTTAAAATTAACTAATTTTCGATTTATATTTTGATGACTTTATAAAAGAACAAATTATCTTCAAAAGATATTGAAAAAAATTATAAAAAGAAATGTTTTATAAAAGTCAAAGAAATAATATTATTCCATAGAAAAGACAATAATAATTCCAAGGGAATAATTCATATAAATATTTATTATTCAGTGACACAAAGCTCATCAGAGGAAATATTTGCTGGCTGAAGAAACTAAAAAATCCACACACCATCTAATCTATGGTAGATAATATTTTAATTCTAATGAATATTAAGCAATACAAAAGGATATGGGAATAAAAAATTAATTAAAATATCAAATATGGGAGGCTACCAGTCATATTCCTATTAATAATTTGACTTTATAAGCTAATAACATTTGTAATGTCTTCACCATCACCAGAAGGAGACAAGAACTGATGGATAAAGCAGCACTATGCAAAGTAACATTACCTTTCCCCTGGTAAGTTATCAATAAATTACCTAGAAAATGACCAGACAATATCAAATGGATTAACAACTTTCAAGATCCAGAAACTTTTCTAATGTAGAAGGAACTAGCTATCTTATCATATGTGCATCTACATGCTAAAGAATAGATAACAATATGGAATAACAATTTCAATTTTTTCTAATTATATATATATAACCCTTTTTTTGTATAACTCTTTGTCATTATTTTTTATTGAAAGAATTGATGACCCAGGCTTATAATCATCAATCATAATTACAGAAGGGGATATACTGGTAAATCATTATAATTTTTGATTACAATAAAATTAAGATACTGATCCCTAGATCTAGAAACTAGAGAACTGTATAGCTGACTGGTGTTTAGGTGAGATTTAATCTATGAAATATTAAATGCTCACACTAGTACAGGATAATTTTGTATGTTTATTGTTATTAAATTAACTTAATTATTATTTGTCATTCTGTATGACTGACTAAACCTCTAGTATAACTGACTATTGCTATTATAAACACTGGTAATGCAAAGGGTGTAGCTTTGTACCCAAAGGTAGCAGTTAATAAATCATGACACATTTGCATGAAGTAATGTAGACAAGTTAAAGTAAAAGAATAGAGGGATTGGTCAGCAGGATGATCATATCAAAATAATCATAAATTATATTGTTAGACTAAGCACATGATTAGAGTGGTTAGTGGATGATCATCCTACATGGGGTAAATTGTTAGGAAGAATGTCATAATATTACATGAATCAAATGAAGAATGATCTGCTCTACCTAAATCTCAAATTGTTTTGTTCCAAAAGATTGTAAATCACCCTTATTTGAATAAAGTTGTAATGATTTATTGTATTTAGTAAGAAATTTGTGTATGATTCCTCATTTATCCAATGCCCATTATCCATGCCTTATCATTTATCCAATTTTTTATTACACAAGCCATATCATTTATCTAAATTTCCATTAGCCATGCTATATCATTTATATAACTTCCCATTATCCATGCCATACCACACATATAACTCAGATGTAAATAATTATAGTTTTATATCAAATTTATGGTAATCATTACCCTAGCTTATTACAATTGTGCATATAACTTCAGGGCATGAATACTGAGGAGTAACATGAATGTGAGGATAACCCACAATATTGATGGCATGAAGTGCAACAATATGATAGTGATATGTATCAGAGTTGAATTGAGCAGACCATCCAATGTGATATATTAATAACTGGTGAACTTCAGAAACTCAAATTTGTACCATTGTCTCAATGTACAAATAAAAAAGTGGCACAAATAGCCAAGATGTTTTGTTCCATTACAATTAACAATTGATTATTGTGGTTACACACTATTCAATTGTATTAGTAGGAAACTGATTGCATAAATTAATTCATCTGTTTCATTACAAGGGCACAACCAATTATTGGGAATGAAACATATATATTAAGATTCCACTTTTAGCTTGTTATATATATATATATATATATATATATAATAATCCCAGTGCATAACGCTATACCTAAATAAATATACAAATATTAAGCAATTAAATCACCCCACATGGTTAAGAAATCCAGTACTGCCCTCTATGAACTAATATATAAATACATTAGAGTTTGTATTTCAAAATAGCCAGGTCAAAATGATACCACTTTGACCTGTCTGCTATATGATGTTATATATTGAAATACGAACCAACTCAAACAAAGAACTTGAAATATTTAGCAAGCAACGATCTTAATTTTTGCTACAAACAAACATGTTTTACTATTATTATATAAAGACAAACTAAACTTTAGTAATTTTTTTAATCTTTAAACCACCTAACACAAATATATAGAAAATAATCCCAGTGCATAATACTATACTGAAATAAATATACAAATATTAAGCAATTAAATCACCCAACATGGTTAAGAAATCCAGTACTGCCCTCTGTGAATTAATATATATATATATTGTACCAGTTGAAAAACACACATCGATCTAACAAACCCCTGAATACAGGTAAAGTATCTTGAGTCTGACCATGTACAAGATCGATAAATCAGGTACATTGTGAATTCTGCCCTATTTACCTATATCCCCAGGTCAAAGATCTAATCAATAGCCTTTCTCGACGATACGATCGAATTCCTTTATTTTCACTGTGCCGGCAGCTGGGTCTTAAAGCATGAGATTCGATTTTATTATATTTAAATGAGAACTTGGGTGATTGGTTGATAGGTATAGTTAAAATCAAAATTTATTTAAAATAAAAGTAAATAAAATGATTCGAGACCACTGGAAGTTTGTTTTAGTTATATATATATATATATATATATATATATATATATATTTAAAATCATTAGATATTCTACATTAGTTATTTTACATTAGTTTAAACTCAAGCTCTAAAAACAAAAATACAATCTGTAAATTAACTCTATAGTTATATGAGTTAATGACAACTTTATTTATATTAGCGGTTAACATCGACATGATCGAATTTGCAAAATTTATTTTGTGAAGTTTATACATCTTACTTTTGTTTACATTTATTCTCATTTTTAAAATACTAAAAATTATTTTAAAATTAAATGACCACGGATTTCAAAATTCTCCGTGCACATTTATTACAAGCTGGTAAACGCACATATATAAGAATGATTATTTGAATGAGTTCTTTATATAAGATTGATAAAAGCATTTCTATAAAAAAAACTTTAATTAAATAGATGATTATAAGACTGATGTGACATCTTACTCCATTAACATATATATATAAAAAATGATTTTTATTTATCTTTATAAAATTAATAATTTGGATTTTCAACAACTAATGTTTTATGACATTAGTGGACCTTGCTGGCATAGCTTATAAATAACTTTAAAACTATAAGTGATTATAATAATAAAAAAATCTATCAGTTAATTATCAAAGCAAACAAGTCACTTTAGTTGGACTTACAATTAAAATCATACCTATAATGAAATATACCATGAATTAACCGAAACCAAACGATTTTAACTAATTACGCAAATAAACAAAAGAGTCGATTACTCAGGTAGAAGATCCTTTCAGTAGAATCATTTCCTTATGGCTTATGTATTAGATAGGCAAAATAAAAGCAAAATAATGCTGGGTTAATAAATATACGAATGGAAAATGGAAAGAAGAAATGTAGTTAAGAAAATACGAGCCGGATTACGGACACTTGCATGTCTATTCCAATGAAGAATAAAAGGAAAATCGATATGTCCACATGTCAGGTCCATATATTGATGGGAGATAGGACTTACAGAAGACCCTCATATTCACCTCTATGAATTCTGCTGATCAACCAACTCTATCTCAACCAAGCTGTCTGCTTCACAGGTGTATGAGAAAATGGAAGTTAACCCCAAATCACCAAATTTATGACCACTTTAGGTCTGTTCATGGGACTCCAAGCATTCTTTATTAACCCAAGATATTATAATTATTAAATAGGAACGAATTATCATTAAATAGCCTTAAAATGATCTAATACTGCATAGAGATCAACCTGCGTAAACAACTACTTTACATAAATATTTGACTTACAAAAAAAACATACTTATAGAAATAAGGGAATTTAATTCTCGAAAAAATCCCCTCTTCCCTCTTTCCTAACTTATAAAAATGCATGATAATTAACTGACACTATCCAGTGGCGCTGTTACTAGGTCAAAAATCCATTGCATATTTTATTCTATTTTGAATCACAGAAATTAGAAATAATAGAATCCCATTCTGGGAAATCTATAATAAAACGGTTTAAAGAAAATACGGTAAGCTTGATTTTGAAATACATATATATTCGACATAACTTCACTTGCAAAATAAAATAGATCAAGATTATTTTATTTTAAAATTAAATCATTCTTCCCCAAACTCCCTCTAATAAAACATAATTTGCCCTCTTAGCAAATTACTCTGAGCCCCCGCGAGTGAAGCCTGTCGAAATACAAAAAAAAATCAAAGCATGAAATAATCTCATGCTAAGATTAATATAAAACAAATAAATTCATATTCAATTAAAAATATTAGAAAATTATTGTGAGCTTGAGTTATCAAAAGGAAAAACATTATAAATAATTTAAAAAAACAGGTTAAAGAGATAGTTAAAAAAAAATTCTTAATAAAAATTAACTTTTGACATTTTAAAGCTTTACGAAATTATATTTACATTCTAATAATACTTTGGTCAAATCTGGATGACTACCTTGGTGCTCCCCGAGATGAGTTCTGCAGGTGAACATTGATGGCTTATAGCAGTTGATGGCATGTTCTGGCAGCAGCATAACGGAAGATTTCGGGTCTCAGGAGGGAAAGGGCAGTGTTTATCCATTTTTACTCCTCGATCATCATAGCGTGCTTTTTACAACTCTGTCTGTTCTCTGTCTAGTTCTGATCACTCTCTTTCTAAAGGGGTCACTATCTATTACTTCCTGCTGCCTCAAGTGATCTTTTAGAAAACAATAGCAATTGTTGTTATTCTAATTTTAGAAAGTTTGTACCTCGATAAAGATCAATATATTTCAATATAATTTTATGTTAGGTTTTAATTTAGATAACAATGTAGAATCTCTACTAATTAATGAATAGAGATTCCACAGTGAATGGATTTTGGTAATTTATCTATTCTTTTAATTTAAACATTTATTTTAAACTTCTTATCGAGGTACAAATCTTTTCAAAAAGGCCATCTTGAATTCTTGAACTAAAATAAAGCATTTTAAACATATAGAGTATATCTAAAATATATAAAAAAAAAATTCAAACTTAATTATTTGAATTTTTTTCTTTTAATAATAAAATAGAATAACAGTGTTAGTATAATTATGATCCAAAATAAATTATAGGATTTATTCAGGATAGTTAAAAATATTTAAAAAATGTTTTTTTAGAATAATAAAAAAAAGCAAATGTTAGTAAAATAAATAATTAGGTGGGTCAGACTGTGAAACAGCAAATCTGAATCAGATTTACCATTTCAATATATATATATATATATATATATATATATATACTATATATATATATATATATATATATATATAGTGAGGGTACCTTGAAATCACACCCAAATTGACTTTCGCCATCGGAAATATTAGACTCTCAGGATTTATATCTGATAGGATTAAAAGATGTTGCTAACATATTGTTTTCAATGTTAAAGAAAATAAATGTGAATAACTATGTGGACATTAATTATCAATGCAGTATTACATAATTCAATTTGAAGTTGTATATTACCAAACCATGCAATGTATATGTGAAGTAAATTAAGAACCAATTCTTACATTATTTTAAGTAAACACTAAAAAAAAATTGTACAAACATATATGGTGATGACAATTACTTCATGTTATATGTTTATATGTCATTGGACAATGTTAAACATTGACCTAAACAATGACAAACTAATCATCATAATGAATAAAGGTCAAGAGGCACACCAAACTACCCAAATAAGAATGAAATAATAAAGCGTAATGGAATTTTGGGAATTGATAATTGCATGACATGTATAAACATGATTATAGATATACAACAACAACAAATAAAAAATAAAAGAGTGCATTTGCTAGGAAATGGAAACAATATTATCTATAAAAAGAAATTACAATAAAAAACTTCTAAAAATTTCTAGATTGCTATGGAACAAAACTGGGTTGAAATGAGACTTCAACATGAAAAGTGTCATTTGAATATTTTTTTATTTAACTTCGTAAAATAAAATTGACACACAATTTAAAGAAGCAAATAAAAGAATTTGCAGATAAACAAAATAAGCAGATAAAGCCAAGGAGTCAATGAAATTTAAAGAAATCATTTCACACTTTTAAGAAATAATGTGAACATCCTATTTGAACTTATTCCCTATGTAAGAAACCCAGTGACTTAAGATCATTTTTGTACTTATGATCATGTAAAGTAGTCTGGTACCTAACAATCAAACAGGAACATAAAATACCTAAACCCAACACTAAACACATGCAATAATTTAAAAAGTGAAAATATGCAAGGCTATAATTGCAAGGTAAATAAATAAAGACAAAATAACTAAATTATTAATAAATAAATCATGAAAAAAATAGGTGAGTTTGGTGGAGTAAATGTTGTAAAATTTGGAGTTCTTAACATCTGAAATTAAACCAATCTAAAGATAGTGGTTAAAAGGAAAATGATTAGGGAAATGCAACAATCAACCATTATACTATACCAAAAGAGTTAACTAAATACTTATTTAAACTACTGAACTAATAATATTAAGAACTAGAAAAACTTTAATTAGTACAGGGACCAGATATCATGAAGAAAGAGCTAGTGATGTTGAAATAGGTAAGATTGAAGTTAGCCATGAGGAAGGGCCTTTCTGTAGTCAGATGGCATGGTTTGCAATCAAGGCTAGTGACCTTCCACAGGTATATGCCATGGACAAAGTAACACCTCAAACCCAAAGAGCACCTGAAGATGATATGGACCAATCATCCAGAGTAGAGGTAGCTCAAGCTATTGGAAATGAAATCAACATGGAGCAAATACTCCAAGCAATTAGAAGTAGGGAAACAAGGATGAATATCAATATGAATAATTTGGAATCAAAATTGGCATCCAAGGCTGATATAGATAGTAAAATGGAGAGTATGGAAACAAGTTTAAAGACTGGTATAGATAGTTAAATGAAGAGTATGGAAAGAAGTGTGAATATTGATGTAGATACTAAAATGAATAGTATGTAGATAAGATTGAAGTCTGATATAGATAGTAAAATGAAGAATATGGAGATTAAGCTATAAGATGGATACAAAAACTATGAATGAAAATATGAACCAGTTGAAAGCTAATATGGCTACCAAGAAGGAAATAGAAAAATTAAAGATAAATATAGTTAGCATGGAAGTCAGAATGGGAGACATGGTAACCAAGGCTGATGTGGTTACTGTGCTGGCTAGAATTGACCAAAGAATGAAAATGAATGTGGATAACATGTGAACAAAAATGCAGAAGGGGATTAAAGATTTAGAGAAATGGCTATCCCTAGAGTTAGGGGGTGTCCAGAAAAGTAATGTTGAACTAAGATAAGAAATATGTGAAATGAGAAGAGAAATGGAGGAGAAAGACATCCAATGTTGATAATTCTTGGTAGAGTTTAGACATGGTATCAACAGTTAACTAGCCATCAAATTCCAAGATGTGTGCCAAAATCAGGAGTTCATCAAGTAAAAGATCTGTGAGATTCAGAGGAAGCATGTAAATAAAATGCAGGATGAAGGTCACCCCTATAATTTTAGACCAGTTGATCACCAAGCAAAATATGAAAATAGAGCATATCATAAAACAATGAAGATGCATGGAAAAACTATGAAAACTTTAGGTTATGACCTGAAACATGTAGAATAAAGCCATTAGCCAAAAACTAGAGATGGTTGATATCCAACTAATGACAATGTGAAAGGCTGAGTTAGGCCAGAGAATCCAGGATTGATGAAGAGGATTGACAAACAGAAATCAACCAGGAGACCATGACCAAGAATCTCAATACAACATGTGACCCATGTTTGGGGCCCACTAATCTGAGTCAGACAATGCAAGAGATGGAGGATTATCTCCTCAATCCTCCTCCACAATGACTATAGAGAAATAATACCTAGCATGTCTCAAATCAATCTGGATGTACAATAGGTAACACATTAACTAAACTCCACAGAACTAGACAAATCACATGGCCAGATGATGCAGATTAGCATGATCAAGCAATTTGTTAAACTCAAAACTTACAAAGAATTAGCTAACAAAGCTCCCATAGAGTTCTTAAAAAGTTTCAAACTGTACTCAATAAATCAGAACTTTACTGAAGCAGAAAAGGTAATAATCGCTTACAGTCATCTTCATGGAGCCATGCTGATGTGGTGAGAATCCTTATATCAAACCCCATCCCCTTATTAGTAATATGAAGTCCCATTGGTCAAAACCTTTTGGACAGAGAAAAGCAGGAAGCTTTACTTTATCACTTATTTCAAGATAGATACAAACCTGCACCAGGAAAAACTCTAAGTTTTTTTGCTGCCAAAACAACAAGCTGTGAATGTTCAATGCTTATCACCTGAGCAAGACTGCAATTACTAGAATCATTAAGAAAAAATTTTCCCTGAAGATAGAGCAATCACTTTTATGCATCAATGCCAAAAGCATTGAGCAAGTCATAGAAATGCTTAATATCATAGATTTAAATAATGCTAATCCATCTACCTGTACCATAGAAAAAAGAAAGGAATAGCCTAACCAGAACATGATCTATTATAAAAGACAGAAAAATTACAATGACCCAAACGATTGAAAGATAAATTCACAAAAACCACCCCATGTACTTTATCACCAAATAAAAACCATGTGAGTAACAACAAAGTTATCTCATGCCCTCCAAACAGCCCAGGAAAATCTTCTAAACTGGGGTGTAGTAAATTCTCACCCAAGATACAAGAGAAACTAATTAGAAAGGGTACTTGAGGTTAGGGGGAAACACAGACCAAAATGTAAGCAAGAAAATCATTAATCTAATGTGTCTATGGGAGGATATGACACCCAACTATATAGTACACATTTGCCCAAATATAAAAATGCTGTTTGAGGATTTGCCAATTAAGGTATTATTAGACTCTGGTAGACATACCTCAGTGATGTCAGAAGTGTTTTACAACAAGGATATTACCAGTAACCCCAACATCAAAACCATGTCTCTGAAATTTATTCAAGTTACTATGGCTAATAATAGAAAAGCCAAACTGATGCAGAAGCAAATCTGTGTTTGAATCAAGATTGACTGAACAACACTCTATCATATTTTCCTCATCAAGAATGGTTTAATATACAAGGTCATTCATGGGGCATACTTTGTCCACATGAACCATTGTGTCACTGATTTCTCTGATAAAATTGTTAGGCTTAATGATGAGATCTTGGAGATGATATTGTTTCCAAGATATGACTTAGTTGAAGTTAATTGCATAATATCTGTAATACCAGCAACATTGATTGAAAGCAAAATACAAAATCCAACTGTCCAAATGATTATTAAATAAAGTTACAATATGCTATTAATGAATTTGGCCCCATCTCAGAAATAGGGATAGTAAAGAGTTTCTAGCAGAAGAGCAAACTAATTCACAACAAACCATTTCAATACCAGATATATTCTACTACATGTATTGAGACGAGATATCTAAGCAGATTAACAAAATTCTAGATTGAGAGATTATTTCTGAATGTTCTTTTATTGTATTTTAACCCAATTGTAACTGTGAAGAAGAATGATGGGTCAATGATATTTTATTTAGATGTTAGGCAGCTGAACAAGATTACTGTTCCTGACAGGAACTTCTTATCACCCACCCATGACATTCATAATGTTTGGAAATAAAAAAAAGTATTCTCTACTTTCAATCTAATTTCTAGATATTGGTGGATCAAGCTCCATTCCAATGATTGCCAATATACTGGCTTTCAGTATGAGTGTTTTAAACCTACAAGTTCAATAAAATGTCTTTTAGATTGATCAATAGTGGTGCTGGTCTGATAAGATGCTTAAACAGAATCCTATCTTCTTAGGTCAAACAGGTCACAAACATTTACACAGACAATGTAATTATAGCATCTGCCACCATTAAAGAACACCTTCTGCATATAGCTCTATTTTGGTAATATTATGAAAAGGGGATTAAGATCACCTTCAAGAACCACATATTGGTATGTAGCAAGGTATTCTTCTTAGTAATATTATTGGGAGCAATGGGATAAGGCCTCATCCTTATAAGATCAGCACCATCCAAAATTTTCCAAAAACCACAAATGAAAAACAAACCAGGTCATTTTTAGGGCTATGCAACTTCTATAATCGTTTCTATCAGAAGTTCTCAGACCATATTGAAGCATTATAGAGATTGATGAGGAAGGATGAAAGCTGGAAATGGACTGAGGAAAAATATAAGACATTCAAAAACATTAAATCAGGGTTCTTACAACAAACGATGTTAGCTTTCCCTGATTTTAATAAACCATTTATTGTCCAGACAGACAGTAGTGGTTTTGGATTAGAAGTAACATTTTTCCAAATCCAGGAAGATAGATAATCTGGCATTCTCTATTTTATTAACCAGTTCCTAAAGTGTCCAGAAATAAATTATATGGTAACAGAAGGAAGCACCCACAGTAGTATATATATGGACCTTGAAATAGTTTTCATTGATGCTTCTTGGATCTACGGTGATAGTGATCACTGATCATAAAAACCTCAAATTCCTGAATTACAGCTACCTGACTAATAGTTGCCTGGTCAGATAGAGTTTACTGTTACAGGAATTCAACTATAGTATACAGTACTGTAAAGGATCCAAGATAGTCATTGCTGATGTGCTGAATTGAAACACATGGAGATCTGTAAAAAATCACCTTTCAGTAGACAATGCCTACATTATCACCTTAATCTAATGATTGACTACAATGTAGAGAATGATTTAGAATTTGGCCTGAAATTCAGTTCCAAGATTCAAATTTAAAACCAATCGTAGGAACATTAAAAGGAAAGGAAGTTCTGTATGCACTAAAATATCTTAGACATTACAAGTTAAAAAGGGAGGTTTTGCTTTATAAACCAAACTTAAATATTGAAGAGTGGAGGTAGTAATATCAGAGTCTCTAACCACCCGACTCATAATGTTTTTATTGCCTATATGGTTACTATAGTGCCCATAAGATGGAACTTACCCTTAAAACTGTTTTTACTGGCCAACAATGTATAAGGACATCTTGATATCACTAAGCCAGTAAATCAAAATTACTCCAATTTGACTAAATCAATAATACAAGAAAGAATTAATGAGATCATGGCAATAGATTATTATGGGTGCTTACTCTTTCAACAGAAAAAATATTTATTGGTAGCATATAACCACTTTTCCTAAAATGTTTCTGGTTATCCAATACTATAGGTTAATACCAAAAATATCATCAGGCTATTATACATCCCCCAGTTTGTTAGGATAGGGAGGTCAAGAACCTTATTAACAGATCATGGTATTCCTTTCTTATACAAAGAATGGAAAAATTGGGTGGATAATTTGCAAATCAAACATGTGCTTACATTCATTAGGAATCCACAGTCCAAACCATGTTAATGCATATTGCAGGAATTAGGACAGAGTTCACAACATTCCTAGATGATGATCATAAATGGTAGGCAAACAGTTGGAGCATATGGTAAACTTCATTAATTGGAGTGTGGGATCCATTCCCATTAAGATACCATTCAATAAACCCACACCAAGATTATTCACAAAATATACATCCACTGCTATGCAGTGTGAAACAAATGCAAAAGTAGTTAGGCAAAAAGTTTATCAACAGTTAATCAAGAGAATGAAACAGAGGAGTAAAAATTTAAATAAAAGTGCATACACATTTTGAATCAGTGCTAAAAAGTGCATATCAAAATCCATAGCATAAGAAACCCATTGGAGAAAATATATCACAAATTTTATCCACAATTTGAATAGCCATATACAATTGTGAAACAAACAGGCCCTAATGCCTTTTTAGATATGAACAGAGAGGTCAGAGTTATATATAATATCAGGATACTAAAAGTGTACCTCAGTCGACCACTATGAGTATAAGATTGCCAATTCCAACCCAAACAATGAGTACAAAATTATAAATAAGAAATGATGGATAAGATATGGGAAACAAAGTAAGAGAACATCAAATAAGGTAATGATGGTAAGGATAAATCCTATGATATGTTTATGAGAGTTTACAGTAGAATAGTTGTTACAGTACCTTAGAACCTATCAAAACTTCTTGTTGAGTCTATCAATATGTGGTGCTGAATACTCTAAGTTAGATAATCCTCAAAGTCCAGTAAAGCTCAAGAATGGAGGAGAGAGATTAAGCAAATTCATGTATTGTCTGTAATAGAGATATCTAAGGGTAGTTTCAAATCATAAACTTCAAAAAAAAACTTGAAAAAAGGAAAATGTATGTGTTCTATATAAAGTCCTCATTTGAAAAAAAACAAAATGTAGGTAATGGGAAGGCCAGGAAAGATAATAGTAATTGAAGGATTAAAGATGGAGTATAGTAAATTAGGTTTCACAATCTTCCAAAATTAAACAAGTGGTAAATATGCCAAAAATAAACCCACTGATATGCTCACTGAAAGTAAAAATTTGATCACTAAGTAAAATTTTAATTCTGTAAGAAGAGGAGATTTGTGCAAGTAGCTTGTAATCACACCCACAATGACATTAGCCATTGGAAATGTTAGACTATACTTTAGTCAGGAAATATATCTCATAGCATTAAAAGATGTTGCTAACATTGTATTCAAAGTTAAACAAACTAAATGTAAATAACTATGCAGACAAAAATTATCAATGCAGTATTACATAATTGAATTTGAAATCGTATATTATGAAACCATGCATATTCTTGCTATTAAAAGGTATGAAGATTGCCTTTACAGCAGTTACAAATATTGGTTGCTATATTTACTGTGAATGTTTAAGTGGTTACTGGTTGGAAACTAATTATATTTTTTATATATATATATATATATATATATATATATATATATATATATATATATATATATATATATATATATATATATATATATATATATATATATATATATTGTGCCAGGCATTATCAAATGTCCATGCACAAAATCTGCTGTAAAGAATATTACAGCAGATACATTTATGAATTTGCAGATATTAAGCACAACAAATATATAAATGTGCTATATAAGTAGTGGAGGTGGTCTGAGCATTAAAATACCCACACACACCAATTTAAATAATATGAAATTGACATAGAAAATATTGTAGAGTAAACTCATGTATTTTTTTGGTTTTATATTTCCTTTTTGTATATGTTTTATGATATGTTATTTTATGTATTTGGCTTTCTCTGAAAAATTCAAATAGAGAAAAGCAATTGTTCCAATATAATTGTACATATTTTTTTTTAATTACTTTTC
This sequence comes from Epiperipatus broadwayi, assembly GCA_028023455.1. NCBI lineage: Eukaryota > Metazoa > Onychophora > Udeonychophora > Euonychophora > Peripatidae > Epiperipatus > Epiperipatus broadwayi. The sequence goes on along the minus strand of JAQFVV010006287.1, from coordinate 1,382,454 downwards.
TAAAAACTAATTTTATTCTGTAAACAAAGAATGTTAATTGCTTTTGCAAAACTGATCAAAAGCAAAATGTTTGATAATACTATAATTAAACTGTTATCGTTTTTTTTTAAAAATTCTTTTGAATTGATTTTGTGAGCAAGTGGTCTGAGTAATCAGTAAAGGAATGTTATAATCTAAATGATAAGATAAATTGAAAGGATTGGCTGATTCATGCTTCTCGGAGGGCTAGTGGGATTGATATAGTTTGGTCAGGGCAGTGAGATTTTTTTTTTATTTTTTTGGCGTTGTTCTGGGCATGTCAGGCACTTGTTTGGCTCCAGAATTCTTCAAGCAACCAACTACTTAGAGAGATTAATTTATGAACAGGACTACTGCTGACATTTTCTAAGAAATCCATTATACAGTTCTTTTAAGAACTAATGATTTCTTAAAGATTTAATGAACCAGTCAAATAGCAAGTGAACATTTAATAGAAAAATATTATCATATACAAACAGAGGAAAATATGGAGCAATCTACCAGAGAGTCCAGTGAAATGACCGTGGGGTAAACAACCAGCCGGTGCACCGCCATTTCTCTGTCCCAAGCCACCAAGATGTGCCCATGCCAGTTCCAGCCATCCACTATGAAGACAAACGCCGCCTTGCCCACGCCAAAATAGATGAAACCCTCACTGCACAGCCAGTTGACCTGAAGCCCACTCTGAGCCCGCAGGGGAAGAATGAAGATGCAGATATAAGTTTGTTTTAAGATATTTTATTAATATTGAAATAATTAACTTTGATACTTCCAATTAAATATAACATTATTTTTTTTATTATTATTAATCATTTAAAAAAAGAGAGAGAGAGTTGTCTCTCGCATATGTATATTGAATTTGCGGTTATTACGGGCATAAATGATAAAGCTTTATTTAAATCTTTTAAGTCAATTTTTCTATTTCAAATTCTAGTATTTTCAACAAAGGTTGCAATGAGATTTTTTTTTTTGTTGTTGCTATTCGTTTTGCTCTTGTTGTTATTCCTGAAATTCATCATATATACATGTATAGGAATTTATCTTTGGCAAAACGGAAATAGATACAGTACCTTATGGTGAGTACAATATAGTATCTGAGCCAATGCAAACTAGTGACTTGTTGGGAATACGAAATTAGTGAAATATTTCATTGTGCAAATATACGTATGCATAGTTGTTTTTTTTTTTTGCTATCAATAAAAGGGTTTTAAAGTTATCAGTAAAAGCGTATGCCTGTATGACCGAAAATCTCATATCTGCATATCAAATCACACAAATTAAAATTTATTTCTATTGGGTAAAAAGAGCTCAGACCACTTCCATTGCTTATAAACATTGTAAAGGGAATTTATTATTTTTTCTTATTTAAAATTGTATTTTATCTATTTCAACGCCTCGAATATATATGGTTTGGGATAATTAATTATTTAGTATTTTGTTATTATATCATCACTAGTATGAAACGGTGGTGGGCATTTGGGATTAAATAAATATTTAAGCGTAATATTAAACTTGTTTCGTTTTCATATCATTATTTATATTGATAAAAATGTGTTCTATCCTTATCAACCACGTAACTGTAATAATCATTTAACTTACCCATTTGAAGACCCTAGATGTAGAGTGACTTGAGCTAGCCACACGGGATATCGCTCTACCGGGGGTGTTAAATCTTATTCTTATGCTCCGCTGAACATATGGTATTATACATCCTTCTGGGAGGGTGAAAAATTCATTTTTTAATTCTTTATAGAAGTGGCGCGCAAAGGTCTATTTTGTAAATAGATTTTTCAAAGGTGTGTACTTGCCATTGTTCTAAATACTCGGGCATTCAAATAAGATATCAACTAAAGGGTGTTTTTAACTGGAAGATTCCTGTCAATCCACTCTTTCTATCAATTTAGCTGGAGGTACCAATATACATGAGTACAGACAACCGGCTAGATTGATATCCATTTCTTTACCTGTTAAATCTTGGTCACGTCATGCTCAGTGCAAGATTAGGAAAAGAATTCCGCAGGGAGTATGGTCCGGTACAATATATATATATATATACACACAAAGTAAATTAGATACCAATTGTTAAATTATTTAAAGTAAACACTAAAAAAAATTGTACAAACATATATGTGTGATGACAATTATTTCATGTTATATATTTATATGTCATTGGCAAAATTAAAAAAATTACCTAAATGATGACAAATTAATCATGGTTATGAACAAAGGTCAAGGGTCACACCAAACTACCCAAATAAGAATGAAATAATAATGTATAATGTAATTTCAGGAATTGATAATTGTGCTACACATATAAACACAACAATAGACACACAACAAAAAAGGAAATGAAAAAGATAATTCACTAGGAAACAGAAACAATGATAGCTATAAATAAAAAATTACAATAAAACACTTTTAAAAATTTCTAGGTTGCTATGGAATGTCAACTGGGTTGAAACAAGAGTCTTCAAAATGAAAACTGTCATTCAAAAATTTCTTTTATTTAACTTCATCAAATAAATTTGACACATAATTTAAAGAGACAAACCAAAGACTTTTCAGATAAACAAAATAAGCATATAAACTCAAGCAGTTATTGAAATTTAAAGAAATTGTTACAAACTTCTAAGAAATAAAAGGAATGTAGGTCACCCATTTACATGAATGCAAATTTGGAAAATAAGCATATATATATAGCCAGCACAATAGACACATTACAACAAGCACATTTTATAATATTTAAAAATACTATCACATTTTATAACATTTAAAAATACTATGTTTGACCTCCAGCCATAACTGAATTTAAAATTAATATATAAAGAGCTAGCACAATGTGGTCTTGCTAGAATTATCAATTGTCATTGGAGAGATTATTAATTCCATAACCATGGAAAGTTTATCCCCATACCTCTACATTTATAGCTAATAACACACTTCAAATACCACAGAATGTTTAACAGAACAGTGAAAGCGAACCAGAGGTCATTGTGACAGAATTGCCTAGAGTGTGCCACACAACAGAGGCAGTGAACAATTCATGCTACAGAGGGAAGAGAGCATACAAATTGTATAAACTGTAAAATGAGAAGGCCTTTAGTGCTAAATAAGCCTGATTTTAAATTCCTGAAATGATTTCTGAAATAATATTTTTCTTTATTTTAAGCATTATGAATATTTTCTTTGTGAATGTATTATTTTTTTAAATTGTTATTTCATTTTTATCTTGTGGAAACATTTAATATAATTATTGGACATTTTGGAAGAGTCCAACTTAATAGAATGCAAGGAGAGCAGGGAGTGAAGGTTCAATTTAGTATGAATTCTTTTTTATTATTTAAAATAAAATCTAGGTTCAATCCCCATCCCAAACACTTAATCTTTTTTAACATAAGCTTGAAATTTGGAGGTAAAATGTATTTTTTTTTTACATTAACAACACACACACTTAAGAAGGAGAGGTGTGTTATGTATTACTCATTTGACTAATGATAGTGCTTACATATTTTGGTATAAATGATTAACTTCCTGAATGTATCTGATATGCTATCATATTAAATAATGTTCTTTATTATTATATGATAAATAGCAGGGGGTCTCCAGGACAAGTCAAGTCAATACAACTTGAACTACATTTCAGAGTGATGTTGATGTTAAATATTAAAGTAATTTTAGTTAGTTAGCTTCATGCATGATAAAGCCAATATTTTGAATTTAATTAGAAATGTCTGCAATATGAGTATATATCATGGGGACAAAGGGTTTGTAACTTTAGATTTAAAAAATCGTTAATGTGTTAGACACTCATTACTGGCATTTAAACTGTAAATATGTATATTTAATCTTTTTATATCCACCTGTAAATATTGTTAATATCTCTTTGATTTATTCAAGTTTTACTTACTGTTTACATATGGTTTTTTTATAAATAAATGTTGTAAACTTTGTTGAATGGATAAAGTGTCTCTAATTTATTGAATAAGTCTTTGTATTCATCTATAAAACCAGTACCCTATCTATATATACATGCACAAATACATTATTATGCTCTCATTATACTCGGAAAATTTTTAGACAAGGGTATTTATAAATGGTGACTTGGGTAAGCTGATCTGATCATGAGAATGCATAAGTACATCCTTGCTAAGAGAGCCAAATGCAAATTCTTCCTGAGTTTGAATACTGAAGCAATGGATCTGAATTAGAGTGGTGAGATGTGGATGAACTGACTCAAATTATATCTAAATTTGATGGATGTCACAGGCTAGTCTATTGAAGGTGGGTATAATTATGGAGCATGTTCTTCATTGTGTTTTCTACATCCACCTATATAAAAACCCTAGGTCTAACTGTAGTCAGGAGTGACCATCTCTTTCCATGCTATTGATCACATCATTACAATACTTATATATTTAATCAAAATTACCCCAAATATACAACTCAACTAGATTAGCAAAAAGTAAACTCTAAAGCACTACCATTGGTTTCACATTACACTTGAAAAGTCTGCTTGTAGCAATAAAATTAAGGGTTGGGCTTTAAAGTTTATTTTTGGGCTACTCTGGTTGAGTTGTGGATTTGGAGTAATTCTGAATATTTATTGAATAGTTTAGCTTTGTGCTTTTATATATTTATATATTGAAACACACGTTGTTACCAGTATATAGTTTGAAGTCTCCCTTTTTACAATTTAAAAAACTGTTGAAATTAAAATTAAGAGCTGAGGCAGTTTTCAATGAATAAAAGTTTAAAAAATAAAAATGAATAATTGACAGCAATTTAGAATCAAATTTTACATACATTATAAAACCCAAAACGATTAAATATTAAGAAGCAAAATCAATATTTTAAGATGTTAAAATTATAGTTTAAAATATAGTATTTTGTAAAAGTTTCATGTTTTCAGAATAAAAATAGGAAGGCTATTAACAATTAATTAAAAATGATTGCCATAGGCATAAAAGGTAATAGATATTTTTAAAAAATCATGTCAGATAATAGTTATCAGAATCTGTTCCCACAAGAAATGGACTTCCAATAATGAGTTAAATGAAAACATGGGTCGCAGAGAAAGATCATCATCACCAATAGAATTAGTACTAAATCAAGCTGAAGAATCGTTGATAAAAACAGCATAAGACTATAAATAGGAGAGTAGAAATTGCTTAAAAAATTCAACAAAAATATCGTTTGGAAGTATCAAGACTATTACTAGTGGACTAACCATCATTAGTACTGTGTAGTGAAATGCAGCTTATATGAGAACCAGCCCAACAACTCTTGGACTACAATGAACATTAACCAAGGAAGAAACTTATAACTACTGAAGAATAAAGAAACAAATTATTAAAAATGGAATATCTTCAAATATCTGACTAAAAAGGGATGAGCTTTTCTCTCTGTGTGTCACTTGGTTTAGCAATGGAAGTAAGATGAAAACAATGCCTGTTAATTGACCGTCGACCCATCAGCTCTCGAAAAACCCTTACTAATTGGACGATTTACAGAGAACCACTAACAGATGAAGGTTCACATAAGGAAATTTATGTGTATTAATAATATTTGAGAAATATTTTCACAACATATTTATTAAACTAATTTATGAAGTAATGAAATGCTACTTTCTAGATTAATTGCTTATAAAATAATGCAAAATGAAAATATATTTATTCTAAATGTCTAATTTCTAAAGGGAGAATAATGTAGTAAGAAGATAATATAGGCAATATTAAAAGATGAACTGAAGCTGCAAAAATGATTTTGTTGATTTGAAAATAATTTGGTAATGAACTTCATACTATTTTGTGTCTAGATAAATGAAATTATTGATTATAAAATGACATTTATTATTTTACAAAATGTTTTTATATAGTGAATTAAATCTGAATCTATACACATAAATTAAAGAATTGTTTGTATATATGAATTAAAAAGTTATAAAATAAAATTGATATATCATATACATGAATAATAATGAATATGTATCCACATACCTGAATACATAAACAGATGTGAATTAAGAAGCTACAAAGTAAATATAATGGTGAATATGAACTTCAACATAAGTGGTTCAAACCTGCATCTACATATTAGGTGAATAAAAATAAAATATTTTCATATAAGTGGCTCAAAACCAGATCTATATAAGGTGTAAATGAAATACTTCTAAATAAGTGTTTCAAACCTGCATCTGTATAATAGGTGAATAGAAATACTCCCATATAAGTGACACAAAACTGCATTTAGTTAATGTGTAAATGAAATGCTTCTAATTAAGTGATTCAAACCCACATCTATATACTATGTGAATAAAAATAAAATACTCCCATATAAGTGACTCAAAACTTCATCTACATAATGTGTAAATCAAATGCTTCTAAATAAGTGGTTCAAATCTGCAGCTGTATAATATGTGACATAAAATGGAAATGCTCCAAATAAATGACTCAAAACTGCATTTATATAATGTGTGAAATGAAATACTGCTAAATAATTGTTTCAAACCTGTACCTGTGTGATACGTGAAATAAAATGGAAATGCTCTAAATAAATGACTCAAAACTTCATCTACATAATCTGTGAAGTAAAATTAAAGATTATTCTGCAATATGTATGTCCACATACCTGCAGGAAATGTGTGTTTATACTTATGTGAACCGAAAATGCTTCTATACACCTGGATTAAAATTAAATGCTTCTGTAAATTTGAATTAAAATCAAATCCTTCTATACCCATGGAGTGAAATTAAATGCTTCCATACACATTTATATGTATCTGCACAGATGGAGAAACTTCAAGCAAGAAAAACAATTTCCACTCAGAAATAATCAAGGAGAATATATGTAATGTGCACATGAATACGAAGACAGACAGAATAGAGACTGTTAATAAAGTTTTTATTCTTCTCTTTAAGAACTTAATAACCAAATTAGTAACCAAATATTGTTGTTAAATAAATTATTGTTATAAAAAAATTAATACCTCTTGTCAATTTCAATTCACATCACTCATCAATTAATGCACTAATTCACAGAAATCTCATGTCACATGAGATATGTCCAAAATAACTCAACATGGGTAAGTAAGTTTGTAGTGAGATGGAACTGTAGTGATGCAGCTTGAGAAATCAAAAACAGAATTTGTAAATGTTTCCAGTCTTTATGGCACTGCATCCTCTGAGGAGCAGGAAATATTGTTGTAGGGGGTGAAGTCAATATTGGGCACTGCTAATTGATAGTTCGTTCATGCAATATACTCACAAGTAAATCAAATTATCCAAAAGACGCATAATAGGCCCCTCAATTTACAATATATATATATAGTAATGGGCACACATGCTGTTACATTATTAGAAGTAAAATTAGAAATTAAAAATAGAAAGTTCGCAAATAAAAACTTCTTTTTTAACTCGTATATATATATATATAAACACAGATCGAAAATTATTAAAAGAAAACTTTATTAAAAACAGAAAAAAAAAGTTTTAAAACTAAATTTTAAGAAAAAATTAAAGATATAAAGAGAAATATATATCTTTAAGAATGTAAAAATTTAATTACTTACTATTGTGTAACAAAGGCTAAAAAAATGGAAATGATTATTTTTAATTAGTCAAAGTAAACTAGCCTTTGGGCATCTCAAAATTTATAATTAAAGGTCAGATAGGAGATAACAATAAGAACTGAATAGCCAATAAAAAATCCCTTAGGAATGGACCACAGCGAAAGAATCATCAACATCATGATGTCATGTCCATTCAATCCAAGATTTTAATATAAAAAAGAAAAGATTGGAAATAAAATATTATGTGTGCTATATTGTTAAGTTGGGCAGAGTTGAAAGAGAAGAGATTAAGGAGAAGGGATTGAAAAGATGCACTTTCAATCTCTTCAGTTTTTCTAAAAAAAGAAATGAAATATTGTTTTCCTAGATTGTGGACCCCAGGACATCATGGTCCTGCAATAAAAGCCTGCAAAGAACTACATGAGCTACAGCAAAGGACCTCCAGATAAATACCAATAGAACAGCAAACAGCAGACCAGTCTCTCCAGGACATCATGGGAATTAACACTCGATCCAAATTACAAGCAACTATTAAGAATGGTTTTTTAAACTGTAAGAACAATGTATATAATTCATGAACTTTAACCATAAATATTTTCAATATTTAAATAGAAATATAAATTCCATCATACTAAATTAAATCATTTATTAATAATTATTTTTATTGAATGTATTTTATTTAAAATCATTTCCACTTTTTTTGGTTCTTTTAAATGTTTATTTTTTTTTCTGTTAAACTAAACTTTTAAATCATGTTTTGAAACCTGTTATTTATTATTTAAATACCCAATGTGAACCAATTTTATTGAATTTAAATGTGTTAAATCTTGATTTAAAAAATGTATTCTAACTTAAATATTAAAAGTTACAACAAAAATTGCAACAAGTATATGAACCATCAAAGATATTTAACTTAAATAAAAGCATTTAACAAAAAAACTGAAAATGTAGTAAAAAATTTAATAATAAAATAACATATTGCAACTTATTTGTAGGTCTTGCAATAATTTACTGTTTTTCATTTTATTTAAAGATTATAAAGGAAAGCCTGTGATGTTTGAGTATTCATTTAAATAATCTCTGAATTTTGAAAAATCATAGTCTTATAATTATTTCTAAGTGGTCAACTGTATATTATTAATTTGGTCAAAATTTGGCAGATGCAAACAATCAGAGAAAGATATATCCGATGGATGTTTTTATTTACTCATTCATAGCTTCTTTCCTTTTTGTCAAATATTTTACTTAGTATGGAAGCTTTTTTAGTGTTTTGTAAAAATTATTTTACAAACTATCTCTAATACATGAAAATAACATACTTATAATACAATTTAAAGTTTGATTCAGAGTGAATAAATAACACAAGTAATTTACAGCTTTTGTATACCTTCATGATAATTATTCTATGTTTTCATCTTGCATGGGGTTGATAATCAAGACTGGATTATATTTTAAAAAGTCACATACCAACTAGTCTTAAATATAACTAACTAATTACATTGTTTAGATAGATAGATAGATAGATAGATAGATAGATAGATAGATAGATAGATAGATAGATAGATAGATAGATAGATAGATAGATAGATAGATAGATAGATAGATAGATAGATAGGTAGGTAGGTAGGTAGGTAGGTAGGTAGGTAGGTAGGTAGGTAGGTAGATAGATAGATAGATAGATAGATAGATAGATAGATAGATAGATAGATAGATAGATAGATAGGTAGGTAGGTAGGTAGGTAGGTAGGTAGGTAGGTAGGTAGGTAGGTAGGTAGGTAGGTAGGTAGGTAGGTAGGTAGGTAGGTAGGTAGGTAGGTAGGTAGGTAGATAGGTAGATAGATAGATAGATAGATAGATAGATAGATAGATAGATAGATAGATAGATAGATAGATAGATAGATAGATAGATAGATAGATAGATAGATAGATAGATAGATAGATAGATAGATAGATAGATAGATAGATAGATAGATAGATAGATAGATAGATAGATAGATAGATAGATAGATAGATAGATAGATAGATAGATAGATAGATAGATAGATAGATAGATAGATAGATAGATAGATAGATAGATAGATAGATAGATAGATAGATAGATAGATAGATAAAGAATGTGCTAATAGCTCTAAACAAGCTTATTTTTATGATGAATGCCACAACAGAAAGCACTTGAAACATTTATCTAGAATTGTTCCCATCCCCAGACCAATTTTGAAGTATACTTCCCTTCAGTGAGAAGCTAGGATATTAGATCCAGAATATTAACTCAAGCCAAGCATTTAACTAGTATTTAATTATTAAAAATGATCTGAAATTTTTAGACATCAGTATGTCTTCAAATTCAGCTCTTTAACTGAAGATGCTATGTGGATCTGAACTAAAATCAGTGTCCCCTTATATTAGTAGGTTTAGCAATTTAATAAGCCAAAGTCTTAACACCCAAGTTATAATATTAATGAAACCAAATAATATATCACATGACCTATATAGCTTGCATTACCAATATATACAAAAAAGAATGCACTAATGGCTCTAAACAAACTTATTTTTTATGATATTTACCACAAGAGAAAGCACTTTAAACCTTTATCTAGGATTAATCTTATCCCCAGACTCGTTTTGAACTATAGCTCTTTATAGGTCATGTGATATATGACTTGTTTTCATTAAAATTATAATTTGGCTGTTAATGCTTTAGCTATATTAAACTGCTAAACCTACTAATATATAGAGTCATTGAAATTAGTTCAGGCCCATATAGCTTATTCAGTTGAAGAGCTGAATTTGAAGACATACAGATGTCTGAAAAATTTAGATCTTTATAATAGTTAAATATTAGATAAATGCTTGGCTGAGTTAGTATTCTAAATCTAATGTCATTGCTCCTCACAGAAGAAAGCCATAGCTCGAATTCAGTCTGAGTATGGGCACAATCCTAAATAAAGATTTCAAGTGCTTTTTCTTGTGGCATTTATCATAAAAATAAACTTGTTTAGAGCTATTAGCATGCTCTTTATTTATTACATATTGGTAATGCAAGCTATAAATCATATGATATATGTCTTGTTTTTATTAGTATATATATATATATATATATATATTGTAATGGGCACATACATACGTTACATTGTTTTTTTATTAGTAAACATGAAAAGAATAAAAGTTCGCAAATAAAACTTCCTTTTTTTTTTAAGAATTAAAAATTGAAAATTAAAATTGTATACTAAACTCGTGCAGATGAAAAAAAAAATTATTAAAATAAAACTTTATTAAAAAAAAAAGTATTTTAAAACTAAATTGTCAGTAAAGATTTAAAGATAAAAATATATCTAACTTTGTACAAAACAAATTAATTAATGTTATTGAAAAAATGGAAATGATTAATTTAATTAGTCAAATGTAAACTAGCCTTGGGCATTTAAATGTGCAAGCATCGGTCAGATAGGAAAACAATAGAAACTAATAGCCAATGAATGAAAAACAATGGAATCAGTCCTCAGCGACAGGACCATAACATCATCGTGATCTAATGTCCACTGGATCTGAAAGGCTACTATAAAAAGTGAGTGAAGAAATTTACAAGAGGACAGATATGTGTTATGTTGGAGAGGGTTGGAGATGAAGGGATTGAAACACGCACTTTCAATTCCTTCAGTTATAAAAAAAAAAAGAAAATGAAACATCACTTTTCATCGGGGGATTTAATGATGAATAAATAAAATGGCCAACAGAATACCAATCTCTTTAGGATGGCATGGGAATTCACGTTCAAACAGCAAGCAACGGATAAAAATAAACATTTTAAAATCATAAGAACTTTTTGAACTCTAAGCTTTAAATATATTTCATAAAACTCCAGTATACTAAACACTAAGAACTTTAAAATATAAACTTTCCCAGTATTGAAAAAGAAAAATAGAAACAGATTCCTATCTGACCAAACTAAATTATTTATTAATTAGTTATAATTTTATTTGATGTATTCCCTTTTTGTAAAATCATTTCCATTTATTTTTTTTGTTCTTTCAGTTTTATTTATGATTTTTGTTTTGCGATAAATTAAAATTTATAAATGTTAAACTTAAGTCGGGCGTGAATGGCTGTATAGATTTGTAAAGTTGTATTAGGGGAGGGTAATCTTAGGTTATTTGTTTCGTAGTTGAATTAGGTCAATGGATTGGATGTATTGGTGTAATTAGTAGATGTAGTATGAGATTCGCTATTGGCAGAATCGCTTTTCATGCCGCACACTTTCTTTTTGCCTATGGAATGCGATCGTAAGTCGACAAAATGACCGCAGTCTTTTCCTATGGAGTTGTTTTTTATTGCTCTTATTGTCAAATAGATGTAATATTCCTATCTGACAAAAGTCAATTTCTTCTCTAAACCTATTTGTGCTGTCATAGTCGTATTACATTGAATACATTGATATATCAGATAGATTGAGTTTGGTTTGACTGCGAACTTTTGGCCTAAGGTTAAACAAGGATAGAATTTTTTTTTCAAATGCAAAACTATGTAGTCTATTGATACTCGACACTCTAAATAAAAATGCATTAAATTTCAGTTGGGTATGGAAGTTGCATGGATTCATTAGGGTTAATTATGTTTTTAGTTTTCATATTTGATCAAAATATATAGACATTCAGTAAATAATGATACCTTACAGTGAATATCTAAAATGTATTTATTCAGATCTCTTTTAAGTTATTGCTGTCTCTGCAGTATCTTATGATGAATACCATTGGGTTTCTTGTATTCCCTATGCAATTGACGGTATCAATGACTTTGTATTTTGATCGTTTATGTTTATTTTGAAATGTTTTTGACTGTGTAATCTATGTAACCGATCTATACTCAACATTTTAAAACAAACTTTTATAAACCCATCTGTGCGAACTTAAAATAGTATAAAAATTAAAATGTAAATTAAAATCTGAAATAAAAAGTTAAAAATAATGTTAAATGTTAAAGTAAACATGCTAAAATAATAATGTTAGATTTTATATATATGTGCATAAATAAATGTTTGTATGTTAATTACTGGCAGTGGCTTATTTTATTCTTTTATAAAAAAATATTCTTAGATTAAGAATTTATGAAATATAAATTTCTGCTGTTCCATTGAGCTAGTGACAATAGGCTAACAACCGGAATCAAAATATATAAAAAAAATTTTTTTTTTTACTTACGTATCTGCCTACTATATAAATTTTTCTAGGTTCAAATGCCTAGATGATGCCCTGTAGTGCAGATTACGTTAATCTCAATATCTCCGGATCGTTATAATATATATATACATAAAACAAATGAGACAATTAAAACATTAATTTTGCCTCTTTCATAATACATCTTTTTAGAATCTATTTAATGAAAGAAGATTTCATTACAAAAAAAAAAATCAGTTTTCATAAAATTTATTTAAATTTTAGAATTGAACTTAGACTTTTTATTCTTAAATCAATATTAAAAATTTAACATTACACATTTCTGCTCACAGTTATATAATGTGGCTCTGTACCTAGATGAGTAAATAAATTAATAAATTGTTAATATAAAGTTGAATTAAAACTATATATATATATATATAATTCCAGTGCATACCTCTAGCTGAAAATAAATATAAAATATCATTTTCTCAAATAATCAGAAATTTCAGCTAAATTCTGTCAAATAATACATAAAACCCAATTCTCATGTAGCCAGTCCAAAAAATAACTCTTGAGCTGTAAGCTGCAGTGATTTAAATATCTAAATATGGACTTAGTCAAACAAAGATAGAGAAAATTAAAGAGATAATTTTTCGACATGATCCTTAAGATTAGGACTATTATACCCATATTGCACGGAGGGGTAGTTGAAATTTCTCAATTTTGGAAGCGTGATTTATTATTTGATACTTAATTTTAGGTAGAGGATCACACTGGAATTATTTTTTATATATTTATGTTTGGAGTTTGCAAAGATAATAATGACCAATGTTTAGTCTTTCTTTGTATTCTATATTAAATAGTTTGTGCATGAGCAATTTAAAATCATTGCTAATGTAAATTTTACACACTTACATTAAATGTCTCTTTTTCCATATTTAATATCATTGAAGCTTACATTTCAAGAAGTATTTTTTGGGATTGGCTTCTTGATATTCGGACTTTTATTTAATTATTTGCAGAGATCTAGCTGAAATTTCTTAATGTTTGGGAGAATGATTATATATATATATATATATAAAATCATGTTTTAGGAAAGAGACTTGTTTAATGAAATAAAGTTAAATTAAAATACCAGATGTTTTGACTAGATAACAATTTTCTCAGCACGATAAAATAGTAATTATATATTTGTTCCAGAGATATTACTCATGTCATAGTTATTACATAGTTTCACTTAAATTTGGATGGTTTTTTTCACTTTATCCTTTCATCACGTTTGATAATAACGTTTGTGTTTTAATTTTTATAGCTTTCCTAAATATCTTTTGATAATGATTGGTAATACAAATATGATTTAAATCTGTGTGAACGTTGGCCTTATTATTATATTAGCTACACATGGTCCTTTTAATACCTTTTTTATTTATAATAATTAATACAATAAGTAAGTAAATAGAATCTCAATACTATCATCTACAATGTGTTTCCCAATTTATTTCCAGAAGAACTTGAAACACATGTTTTGAACTCTGTTTTATGCAAGGCATCTTAATGGCTCAAATATATTCATGACATATTTAATATTTGATGACATGGGGAGGGAAAATTGAATTACTATGTTAATAGCCTACTTTCCAAAATTTAATTTATTATGGAACTGAAGAAAAATGGAATACTCTCTTATCTTGGTGAATTTGGTTCTAAAACAAACAATTCTATTTTAACATCATCTAATTAACAGGATATTTACATTTATTAGTTCATCATTATCCAGCCTAAATCTTCACAGGTGAATAACTTTCCATAAGAGCATTCTTTCTCCCAAATAATTCATATTAAGGAAAGAGATCAAACATATGTGAGGTCTATTAATTAATAGGTACAGTTCTATCATATAAAGAAATAAATGTACCAGATTAAAAAACATTAAATAAAAGGAGTTTAATACTTCTTGTAGAATATGCATATTACATATAAAATGAATCACAGATAAATTGGACTTGTACTGAGATGCTATAACATAAAAGCAGTACTCTTCACTGAACAAAAATTAATAGCATACTAGTCAAACTTAGGGATTTAATCCATCTAGAAGCTCAAGAAATATATGAGATCCCATGAGGAGTGTATGACAAGCAACTTGCATATAAAAGTACAATTGTATCACATAAGTGCTAGAAAAGATTAACATATTAATAGTATAAAAAAATTTTCAATATTGTGAGGTCTTGTTTTCTGTATTGTAAACATTAGCTATCCATAGACTTCTAAAATACTAAAATCATACTTATGTGTTACAATCATCATTAAAGGCTATTTAGGGTAGCTATAGAATTTTTTTTAAAACTACATGGGATTAACAAATATGATAGCATAATAAAATTACTATTGGCATAGAATAGTTTACTAGCATTTAAAAGAAAGGAAACCACTTAACACAATTATTATCTTGTAATAGCCTCCAATTTTCAATTCATCACCAACCAGCCCAATTTTTTCCAGTAGCCAAAACACTATTTTTGAGAAATTAATCTTTCAGATAAATAATATCTAAAAGAATATAAATAACGTATTATTAGCAAATGATTACAATAAAAAATGTATATCTTGAGCCTTATTTCAAACTAAAAATACAACAAAGAAATAAGAAAAAACAACTATTAGAGTTTGTATGTCTTATATAAAAGAAACCACAGACAGTATTGGACATGTTCTATAATTCTGCAACATAAAGACAACTTTCTATAATGCTGCAACATAAAGACAACTATGCACTTTATCAAAAATTAGTAATTTTCTATCCAAGCCTAAGGATTCAATCCCTCTTGAGGTTCAATGAGTTTATGACATTTCATGTGGAATTTGTTTAAGTCTTCTTATATGGGTATGAGAAATTATAACATCAATACTAGATGGGGTAAACATGCTAATGCAGTGAAGCAACATTCATCATCATCAGCACTCTCAGTCCATGCTCTGGATCAAGGTCACAATATTGATTTCCCTAAGACCATGATTCTATCCAGATGTGAAAACCTATACCAATGTAAGATCAAAAAATTACTGAAATATTACTAAGATCAAATTGTATCAACAATTGTGATGATACATGTAAAATTCCTACTATTCGAAAAATGTTTTTTTAAAAAACAAATTTATTTGCCTTTTTTATTTATTTATTTTTCAATTTTATACACCTGTTTTTTAGTTGAGGAACTTTGACAATTATTGTGAAGACTGTTTAAAGAACCTCTACAACTATCATTATTGGCATTGTTTAGAACTCTATTACAATTATATAGTTTTTATTTCCCAGTTGAGGGCTTGTGTGATTAATCAAAATATTGGAATTCAAGTCAAAATATTGGAATTAAAATTTTACATGATGAGCCTTCAAAATATGGTTTTATATGTATATTACTTATACAAAATAGACTGATGGTTTTCACAAAATGGGGAGGGGGGTAAATGTATCTAAACTATCCTCAGACCTAACATCTTTGAGAAGGATGCAATAAAATATTTAACCCTTGATGACATCCACCTCGGTTAGTTCATCCTCATCTTACCTCTTTTCCAACTCCATTATGCCTCAGTATTCAAACTCAGGGAAAATTCATACTTGACTCTCTTCTGAGAATCAATACCTACTGTGCCTCTATATAAGTGAGGATCAATTACAGCACTTTCCCAGAATATTACCAATATAAGTATACATATAAATAAAGGCTTGTATGTATTGGAGTTTAGCATATATATTTAATATGATTGCACAACAATGGGAACAAGACAGATTAAATGGATTGAAACAACTTAATAACATTTATTAAATAATGAAGCTACTTTAACAATATTTACATATATAATAATATCAATCAAGGATGGTTTTCTATAACCTTAAGAGTTAAATGTGATTAATATCATGATCCCCAAATCCCATGATAGAAATCCATACCCTGGCAATTTTTATTTACAAAAGATTAAAATTAAAAAAAATTAGAAGATCACAAATTTGACTTACTATTTGTTGTTATGTACAATCATATAATAGATTAATGCTTGCTGTCTGATTCATGATAACTATCATCATACTTCTTGGAGGAGAGGACCTCTTCTATACATAGATGTTATAACATAATAGTGATAGGAGAGACCATACATTCAAGAAAGTTTGTTGACTCCACATTTTATCTGCCTTACCCACCTGTATGCTCTCCCTCTAAATAAGTCCTAAACAAACATCCAAGATACTGCATGATATGTTTATACAGGTTTGTCTGTGGATTCCTAATAGAGTTTAGCATGTGGTTTATTCGAGATTTTTCAACCCATTTTTTCCATTCCTTGTATAGGAAAGGAGACCATGATCGATTAAAATGGTCTTAGACTGTCCTAACACCAAAAATTTGAGGGTTACAATACCTTGATCTTGTGTCTAATATAGACTTGGGTTATTGGGTAACAAGTGACATATTTGTAAAAGAAATTGTAGGTGACTAACAAGTATTTTTGTTTGTTAAATGAGGGCAATGGCCCATAATAGTCATTCATTGGGATCTCATTTGGTATTTCTGGTAGGATTGATTTAGTAGATTTAAAATAGATCTGGATTACTGGCTTGGCTCTTAAGCAAACTAGACAGTCTTGGGAGTGATCTCAAGATCTCCTTGTATATCATTGTCCAGTAAAACAAATTGTTAAGGGTATGTTATGTTTTGTGGGCACCATAATGCCCATATAGACATTTTGTGAGTGGTTCTTGTATGGAATTATATCCTTTCTCATTGGTATCACAATTAACTTTATATAGTAAGACCTGTTTTTCTAACTTATACAACATAAAATTGTTCAGCACATGTAGAAGTTTCTTTTATAAAGCTTTAATTATTAGATTTAGATCTCAGCCTTTTGGCTGTGCCTCATGCAGGTCTTCTAAATCGTTTTCTGTGTTTTTATCAATCTTCAGATTAACGTTGGTAATGTAGGCATTATCTACCCATAGATGATGCTGTTCTGACCCACATGGGTTTTGACTCAGCACATCATCTACAGTGTTCTCAGATCCTTTGCAATACCAGACTGGTTAAATTCCTGCAACAACAGACTCTATCTGATCAAATGAGTATTGATCATGTAGCTCTGGTTCAGAAGTTCAAGACATTTGTGATCTAGGATTACTATCACCTCTGATCCAAGAAGCATTTGTTGGAATTTTTGGAAAGCTCATATGATTGCATGTAATTTATTTCTGAACTTCTTAGGAGCTGGCTGATGAAGTAGAGAATCATAGAGTGGCCATCTTTTTTTTCAATTTGGAATATAGTCACCCCTAATCCGAAATCACTATTGTCTGTCTGAACAATGTAAGTTTATTAAAATCAGAGAAGGCTAACATTGTTTGCTCTAAGGCCCCGGTCTTAATATTTGCAAATGCCTAGTCTTTCTCCTTGGTCCAATAGTATTTCTCATCTTTTCTAATGAGTTTTAGAAATGGTTCCATGTGGTCAGACAACTTTTGGTAGAAATGATTATAGAAGTTGCATAGCCCTAAAAATGACCAGATTTGTTTTTTATTAGAGGGTTTTGTAATGTTCCGAATGGCATTGATCGTGTCTGCATGAGGTTTTTTTTCATTGCAAACAATGATGTGACCTAAGAAGATTACTTCATTTTGAACTAACATGCTCTTCTTGAAGTTGACTGTTATCCCCTTTTCATATCATTCTCTAAAGAATAGGGTTAGGTGTTGATGATGCTCTTCATTCATGGCAAATGCAATTTATTACATCATCCATGTAAATGGTAGTGATCTGTTTGACATCAGGAGATAGAGTTTTGTCCAAGCACCATATTATACCAGAACTACTATTGATCAATCCAAAAAGCATTATATTAAATTGATAAATAAAAACCTCATATTAGAAGGCAGCGTATTGGTGATTATCCAGATGGAGTTCAATCTGCCAATAGCTGGAGATCAAGTCAAAAGTAAAAAACATTCTTATTTCCAAATCTCATGAACAATCCGTGTATGGGTGGTACAATGTTTCTATCATGAACTTAATTTTGTTTAGTTGTTGAGCATCTAAACAAAACTCATTGACCCACCCACTTTTCTTCTTCACGGTTACACCTGGGTTGCAGTAAGATGAAGAACACCTGGAAATAATGCCCCAATCCAGAATTTTATTAATTTGCTTGGATACCTCTTCTCAATACTGATAAGGAATAGTGTAGAATTTGTAGTGAAATTATTGGTCATGGACTAGTTTTTTTCTTGTTGGAAAACCTCCATTATCCCTAGTATCTCTAAGAAAATCAGGCTAAATTCATCAATAAATTATTGCAATTTCACAATACCATTACTCCAAGTATATCGGATTATGTAATCTTAAACCACTCAACATCACATGATCACTATCTCATACTAGCACAATAATTGTTATTAAACAATTCAAAATACAGCAAAACTCTCCATATAGTAGTGCCATCTTGTGCTAACAAGAGCAATCAATGGATGCCAGAAGGCTTGTGCATAAAATCCCTATCCAGTGCCTACTCATCCAATTACCCCAGACTAGTTTCTGGCTTGTGGCCTTCATCAGTGAGGAGCCTTGGATTGGAGAGCACTGCACCTAGATCTTAGGATCTAATGCAACCTTCCAGCACCCACCTTTTAACTCTATTTAACTACAAAACTATGAGATTGAAATTGAAAACACTATTAATAAGCTATTGAGCTTGGGTTGAAAATATTAATAGTGTTTTCAATTTCAATCTCATAGTTTTGTAGTTAAATAGAGTTAAAAGGTGGGTGCTGGAAGGTTGCATTAGATCCTAAGATCTAGGTGCAGTGCTCTCCAATCCAAGGCTCCTCACTGATGAAGGCCACAAGCCAGAAACTAGTCTGGGGATATTGGATGAGTAGGCACTAGATAGGGATTTTATGCACAAGCCTTCTGGCATCCATTGATTGCTCTTGTTAGCACAAGATGGCACTACTATATGGAGAGTTTTGCTGTATTTTGAATTGTTTAATTATGTAATCTTACATTATATGAGTGCTTTTGAGATGGTAAATACTACACAGTGAGTAGGTCATATCTCAAAAGCAATATCATCTTCAAGATCTTATAATTTATCATGATTGTCCTATCAGAGAAATAATTAATACAATGGTTCATGTATAACAAGTCTGCCCCTAAAATTACCTTAGGTATTAAGCCATTTAATATGAAGAAAACATGATAGAGGAATGTTTGGCCAATTTTCATTTGAACGCATATTCGTTTTTGCACTAGTTTAGCATATCTATTGTTAGCCATGGTAACCTGTATTGATTTCAGTTGCAGAGATTTTATGTTAGGATTCTTAGCCAGAATTTCATGGTAGAATTTTTTAACACTACTAATATCTGCATGCAATCCCTCAAACAAAATCTCTATCATCGGGCAGCTCTGCAAAACAAAATTAGGTGCTTTATCTTCCATAAACATAGCAAATTAGTGATTTCTCTGTTTATGTTTTGGTTTGTGTTTTTCATAAATTTTGGCTTCTTGAGGTGAGGAACATGGCCTCTAGTACCATTTCAATTTGAGTTTCTGCAGGGTTTTGGGCATGTAATTACTGCATCCTGGTATAGGTTTTTTCTTCTGGGCTATTGGGGGGACTGATTTTGGGCTTAAGATGTATTGTTTTTACTTTATTGTTTGTCTATGACTATGGGGAGGTTTTTTGTATGGACTTTCCTTTCCAATGATATGGGTAATTATTATTATTTTTATCATTTATAGTGTATGGCATTGACAGCCACATCTTCTTTACAGTTTTCTGGCATCCTGTTGGTTACATGGGTTATATTTGATGTTACACTGTTTATCAACTCCACCAATGCTCAATATTTTTTATGTTTGTGCAGAGGAGAGACTGTTCAATCCTGAGGGGCAGATTTCTTTTGACTATTATTATCTCACATTCACTCAAGTGGTACATGATTAAAATCCTTAATTTAGTAACCTGGTGGTGAAAGAATTTCATCAAAGTTTTCCCTGGTGTTTTTCCATACTTCTAAAACAATTAGTATATCAGGGCATCTAACATATCACAGTTCCAGAAATTCTTTACCAGTAATGTCTGGTAGTCGTCAAAAGTAGAAGGGGTCTGTAATAATGACTCCGATCATATCAGTGCATTCTCTTGGAAGTATCTGTAGGCAGTGATCAATTTCTCACCCTCAGTCAAATTGTGGTTTATGAAAAAACACAGACCGAGGATTTTAGATGTTCTATTGGGGCCTCATTGGCAGATCACTTGAAGAGTTTTAGCCTTATGAATTGTTTGATGGCACTGATTTGTGTCACATTGTTGTGCCCCCTGAATATGTCCCTGAAGTTCATGCATAGATTGGGTATATGTGTGCCCTGGTCAATGTGGCATGTTCTAGGTATGCTTCCTTTTAGGTTAAAATCAAAATGAGAAACTTCTGTCCCTGATGTTCTGGGTATGGCAGGCCAGCTGCTTGATATTGGTCACTCATTCTATTGGAGATCCTGAGATTTATATCCAGACTGTCCCTTCTTACCAGTTCAACTGGCCAGTCAGATCCATTCCATCTTACCTAGTTAGTAATACCCCAAACACTGTTGTTCTTTAACAGATCTGGGATTCAAGAGCCTTGAATCTCTGATTGACTTCTCTACTCAATTGGTTGACCTGATTACACATTTCATTTATACTTTCATCCATCTTTTTCAGGATTGCCTTGTCTGAGAGGTTGTCTGTCTTGCTTGCAACTATTTTGTCTTTCAGACCCTTTTATGTTGAGGTGCATTGATTCAATGGCCTCATTGTGTGCCCCTGCTTTAACATTGTGCCATAAGTGAAATTATTCCATTTTCATTTGTATGCCTTTGATTTTTTCCTTAATTTGTTATCATTATTTCTCTTGGCCTATGCATACTTCTGTCTTGTAAGTCTGTGTACCCTTGAGTCATCTTGCAAAACTTAAATTCTATCTAACTTGAGATGATACATCTAAAATCTTAAAATCTTTGCTGGATGTATCCTTTTCTTCCATCTCCCTTCTTGTTTCTCCTAATTGTTGTCTTAATTCCCTGCATTCTCTCTGAACATTATTGGCACTCAGAGACAGCCATTCCATATCAGCAGATAATTGGTTTCCCATCTCCATCACTTCAGTTATCAAAACTTCTTGGATGCTATTTATGTTTGTGTTCATTTTATCCATTCTTGTACCTATGCTGTTGGCAAGTTCTGCTATCATCATCATGATCACCTGCAATATTCCTTCCATGGTTTCATGATATCTGCTAAAGCCTATGCTACTTTGATACTGGGCACTTATTTCTTTCACTGACAGATATCTCATGGGGATTTGAGATGTCATTTGGATCTCCCCTGACACCTGTGGAGAGTGACATTTTTGTCATGGACTCCCAGGTAAATGTATCAATGTGTGCTCTTCTGCACTTTTAGAAGTAGAGCATTCCAACTCATTACTAAAACTACTTATAGTTCCATGTGAAATTTTCTTGCCCATTCTCATTAATTTTTTTCCACTCCTGATTATCATTGACTTGTTTTATTTATGTGATTACAAAGTTTTCATTTGCTTATATTTATAAAAATAGTTATCATCATCATCAACCATTATCAATCCAGTGTAGGATGAAGGTCTCTTCTAGTTCAATCCATCTTCTTCAATCTTTAGCTTCTCTTCTCCACATCACCCCTGCAGCCTTTTTTATTTTATCCATCTCACATATGGTCTCTTTCTGGGTCTTTTACAATCTTTTAGAGTCCATTTTAAGATTTCAATTGTCCTTCTATTATCATCTCTTCTAGAAATATGTCTAGTCCAACTCCTCTTCAATTTTTTAATTTTTCAAAGACATCAATACCACCTGTTTGTTCTCTTACTAATATACTGCTTTTTTGACCTCTTATTGTTACTCCCAACAGGCATCCTTCCATACTTCTTTGAGTGGTCTGCAGTCTCAGTACTGCTCTTCTATTGAGTGTCCAAGTCTCAGATCCATAAGTAAGAACTGGTAAAACACATTTATTAAAAATATTTCTTTTCAAACACATAAGCATATTTCCTTTAACCTTTTATTTGGTCAATTTATTTATTGGCCGAGTGAGGTAAAACTCTGAACTTTTAATTGGTCAATTCACTAACTCACTGATAGAAATATATTCATCTTTTAATACTATATTAATTTTAGTTTCATTTGCAAAAAGTATAATAATTATTTGTAACATTATGAAAGTAAACAAAAGTTTTTTCAAAAATATATTTTTATTTGTAATTATAAAAATATTCAAAAGCAGAAAAATCAAAGAAAAAGATGGTAGCAAATTATAAGCAATGCAAATGTCATTTATGCCCCTCCCAGATTTATGTTATTAAAAAGGTTAATAATTTTTTAGTATAATCTTAGCATTTTTCTAAAAATAATTATATTTTCAGCATATTTTAACCAAAATAAATTATAATATCAAATAAATGCCAGAAAAATATTCTAAAACATTAATCTTTGTTTGAAAATCAAATAAACAGCTTGGGGCAATCTAAACGCTTGACAGGATGTCAAAATTGTTGCTATCGCTGGTTTCTTTTTCAATTTATGATCATGTAAAGTATACAATTTTTTAATAAAACCTTACTACTTTTGTAAAACAACTATATTTTCAGCAGATTTTATGAAAATAATTTATAATATGTAAAAATAATAATAATAAAAACACTCTAAAA
The DNA here is from genome assembly GCA_028023455.1 of Epiperipatus broadwayi. Classification (NCBI taxonomy): domain Eukaryota; kingdom Metazoa; phylum Onychophora; class Udeonychophora; order Euonychophora; family Peripatidae; genus Epiperipatus; species Epiperipatus broadwayi. Next base: position 1,358,936 of record JAQFVV010006287.1, on the reverse strand, counting down.
TATATATTTTCATTTTCAGCGATGAAAAATATTTATCAGCCAATCAGCATTGAAGAATAGATGGCTTTACCCAGAATGGATGGCCTCAGGCAATAAGCATTGAGAATCTTCTTTTGTTAGTCTAAAACATCCCTATTGTTGATTTTTTACTTGTAAAATAATTCAAGAGAGGGCAGCATCTTACAGGATTTTTTCTAAGCTTTCAAACAAGCATAGAATGATCACCGTAACTCAAAAGGTGACCGATTTTGAGTGATCAAAATCCGTTAATGCGAATGAGTGTCAAACCCTAGAAAAGAGTTAATATGAAGTTATTTTTACAAAAAGCACTCTACGAAGTTGAATTCTATGTTTAATTTGATCCACCATGTTTCTATCTGTATTAATAATCTGACCAAGGTATTGTAATTGTTAACTTGTTCTAACTCATCATAATCAATCTTTAGTTTTACATTTTGAGAAAATCCATTAAACATTACTTTAGTCATTTTTACATTTATCTTTAGTCCTACTTTCATCTGATAACTCCTGCAACATTTCCTGCAGCTCCAAAGCATTATTTTCAAAAACAACTACATCACCTGCAAAACCTAAATGATTTAAATAATCTTCATTTACTTTCACTCCTTTAGCTTCTCATTGTAATTCACAAAATACTTCTTGCATCACTGCTTTAAAAGTTTTGGAGATATGGAGTCACCCTGTCTTACACCCTTCTCAATGTTGACTTTTCTAGTATCATTATGTAATATAATTCTTGCTGTTGCATTTTTATAAATACTCTTTAAAATATACAGTATCCTGGATCTATACATAGATGATCCAGTGCTTTAATCACTGAAGAAATGTATATAGATTCAAAGCATAATAACAACTCATATTCATTTGTTCTTTTTATAGCTTTTCTCAATACTTTGATATAATCTACTATAACAAAACCACTTTTAAATCCAGCTTGTTCTCTTGATTGGTGGAAATCCAATGTTCTCTGTAGACAAATTGTAATTTACGTGGTAAAAAGTTTGTATAAAAGTGATAACAGGTTGATAGGTCTGTAATTTCTAATATCTTTTTATCACCTTTTTTTTAAATATTAATAATGCATTCTACCAGTCAACTAGTACATCTTTATCATTTAGACATTTGGTATATAATTTTGCTATTTTTTTATATTTCTACCCCTACTTCTTTTAATATATTAATTATTATTCCATCCTTACCTGGAGCCTTTCCTTTCTTCATACATTTAATTGCATGTCTCACTTCTTCATTAAAATTCAGGGCAATTTGGAAGATGTAATAGAGGAGGTACTTGTTCTTTATTACCTTATAATTTTTGATAAAAGTCTTCTACCCATTTCATGATTTCATTTCTATTTTTAGTAATAATCCCATCTTTTTTTCTTATTACAGATATAAATTTCCTACCAATACCAAAATGATGTTTTACATTTTTGAGATTTTTATCCTCTTCTACAGCTTTCCTTGTTAGTTCAGAGTTCTACTTTCTTATATCATATTTAACACGTTTCCATACCATTTTACAAAATTCGAGATATTCAATCCTTTTTAATGCATCACTTTTGTATATCTTCATATTCCTTCTTTTTTCATATATTCTCTAGTCTCAGTAAAAATTTTATTTGTCAATTGCTGCTTTTTTATACCATGTATCTTTGTTGCAGTTTGTAAAAGTGTATCACTTATTTTCATATTAATTTCATTCAAATCTTAATCATGTTCAAAATCTACTAGGACTTAAAACCAATCTGTAAGTTCTAATTTGAATTCATTACAATGTTTCTGAAGATTAGGAATATCAACTGTAAATATTGGTTTTTCTTTATAAATTTTGTCTCTCTAGTTTTGCATTAACACGTATCTTACATTTTACTAATTGATGATCACTTCCTGTGTTAAATTTATTAAGAACATTACAATCTTAAAATATGTATTTTCTGTTAGTCAAAATATAATCCAATTCTGCTGTACCTTCATTTGGATACTTCTATACTTTTATGTCCATTTCCTTTTAACATTTTTCTCAAAAAAAGAATTCATAATATAAAGGTTTTTTTTTTTCTGCAAACTCTACAAGTCTATGTCCTCTCTCATTTCTGTTAGCATAACCAAAATTACATACAACACTTTCATTTTTTATTTGTTTATCATTTCTAGCATTAAAGTCTCCCTTAACAATTTTAAAATGTTGTTTGCTCTGATCAAAAGCCTTTTGTACATCAATATAAAAATATTCTACTACTTCATTACTATGAAAACTTCTTGGGGCATAAACCTAAAATATTTGTATTTGGTATCTGCTATTAAGTTATATAACTAATCTTTCCATTCTGTCTGATACACCATCAATCTCCACAATGTTGTTCTTTCACTTTTTATTTATAATGAATCCTACTCCACTTGTATTTCCAATATTTGTACCTTTATAATAGAGTACATGTCCACTTTTTAAATCAATTGTCTCTTCCTATTTTCCTCTAACTTTATAAAGTCCAATAATGTTCCATCTATTATAAGACAGATCTTCTTCTAATTCTTGCAATCTTTCTTCACTAGAAAGTGATCTGCAGTTGTAAGTATCTTAATAAAAAGTCATCATCAAATGTCAACCTGGATTCACAATCACAGGATTCTTAGCACTCTTTGCCTTCAACCACCAACTGCTGCCTTGTTTGGTGACATTACAACTTCCCGGGAATAAGGGCCATGGTGTTTTTTGTCTGTCATAATTGTATAGATTGGAAAATATTTATCATTTACACAAACATTCATTCTGCCTTATCAGGCAACTGAGAAGAAAGACCATGGTGTTTCTTAGTCTTAAACTCAGAGGTAAAAAGCCAATAAACTCACTAATCTGGTTAATGTGTATTGGTGAGCAGCCCATTCATGTTCATATACTATATGAATAATAACATAATAATGACAGCTGCAATGATAAGAACATATGGATCGGACATTAGCAATTTTCCCTGCTCATTTCCTTTAATGCCTCTAAGAAGAATCAAAGGGTCTGTTTTCTGTTAATCGCAAACTCCTTTCTGCAGCCTATAAAAGTAATATACTCTAGGATTCCTTGCTTCATCAAGACATTTCGCATGTATTCATGATTTCCCACTTTTTGTGTGTGTGTCTGTGTTTGCATGTTTTATTGCCCATTTTAAGTCTGCATTTTACTTGCCTGACTCATCTATTTTAAACCTGATTTACTAGTCAAGTAGTCATTCAGTTATTTGTCTCTGATTATCGTGATGTTTGCGTCATCATATGTGCATTCACCAATTTTAATGTCATATTCTTTTAATGCGTAGGTTCAAACTCAAAAAATGTCTCATTTATACATTCTCATTGTGGTTTAACATATTGCTCTTTCATGTGAGTCAGCCTATGGTGGTTATGGATGGTTTTGGCTTGAAAATGAATGACCATTCCAAAACATTTTCTACTTATAGATTTCAATTACGAAAGTTAACTATTGCTGTAACCTCCTTGTTTAGAGCCCCTAAAGTTAGGATGCAGATGTAACAGACCAGTGGTTCTTGCAAAAAGAGGGAACTTATCTAACTGCAGGCAGACCTATAATCAATCTTTAGGCAGGATGATGGCATGAATGCAATAAATTACCTAATCCATAATCACATCCAACTCCCATGGGCTATCTCTATATTCACACATTAAATGTAGATATGATTTGGGCTAGTTCATCATCATCTCACCACTCTTTCTGGAATGATTATGCCTCAGTATTCAAATTCTGAAATAATGTATACTTGATCCCCTTCAGGGATGGTCCTACTCAGGTCAACGACTACTGCACTTCTATATAAGTGAGTATCAATTACAGCACTTTCTGAGAATATTTCCAATATCAGTATACATATAAATAAAGGTGTGTGTACTGGAGTTTTTAGATGTATGAATGCACAATGATGGTAACAAGACAGAGATCAAATGGATTGAAAAAACTTAATAACATTATTAAATAATGAAACTACTTTAACAATATTAACATAAATAATAATATGAGTCAATGATGGTTTTCTATTACCTTAAGATTTAAATGTAATTAATATTCTGATCCCCAAATCCTGTGATATAAAACCTTACCCTGACACTTTTTATTTACTAAAGTTTAAAATAATAATGAAAATATTTAGAAGATTGTGAATCTGACTTACTAATTATTCTTTTGTACAGTCATATTATATAGTAATGCTTTCTTTCTGATTCATGATGAGTATCATAATCTATTATGGAGGAGAAAAACCCCTTCTATATGCATATGTTATTCCCTAATATTGATAGGAGAGACCATAAATTCAAGAAAATTAGTCATGTACACCAAAACACCAATATATATAATGAGTATTAGTAAAACATTTAAAAAATTAAAAACTTTGTTCTGCCATTACTGTATGCTTTTAATGTAGAACAACATCAAGATTTTATTATATTTCAAACTTAGTTGGATGATGGCAAGCTACTGGAGGTGAGTGTGAACCCAAATTTTATTTAATACAATATAATGTTTATAAAATCTAACTCTTCCCCCTATATGATTAAAATAAACTTTCCTGGTTTATGAAATATAAGCTTCCAAATGTGGAAATGGAAATAATAAAAAATATGAAAAGTAAAATTAAGATGCTAAATAACAAATAAAATAAAAATACAAATCAACTGGTTAAAATTTAAAAAAATCAATTTCTCAGTCTTGCAAGCACTGTCCATCATGTTCAAAGTCTATTCCTCCTAGTGATAGAACTTCTTGGGTGGTGTGCTGTCCATAAGTTTAATTGATGTGCACTGACTCTAGGATCATAGATTATCAATGCAGTCCAGTTTGTTTCCTTCAAAGAAGATACAAGAGATCCACTGAAGATCATCATCATCGACCAGTATTTAATAAAGAAAGCATCTCACACATCATAACACTTCTATGGGATTGAAGATCTGGTGCTTGGTCTCCTATGGTATAGTTCTTTAAGCCAGACCACATTGCAGGACCCTCTTTTGTATGTGTAGATTTTCTGGGGTTGTTTCTATGCATATAGAAATTGTGTAAAAACTGTTCTTGCTGATTGTTAGCGGTTATTTACTTATTCTCTCACAATGATTTGATGTATACTTGAAGTTTTCTTTTTCAGAATTAGCTCAATTCATTTGGTTTACTTCCATATCTTAGAGGTGTTTCAAATTTTTTAATAATAATGGATGAAGTAAATTATGGTTTATTCTTATGTGATTGAATTTTTTTTCTCAACATCAAACACATATGTCCATCTTGCTCTGATAAGAAGAAAATATTATGGTTGTTAAGATGGTTAACTTCTCATGCTTGCTGCTATTTGTCTATTGTTGCATAATTGTACATCAACATGATGTTATTAAAATAAATATTTATTGTGATTATTTTTTCATTTCCAAGTTTGGTTGCTTAGCAGTATGCTTGACAATAGGTCATTATCTTGTATATTTTATTTATGTTCACATCATAATGCTGGTTAGTTGATGATTTACAGTATTCTTGGTTACTCATATTGTCTATATTTACATGGATGTATTTATTTTCTTAGTGTCTAATTAGAAATTTTATCTTTTTATAACAAAAAAAAGATAACTTGCTGACTGCAGTGTTTAGTGTATATATGTGGGTTGGAAAAAGAGTAAGCAATTGTTTAACAATCATAAGATTAGGCTTAGTGTGGTGTAGTCTAGTGCAGGTGGGTGGTAGTTTGTAAGTCCCATTACAAAACATGTTTCACTTTATAAATTTATAGCTACAGTTAACTTTTTGCAAGTTAACTGTAGCTATAAATTTGATTGCAAGTCTGCCATATTTAATTTTATTTATTTTATATTATTATGCTCGCACTCAATTAAATTTATGTATTTTCTTCATTTGAATATAAAAAATAATAGTGAGGCTACCACTTTATTTGAAAGATTATAAATTTATATTTAAAAAAAATACAATTTAACATTGCTTTCGATCAGATCAGTCATAATCATAGACCTATTATAAGTTTATATAAATAGAATTTATTAAGTTAAACAGTTTATATATACCATTTATATGATAATACAATGCATGACTTTTTGTTTATTGCATTTATGTTATTTGCAATAAACAATGCATATTTATATTTTCCTTTTTGATTGATTATTACACTCAGTGCAAACAACTTTGTTATTAAGTGGATCAAAACTGTGTCCAGACTCAATTTTATGTTTTAAAAATATAGATTTAATATTGTGAGACATATATATATATTATAACAAAAAAATTATCGGTCATCCATGTTGTGAATCAAACATAACATATTTGATTGGAGAGTTTAAGCTAATTATAACTTTATTCAAATGGTCACACATCCACATTATGGATCAATTGTAATATTTATTTATTTCAGCTCGGGCGACCATGCTATGCATTAATTATAACCTATATTAAATCTATCAGGCACTCATACACTTGCGGCCATGTTGCCTGCCAATTGTAATGTTTTAAGGATGGATTGATGGATGCTTCATCATTCCCAGCTAACACTATTTCTAAAGCCTACTGGATGATGATGATGGGAAAGAACATCTATAATCGTATTTACCAGGTGCCAAATTGCAACTTCAATGAGAATAATGAAGTTAAACTGCATTTTAATAACTTATCAATCAATTTCAACAATAATATTTAATGAATGGGTTAATAAATAATCCATCAATTAAGAGACCACTGAAGATGCATTAAACTTAATATTATTAATATTCTTGGAAATTCGTGGTTATTCTCAGCACACTCCTCATTCACTATCATGAAAGTCACAATTAAAATTTTGTTCCGATTACAAATAGTTCTATATCCATCTCCACCTTCCTGATCCATCCCCCCCCATCATCCTCACATTCATGTGTCTATTGCACTATTATATCTTTTACTATTAAATTTTCCATTGTGCAAACTCATTTCTCCCATTATAATCTCTTCTCAGGGTTTTTAGAACAATAAGGTGTGGAAATCAAACAAACTATGATGGATTATTGGTGATAAACACCCCTCTCATGATTACCTCCAAGGTTGATCTTGGCTGTCTTTAATGTAGTTTAGTGTCTATTTACATTAAAGCTTGAATAATTTAAGCTTATTAAATATTTTAGAAATAACATTATGAACGCTTTTGTAATTAAAGTTAAATCATAAGGAAGTGCACCTAGGGAGGTGTTTGAATACAACAGATGGGGAAAGGGTTTTATGCCCACCCACTGCATCTACTATCACCCAATAACCATCCTTATTCATAATTTACATTTCAACTATATTGAATTACTTGGTAATCTTGAGTATTGCTGTGCTACATAAGCTCGGAAAATTAACCATTTTAAATAAATTTTACCGGATTATTTACGAAAATGATGATTCAACTATTAATAATAATATATTGACATATGATTGGATTTGAGATGTCTAGATTATGATAACCCACAAAACACTGAGACGTACGCAAATTTTTATTTAAAACAAAATAACAAATTGTATTAACATACTACAACTCAATATATATATATATTCACTTGATGACTCACATGGCTTTCCCCTGTTCTACAACTGTATTATGATATAAAAAAAAACTAAATAAATAAATATCCCTAAATAAATAGATAATGTCAAGAGGTTAAATATTAACTTTCAATTATTAGGGAATCAGGATTGCCATGGAATAATATTAATATCAGACAGATAAAAATAATCTTTACCTTCGCATATATTATATTTTTGTTCTCATTTTTATTCCAGACATAGCGAACATTAAATTTCTTCCCCCAGTGTTTAATGCTTTTAGTTGGTGATTTGTTTCTCAAGATAATGCTTCCAATAATAAAATTTAATTATTTTATTTAATTATTTTAATCTAATATTCCTTCGCCCTCTGCTTTACAATAGAAATATTTTATGTATAGTGGTACCAAGTTAAATTTAGTTACCCCTTAAACGTCAACAAATCGGTATCTAGTTCAATCATTATCACACGTGCATACACACTATATTAATGTTCTTATGACAATAATAATAATATTTTAATAATATTACCTTTCCAGCGAAGGTCTCAGCTGGCTGTGGATATATTTATTAGATAATTTTAGATATGCATTGCCCACAATATTCGTACGTTTTATTTAACCGTTAAATTTAATATTTATTGACGTTATTACTCTTGGCTCTTAATAATAAATTAAAATATATCAACAAAACAATGTTCAAGTACACCAATTGCACACACACTATCCGCACTCATCCTGACATCAAATTGAGTTTGCAACCCTGTATCCAACATTTATAAGTAATGCTTATTAATAACTATATTTCATACACATGTAAGGAATATCAACATTAACTTAAGGTAGGCAGTGACGTGAATAAGAGAAAACATTTTTACTAAGGTTGAGGTATGCTAGGATTTTTATCACTAGTCATACAAAAAGACTTGGGTTTACCTATTAACCTCTGGCCATCAACAAAGAAATCATCTTACGGTGTAGAAAATAACCAAGTGGGAAAATTCGGCCACTGTATTTAAATACTTTATAAATATGAAATAATTATCTTAGTGAGCAAACTAAACTACGACTTCACTAGCTTGGTGGGGATTCTTTGTCCATCCATATTATAGACAGGTCTAACATCAATTTTTAACATCAATTTGTACAAATAAAACTTTCATATCTACATTACTCTTGCAAAATAGTACACTGGAACATGAGTCAACAAATTTTCCAAGCCTTAACTAGCTTGTATCTAGTTTTAATTTTATGGTAACAGTAATAAGAAATGTGCATTAAAATTTTAAAACTACTTCTCTGCACTTTGATAAGATAATGATGTTTTAGCCCAACAGTCACACAACCTTCATAACATATAGCAATAGGTCTAAGCACTTGACAAGAATTCCTGATCCGATCCAAAAATATTTCCACAACAATATCTCTCACTCTTTTCATAAAAAAAAAAAAAAAATGTAAAGCATTTAAAACAAGGCACATACAAAATGACTTGATATTAATTTCATCTATCCCAAAATGATGATGATGATGATGATGATGATGATGATAATAATAATAATAATAATAATAATAATAATAATAATAATAATAAAAACATTTAACAGACACATGCAAAATGACTTGATATCAATTTCATCTATCCCCAAAATAATAACAATTATAATTCTAACATGGATATATATGATAAAAAAATTTTTTTTTCTTTTTTTTTAAAATTAAATGTTCTACATGAATAGCAATAATAATAAAAATATACTTAAATATTTCTCCAGGAATGTTCTTCAGATTTCTGGTTTCCATTTTTCCTATTTTTCCTTTCTTTGGTTTGTTTGTGTGCACACATGACATTATGTGGAAAAAGTCCCTGTGATAGAGTTCAATTCCTATGCCAAAATGTACAAAGTTTTTATGCTGCTGCAAAGATTTCCTCATTGTGGTTTCTGGAGATTACAGCTGAACAGAACTTGTTTTTTAATTTTTAAATATATAGGTTCACTTCTTGTTGTATTTTTCAATTCACTTAGTATTCAGATTTAACACTTTATATAAAATTATAGCTTTCAGATTTAATGCTTTCTATATGAAATCAAAATTTAGATTTTTTTCTGTAGTTTAAATTTTACCATTTGCTGATTTCTGATACATTAGTGCAAGTCAAATTATGACATTGATTAATTTTAGGAGAAAATGATGTGCCTCAATAAAAATTTACTCGAGAGTCTTTTTTTTCTTTACTTATATTATTAAAATTGGCTAAGTTTGTTGTTCAAGAGACAGATAAAATAACTTAACTACGATTTCTTTTTTTTTCTTTTCCTTCTCTATGATGAGATAACTTGCAAAGAAGTGAGATAACCAATAAGAGAGACCAGCCAAAAGAGGTTTGCCAAAAGAGATTTTTTACAAAAGAGTGAGCTCTTTAAGTGTGTGGCCTCCTTCATTTCCCCTCTCCTCAACAGTGACCTTTATCCCTCCCAATGTCTGGTCAGTGTTTCCTTAATTAATTGCCTATTGTTTCTTTTTTCCTTTCTTGTTATTTTAAACTTCTGCCCTCTTGAAAAACGACCTGCAAATTTATATCTGCATTCCAATGGATATTTACCCATTAATTTTAAACTTAAATTTCTATGACATTATAGATATCACTTAAATCACTCTAGTAATTTACTTTGGTAATCCTATGCTTGTTTAAATCACACCAAAGAACAAATGACAGAAAACTCTCCCCTCAGAATAAATGAGAGAAAGCTTTTTTCCTCCTTTTTTTACCTTTTCTATATTAATAAAAAAAAATGTATAGCAACCTAACTTCAAACACAGAATCTTGACTGAAATTTTGGGCTGATATGAATAAACTATTAAAATTAATTAATTTCTTCTTTAGAGGAGTTCCTCATAAGAGACATGGAATAATTGTTATTTAATTGTGAACTTTATAATTAAAATCCACAACTATATCAAATACAAACACGCATGTTTCACATATACAATTCTTAATTAAACTGATTGTTTAATATTCTAATCCTTAATTATTTTTTTTTACAATTTAATTTCATGAACTATTTAGTTTTAAACCGTCAGTGTAATACTATGACTATCTATTTTCATAAATCAATATTAACTAAAACAATCTTTTGCCTAGAAGTCTTTTAATGACAAATGTTTAGATTGCCTACCAAGTAAAACGTACTCAATCCCTATGAATATGGGTTCAAACCTAGCCTTGGCTAAAAAGTTTGTCTACTGAATAAAAAATATATACAAACTATGAGGAATTTTTTTACTAAACATTATCTTACATAGTTAATTCAAAAAATGGAATCTTGTCAAACCCAAGGGCTACAATACATTGTACTGAGGTACATTGTTATTGAATGGTAGAGTTATTTAAAAATAGTAATATCTTATAAATTTTGTCTTTTTAAAAAAATAAAGTGGGAATAAAAGTTAAAAGTTGAGAGAAAAATAAAAAAACTAAAGAGTAGGGTAGGGGGGTATTAAAAAAATAATAATAAACGCTTTAAAAGAGGGTGGGATTTTTTTATTTTAAAGAAGAAAAAATCGATTTTATAAATAAAATGATTTAGTATTATTTTGATTAATTTGTAATAAAAAAAAAAAAAATTATAAAGAGAATTTCATTTTGTTTTATAATAAAACAATTAAATGTGTGTGTATGTGTAAAAGTTTTGAAGAAAAAATAGAAGCCCAATCAGAGTGAAGTAAAGGACAGTAATTTCACGAGACAATAGACGCTGGAGATAACAAAAAATTTCCATTGTTCAGACGGATTAAAAACATTCAACATTCCATTTTCATTTTGAATATCTTAAAAACATTTAAAAACATTTCTTGAAGTGACAGATATAACACTTATATAAATTGTTATGTCTATCGAAATGATGCAGTGTTAAATTATCGTATTGTACAATCAGATGAAAACCTCACTGCGGGAACATCAGCAGGAAGTTCGGTGAGTAAATCATGGTCAAGTAGGCAATAAAATACTGGAGTGTCCATATCTGAAAAATCTATGAAAGTTGCATGATATCACGGAGTCAAGGAAGGTTTGTTTGAAGTTAGCACTAACTGGTAATAAATAATTTTTAGAGAAACTACATTGTGATGTGTACGTCATTTTGACCTTTCCAAATCCTAGGTAACTTTTGATTTTAGTATTCTCTCATTCTTGATTTCCTTTCAAAATAAATAAAAAATAAACTGTGATAAACAAAACTTTACATGTTACAAAATAATATTTAGAAATATAAATGATATCAGCTTCTGTATTTAATTATATTTAAAGACATTGTGTGTACGTATGGGTGTATCTTAATCTAATATGTCAAGAATATTTTATTTAATATAATTTATTAAACTATTTATTTAAAATGAAAAGAGTATTATAATGTATTTAATATATTAAAATATTTATTTAAAATGAAAAGAGTATGTGTGTTTAACTTATAAAGCAAAACGATTGTCTTTTGTTTTTTTTTCTTAAGAAAGGAAATACTTAAAATGTCATTTAAATATTTATGTTTATGTTTTGAATACACACATTTATGTTGAACAATATTTTAATAAGATGGGAATGGAGAGATTTAATTATTAACAAGAAACAATTAAGTTAAAATTAAAAGAATAGAGAAACTATATTTTTTAAAAGTAATGATTTGTTGTTAAAGGCATAACTATATTTTTTAAAAGTAATGATTTGTTGTTAAAGGCATTAATGTTTTCTCATTCAATAAATTATCATTATTAATGAGATAGGATTATTAGAGAGGGCGGAATTTTAATTTCTTAAAAGGTAGTTCCAATCCAATTGAGCTAGTTGGAGGCACAGGTACTGGATTTAGTGCTGATCAGATAAACATGTTGATTACAAATGTAATTAACTGGCACCTAAAGGGTTTATCTTAAAATAAATAAAGTGTTTACTTGGTTAGTATTTGTCTAGGAGTCATATGTTTATGTTATTGGTAGTTTGCTGCCAATGATATTTTGCACTCTATCTGAGGATGCACCTTTAAAGATTAGGTATTTTAGCAAGGGAGAAAAAGTATTTTAGATTTCTATTTGTTGTTTTTATTTTAGATAAGTAATGTAGGCAGTTTATTTTGTCGCATCAATGTGGCTCGAAACTAGATGTTTCAAGTGGTAGAACCAATGTAAGTTGTAGTTGGACAGTCATTTGGCACATTAAATGTAGGCCCAATGTAAGTTGTAGTTGGATGTTTATGTGGTGCATTAACATGGCCTGAAACTAGTTGTTTCAAGTGGTAGGACTGACATAAGTTGTAGTTGGATGGTAATTTGGCATATTAAATGTAGAACCAATGTAAGTTGTAGTTGGATGTTTATGTGGCACATTAACAGGGCCTGAAACTAGTTGTTGCAAATGGTAGGGCCAACATAAGCTGTAGTTGGACGTTCATTTTGTGCATCGATGTGTCTTGAAACTGGTTGTTTCAAATGTAGGAACAACATAAGATGTAGTTAGACATTTTCTAAATGGTGTGGTCAAAGTTGGCCATTAATAATATAGGTGATAGTTAGTGAAAGAGAGGTTAGTAAATGTGGTAGTAGTGTATTTGTTTTTTTGTTTTTTTTTTTTTTTAGAACCAGTCAGATTAGTGTAACTAATAAAAATGACTTTTGTATGACATTATATAATGTGGAAGCATAATCCTTAAGAAAGAAAAATAATAATAAGAGAACACTCTGGATAAATGAGGATAGACAAATAGAAAGCGAGGAAGTAGAACTAAGGGGGTTAAGATTGATTGCACATATGTTTTGAAATAAAAAAATTTTATATTTAAATAAAGTTAGATAAATCAGTGATAAAATGGAAAAAAGAAGAAGTGATGGAGAGGCAACATTGGAAGTAAGCCTGATATTCTTTTAAAAATCCACTTATAGTAGAGGAAAGTGCATTTCAAATGTTAATGATTATGATGAAAGAAATGTGCGAATATATTAATCGAAATCATCAAATAATGAAGCAGGAAGTTAGTGAGATTAGGACAGCGATAAAAGAAATGAAACAAGAATTAATGGGAAGAATGGATGTAGGCAAGGAAGTGGTAGAAGTAATGAGGAAAGATGTGGATGAAGAAAAGTCTGAGATTTTAGAATTAAAAGGAGACATGGAAGAAGTGAGGGAGGAGTTAAACAGTGGTGAAGTGAATCAGTTAGAAGCAAGAGTAGTGCAAGTAGAAGGGATATATCAGGAATTGGTAAATAACCAGAGAATGGTACAACAGGAAATAGTGAAACTAAACATAGAGAGCATGAAAGAAAGTGATGACAAGGAATTAGGAAATTCTGAGAAAATAATAGAGAGCAAGGAGGATATAAAGGTTGAATTGAAATAGATATATAGTAGTGTAATTAAAGATATAGGGCAGAAAGTAAAACAGATAGAACAGAAATGTGAGAATTTCAGTTTTAATGATAAGCAAGATGTACAGATGGATAAATTTATGGAAAAACAATTTACTGTTTCGGTATTTAAAGTGGAAGTAGGAGAAAACCTGTTGAAACATTTAGAGAGCTTAGGTAATTTGTTTCATTTTAAAAATTTGCCAGAGGAGAATAAAGTTGTGGTGGTGAGTAGTTACCTCCAAGAGATAGCAGGTGATTGGTGGCATACCTTAGGTGATAAACCATGTATGTTTGCAGAATATAGATGTTTGATGCTAAGAGCATTTTGGAATGAAGCAAGGCAAGATGGGATCATGTACAAAATATCCCAGGAAAGATATTCAAATGCTTGGGAAGAAACTCATGTGCAGTTCTTTTACCGGCAAATATCAAAGCTCAAGGCATTAACGGAATTTTCTATGTCAGATGGTCAGATGATCAGAGTATTACGAAATAACATGCTTCCAAATATATAACATTTAATGTTGAGCAAAGACAGATGATCAGTAGAAGAAATGGCAGAATTTTTAACGCATGTGGATTACAGTAACTTACCTCGGGAGCCTTCAGATTGACACAGAAGAGGAGATGGGCAGAATGATTTATTTGGCAGAAAGAAAGAGCCACCTGATCTATTGCAAAATAAAAATATAATGGGATGGAAAGTATGATGATACAGTTATAGGAAGACAAATTGTAACTAAATAAAGTAGTGGGAAGCAATATAATATTTATAAATTTAAATTTTGAATCTAAAATGCTCAGAATGATATTTTAGTTTTGGGAAGGGATGGATATAATGTACCAAAGTACATTGTTATTGAATGGTAGAGTTATTTAAAAATAATAATATCTTATAAATTTTGTCTTTTTAAAAAAATAAAGTGGGAATAAAAGTTAAAAGTTGAGAGAAAATTAAAAAAACTAAAGAGTATGGTGGGGGGGTATTAAAAAAAATAAATAATAAACGCTTTAAAAGAGGGTGGGATTTTTTTTATTTTAAAGAAGAAAAAAATCGATTTTATAAATAAAATGATTTAATATTATTTTGATTAGTTTGTAATATTATAATAATAATAATAATAATAATAATAATAATAATAATAATAATAATAATAATAATAATAATAATAATAAAGAGAATTTGGTTTTGTTTTATAATAAAACAAATGTGTGTGTGTATGTCTAAAAGTTTTGAAGAAAAAATAGAAGCCCAATCAGAGCGAAGTAAAGGACAATAATTTTACAAGACAATAGATGCTGGAGATAAAAAAAATTCCATTGTTTAGATGCTTTAAAAACTTTCAACACTCCATTTTTATTTCGAATATCTTAAAAACATTTCTTGAAGTGACAGATATAACAATTATATAAATTGTTATGTCTATCGAAATGATGCAGTGTTAAATTATTGTATTGTACAATCGGATGAAAACCTCACTGCGGAAACATCAGCAGGAAGTTTAGTGAGTAACTCATGGTCAAGTAAAGCAATAAAATACCGGAGGGTCCAAATCTAAAAAATCTATGAAAGTTGTATGATATCATGGAGTCAAGGAAGATTTGCTTGAAGTTAGCGCTAACCAGTAATAAATAATTATTAGAAAAACTACATTGTTATGTGTATGTCATTTCAACCTTTCCAAATCCTACGTAACTTTTGATTTTAGTATTCTCTCATTCTTTATTTCTTTTCAAAATAAATAAAAAATAAATTGTGATAAATAAAACTTTAAACATTACAAAATAATATTTATGAAGTATAAACGATATCGGCTTCTGTATTTAATTATATTTAAAGACACTGTGTGTATGTATGGGTGTATCTTACTCTTATATGTCAAGTATATTTTATTTAATATAATTTATTAAAATATTTATTTAAAATAAAAAGAGTATTATAATGTATTTAATTATTTATTTAAATGAAAAGAGTAATATAATATATTAAAATATTTATTTAAAATGAAAAGATTATGTGTGTTTAACTTATAAAGCAAAACGATTGTCTTTTGTTTTTTTTTTCTTAAGAAAAGGAAATATTTAAAATGTCATTTAAATATTCATGTTTATGTTTTGAATACACTCATTTATGTTGAACAATATTTTAATAAGATGGGAATGGAGAGATTTAATTATTAACAAGAAACAATTAAGTTAAAATTAAAAGAATTAAAAAACTATATTTTTTAAAAGTAATCATTTGTTGTTAAAGACGTTAATGTTTTCTCATTTAATGAATTATCATTATTATTATTGGGATAGGATTATTAAAGAGGGTGGAATTTTATTTTCTTAAAAGGTAGTTACAATCCGATTGAGCTACTTGGAAGCACAGGTAAACATGCTGATTATGAATGTAATTAACTGGCACCTAAAGGGTTTACCTTAAAATAAATAAAGTGTTTACTTGGTTAGTATTTGTCCAGTAGTTGAGTGTTTATGCTATTGGTAGTATGCTGCCAATGATATTTTGCACTCTAACTGAGGATCAAGCACCTTTAAAGATTGGGTAGTTTAGCAAGAGAGAAAAAGTATTTTAGATTTCTATTTGTTGTTTTTATTTTAGATAAATAAGATGGGTGGTTCAATATATATATATATATATATATATATATTGAACCAAGAAATACAGACATCAATTTGAAATATATATATATATATATATATATATATTTCAAATTGATGTCTGTATTTCTTCAAAATAATATACTAACTTTATAAATAAATATTTGAAAATATAGTAATTAAAAGTCTATAAAAATTATATGTATAACTATAACTTAGATGCGCTTTCACTACCTTGTAGCTTTGTCAACTATCACATTTAAAATGTCAACTTTTCCATAATTCAATGTCAACTTTTCCATAATTCTGTGATCTTAGTGTTTTCTGCTTGCCGATTACCTCAATTTTTTTTTTTTTTTTTTTTTTTTTTATATATATATATATATATATATATATATATATATATATATATATATATATATATATATATATATATAATTTATGCTAATTGTGTAGTGCAATTGACATGGATGGATGGGAACATTATGGTTCTTCTCAACAGAAAATTTACAATGAAACATGAATGAACTATGGGGCTACCAATAAATGGAATAATTGGTAGTGTAGTACTGAACAAATTTGAATTAACAGTTTCTTAAAAAATTTTGCTACAGCAACATCACCTTTGTATATAAATTATGTAGATGAAGTTTTATCTATGTTGAAGAAAATACAACCTATCAATTATCATGGAGTAATTCACCTCCATTCATATACTCCAATTTAACATAAATTTCTGGCTTTAAATGTTTTTATATAGAAATGATAAATTATGCAATTTTGAAGCAGACAGAAAAGACAACATTGAAAACTATATTAAAGATATAATCAATTCAGGGTATAATATTAATCTATTAAATAAAATTTTAAAAAAATTCTATTCATCTTTAAATATCAGAAACATTAATAACAATATTAATGCATGGAACAATCTTCCTTTTATACCAACTTTATCTAAAAAGGTTTAAACAATCCATTTAAATGAATTCAATATTAGTTCCAGAATACCTAATCTTAATCAAAAGTTGAATAATACTAAAGATAAATTATTATTTTTCCCTACTAAACCATCCAATCTTTGAAGGTGCTTGGTCCTCAGGTAGAATGCAAAATATCATTGGCAGCAAGCAACCAGTAATATAAACACTCGGCTACTAGACAAATACTGATCAATTAAACACTTTATTTCTTAAGGCAAATCCTTTAAGTGCCAGTTAACCACATATGTAATTAACATGTTTACCTGACCAGTAACGAATCTAGTACCTGAGATCCCAGCTAGCTCATCGGATTATATCTGCTTTTAAAAGAACTCCACCCAATATACAATTTCTATTTTTAAATAATAATGAAGATTTACCATACGTTAAATTTTGGCATCCTTAAAGAAAACAAAAACAAATCCTTATTTTAAAAGAAAAATTCTTTTTATTATTATTATTTGTAAATTAATCATTTTTAATAATAATTAAATCTTTCCCTTCCCACTTTATTAATATATTATTTCATCATAAATGTGTGTATTCAAATATAAACATGAATATTTAAATGACAATTTAATTTTTTTTAAAAAAAAACAATCATTTTGCTTTATAATTCAACCACACACGTTATTCCATTAACATAAATATTTTAATACATTATCAACAATTAGAAATATACATAATACATTGAATTACATTCAAAGATCAGCCTTTCAAGCTAATTGTGCATGCGTCTTCTGCGAGTGTTAAATAATAAATGAATACTTCACTCTACAATACAAGATATAGTATTTATGCAGGAATAAAATGAATCCTCTTATTCCTATGACTTATTTACTTATAATACATTGAGATAAAATTCACACACACATACACTTAAAGTCTTTGGAATAAGTTAAACTCAGAAGCCGATATCATTTGTATTTTTCAGAGATTACTTGGTAAAGCTGAAAGTTTTATTTATGTATTTCTCACAAGTTTTTTAAAACAAATCAAGAATTAGAGAATATGAAAATTAATAATTACCTAGGATTTAAAATTTGAAATGACATACATACAGCACAATGTGATTTCTATAAAATGTTATCTCTGATTTATTAGTGCTAACTCCAGTAAATCTTTGAATTCGTGATGATATATAACCTTCATGGATTTTTCAGCATTGACACTCCACTACTCTATTGGTTTTATTCGAACATGTTTGTCCTCCGAACTATCTGTCAATGTTATTGCATTGAAGGCTACGGTCAGTTACACAATATGGTAAATTAACCAATGCATCATTTGGTAGATATAACAACTTATATAATTTTCGATTTTTTAATTTCAAGAAATATTTTTAAATATTTTTTAAACAAAATACAAATGGAATGGTGAAATTTTAAGCCGTCTTAAACAATGATAAAGTTTTATTATGTCCAGCATTCTATATTTTTTACTTAACTCTGATTGGGCTTCTATTTTTGTTTTTTCTTTTATTTATAATTTTACTTATGCACACATTTAATTCTTTTATTATAAAACAAAACAAAATTTCTTTAATATTGTGAATTAATCAAAAGTAATATTAAATCATTTTTATTTTACTCTCTCTTTTTTTTTAAATAAAAAAAAAATCTTACCCTTCTTTTAAAATCATTTATTTTTTTTTTTCTTTAACAATAAACCCCCTTACCCTACTCCATTGTTTTTTAATTTTCTTTTCCTTCAACTTTTAACTTTTATTTTTAACTTAATTCCCCCACTTTATTCTTTTAAAATGACATTTATTAAATATTATAATTTTTTTAAAAAAATATTACACACTCAGTTACGATGTACCACAGTACAATATATATATACTAAAACAGATCCCAATATTAAATATATATTTAGACATAAAATTAAGCCTGGCCACAATTTCAATTCACTTCATATTAAAGTCACTTGCACAGAGCACAATGATTGACAAAGAAAATATAAAGGCTAGGTGTATTGCAAATAACATCATCACAATAAACAAAAAGATATATATGAATTGCATTATCATGTAAATGTTGTGTATAAATTATTTAACTTATACATTCTATTTATATGAGTTTATATTAATTCTATGTATAAGACCAATCTGGTCAAAAACAGTGCTAAGCTGTCAAATTTTTTTAATAAATTTATAATCTTTCCAGTATAGTGCACCTTCACTATTAATTTTTATACTAGACTCATAAAATTATTTTTCTTTATTTACTTAGAGTTTATAGAAGTTGATGCTTGGATTGACGGTTCTGATGAAGTTAAGAATGACCAATGGCTTAATTATAAAAATGAAACGGTTTGTAAATATAATTTCACAGTAATAATTTATTAGTAAGTGACTAATATTTTTATTTTACACTAATGAATTAACAAATGTTGAAAAATTTATAAATTAAAAGAAGTTTTTATTGGAGAAAAATTTTAACATATATTGACTGAGGGTAGAATAATAGATATTTTTGAAATAAACTAAAATGCTTTTATTTTAATGCATTTTAGAGGTTAGGTTAAAAAATAAATAATAAGACTAATATTTATAATCTTTGTAGAATATTAAAATGTATTAAATGTTTATATTTAACTTAAAATACTTATATTCATCTTATTAATTGTAACATACATATGTAGATCATAATTTTGAATGCAAGGTCAAAAATATCACTGAAGATCGCTTTAAAAATGCAAATGAAACTAAATACTGTTTATTTATTTAGAAGCTCAAAATACAAATAAAATTGACCTTCTAAACTCCAAAAAATGAATCTAACACGTCTGCTTTAGCCCCCAACCCATCAGCATAAGTTTTTCATAAATACTGAGTTTTGCCAGTATCAATTAATCTCAAACCCAGGAGCATTACTTCTTTCTGTCTGCCATGTTGTGGGGAAAATATAAGTTTACATTTTTTTTTTCTACAATAAAATTTCATTTTTTTACGATTTATTTTTGAAAAATGCAATTTTTAATTACTTGATTTTTCTCATTTTCTTAGATTTAGTTTCTCAATGAACTTCCCCTTTGGCAGAAATGAATTCATTTGCTGCTTGTTTCAATGTCAACATACGGTATACATTTTCGTATCAACTGTGAATATAGGTTGTTTTTTTTTTTTATAATAAATTTTAATTTTATAGAATACATTTTAAGTATTGATATAATTTATAAAGTCAGTATAATTAGAGACAAATGCAATATAGGGTATTTTCAATTTCCCTCAATCCATCCATTCTATCTTATATAACTAATACACATAAATACACACACATAAAAAGTAGAAATGATCCCCAAAACACATATTTTATGCTAAACCAGTACTCATCATTTTGTCGAGATCATTATTTCCCATACATATACTTATTGCTCATATAAATTTATTTTTATGTTTATTGATTTGATTTTTTTTTTATTCAATTCATTCTCATGCACCGTTCTTGCTGTAATTTTTTTTTTTTTTACTTTTCACTAAAACCAAATGTAGGGTCTGAAAATAGAAAAGCTACACACAAATTCATCCAGTTTCAATATTTCTGCTATGAAAAATTATCTCAGGTAAGTGATATTATATATCTTTTTTTTTCAGCATTTCGGGACAGATGTGATAAAGCTGTTTATGAAAATGTCATTTTAATATTTAACTTTCAAAATTTAGAATTTGTGAACCAATGTAAAAATAAATATTTTTCAAAAGTATTAAAAATCTTTTTTTTTAATATTTTTTTTTAAGTAATGACTGTTTTATCAGCTTTAATACATTCTTTCATATTTGCTCTTTCTAACAATATATATATATATTGTTTGCCTGCAAATATAATACACACTAACAATTATAAAATTTATATTTTAAAAAAAAATACAAGATGGAGATTTCAGGGTGTAAAGAGTTAAAAAAGAAATAAACGTAACAAAAGCAAGCGATTAAATTCCTATGTAATTATTATTTGTCTGAAGAAATAATTTATGTTAAAAACGCAGATCTAATTAATCTTTGAGAGTTTGTAAAAACAAATCATGACAATTCCTAAAGTTCAGTCTATTAATTCATATCTTTGAAGCTGTTCAACTTATACAATAACTCATATAGTAAACAATCATGGAAAAATTGCTTGTCAACTCATCTCAAATAATATACTAAGCTTATTGCATTAATGCCTCTGAGTTTCAAACCAAAAAGTATAACAATATTTATTCTCTTTGATAACTATTAATAGAAACATCAATTGTGTTTTCCTGAAGTCAAGATGAATGATGAAGAGTAAGGTTTTGAGATATAAGTGTGGCACATGCTTCTAGAAAATTGTCTAGCAACACATAGTTGGCTGATAAAAACAACTTATTCTATGAATTTTTGATTGTGAACTCAGGTAGTCATTCGATGATAACTATTTATTTTCCTACTTATGCAAAAAATTTGTCATCAATTGAAGAAAATTATATGACTTGAAAAAATAAGACTTTATATTACATCAGATATGCTTGTATTTATGAATTTATAGAAAAATAAAGAGACAATTAGTTTGAAATTGGATATTTACTAGAAAAAAAATATTAAAAGCGCTAGTAATATTGTAATCATCATTAAGAATCGAATGACCCATATTGTGAAGATTGAAGACATGTTAAAGTATTGATATTTTTTATTGAACTTAATAAAAAATACAGTTAATCTTGACTTTTGTCCTTATAAATTCTCATTGTAATGAAAATATGAAGGATTTTATATTGATATATGCAATTATCATGGGAGATTTCATTGAAATAATTGAAAAATAAATTTAAAAATAGGTCTTTGGTGTAAATTTGATTTTCATGATTGAAATGAGAATGGAGATAAATTATTAAAATTTGTCAAAAAAAGACAAATGGACATATATAAACTTTTCCTAGTGGTTAATATTATATAATAATTATATTAACATTCAATGCTGATTTGAGCACATGAAATAATTTCAGTCTAAAGCACAAGACAAAGACTTTTGAAAAAACAGACTGTCCTATATATTTTACCTTTAGTTATTTATATAGGCCAATCTAAAACATTTTGGAATAAGTGCATGAAGAACTTAAATTAATTGCATTATTTCTTTAAAGTTATATTTGTACTTGCTTTGTATTAATTTTATTGAGATCTGCTAAATTGTTCAATTTACAACTTGTCAATATTAGATGAAATAATGAAATATGTAAACATAAACTTTCACATGTTCAATGAACCAGCACTGAGTTGGTAATCTAATTATTATATAATATTAATCATTACAAAAAGTTTATATTTACATATTTCATTATTTTATACAACATTGACAGACTGTAAACTGAAAAATTTTGCAAATTCTAATAAAATTGATATAAAACAACTTTAAATATAATCAATTTAAGATCCTTACACTCTCATTTCAAAGTGCTTTAGACTGGCCTATATAAATAAATATAGGAAAAAGGATAAGGCATTCCATTCTTATCTTTTCAAAGGACTTTATCTTTTGCTATAGGAAAAAGGATAAGGCATTCCATTCTTATCTTTTCAAAGGACTTTATCTTTTGCTTTGGACTGAGACTATTTTATGTGCTCAATAAACCAACATTGAGAGTTTAATCTAATTATATATATATATATATTGTATATATAAAATGTCATATATATATATTGTATATATAAAATGTCATTACATTATTTTAAAATGAAAATAAAAAGATCATAAATAAAAATTTATTTATTAAAAAGAAAAAAACTTAACTTAAAAACTGAAAATTAAAAGTTGTTTAACGTATATATATCACACAGATGGGAAACTTTAAAAACTATTTTAAAAATAAAAGTATTTGAAAGTATTTTTTTTGTAAAAAAAAAAATAAAGATGTAAAGATTTGATATTTTTGAAAATAGAAATAGTGTTGATTTCTATAATCTTGGAAAATGGAAATGATTGTTTTATTAATTAAATGATTGTTCTAAAGCACACTAGACCTTGGGGCACTCAAATAATTAAATGGTCAGATAAGATAATAAAAAAAAATTAAATGATCAATGCAAGCACGAAATGACAGCATGGACTATAAATGAAACATGAAAGGATTAGTGACATCTTGCTCATTGAATCCGAAGTTTGATGATAAAAGGCTAATAAAAATATAAAGCCAAATGATTATTGTAATTGGGATCTTAGAGCTGACTATGAATATACTGTTATAACTAGCTATATTGCAGATTTTCATGATGTGGAAGTCTGCAATAAATTTAATTTTCTGGACAACCAGCTGAGGCCTCTGGATGACAGTTCCTAACCAAATGCAAGGCAAGTAGTGGTTTCATTTCAAAGAAGAACAAACAATCTATGAAAGTGATCATAAAGATGGACCTCTAAATCTGCTCAATCCATAAAGTATGAACTCATGTTTATCTAATAGGAACTTTTCCTAAATTTGCAATTAATAGCTGAAAATAAGAACAGTAGTTGGAGAGGGAGTGTACTGCCACCATTAGATGGCACTGCAACATCATCAACAACTGGCCTGAAATCTGCAAGTGATAAATTTATTTATGAAAGTGGTTCAAAATTAAAAAAAAAATAAAAAAGTTACAAAAGTGGCTAAAAATTCACAAATAAAAAAAAAAGTTACAAAAGTGGCTAAAAATTGACAAGTAAAAAAAAAAAAAAAAAAACCCAAATGCTATGAAATTGAACTAAAAAAAATAAAAAAGCAATGAAAGTGTCTGAAAAATGAGAAATATAAAAGAAAACAAAAAAATGGTCAAAAATCACAAATAAAAAAAAAACCATGAAAGTGGCTGATCCCCCCCTAATATCAAAATTTCTTCACTTAAATCGAAAAATAAAAATGGCTGAAGATATATGTATACAAGAAATAGATAAAAAGGACAAATTATTAAAAAAAAACAAGAAAATGGTATCAGATCCTGTAATAATTTAAATTTAAAAAATAAATAAGTCCGTGATTAATACAAAAACAAACATGGTGGACAATAGTGGACAAAATGTGAGAAATACAAAGCAATGGCTATACAGTATAAACTAACAAGAATATTACTCCCCTCAATGCAGACTTTTTATCCAAAAATAACTCAGTGTAAAATTATAATGAAATATGGCAACCACTGAGTAACTTTTCTAAAATGTACTAAATCTTATCAATTTTTTAAAAATCAAAGACTATTTGCAAATATGCTGTGCATTATTTAAGTAACAGATATAATAAATGGGCAAATTAAATCAAAAATATACTCCTAAAATACAAATAAAAAAGTACAATCAAAAATATTTAAAAGCAACAGTTATATAAACTAAAAAGAATATTACCAAGTGACTTTTCTAAAATGTACTAAATCTTATCAATTTTTAAAAAATCAAAGGCTATTTGCAAATATGCTGTGCATTATTTAAGTAACAAATATAATAATAATTCATAACACATAATAATAATTCATAACACAGATTAATACATAGTAGGCAACTTTAAAAGAGAAAGTGGAAAAATTACCTTCATTATGTTCTACAAAATGTAGCTTTCTTTGTAAATTTCTTAAAAAAATATTGAACAGGTTATCCCAATTCAATTTAAAAATAATAAATGATTGTCCACTATATTCATATTATTCAATTGTTTTATTTAAACAAAGTGGCTAAAAAATGACAAATAAAAAAAAATGATCGATGAAAGTGTCTCAAAAATCACATATAAAAAAAAAACCGATGAAAGTGGTTGACCCACCTCCTAATATAAAAATTTCTTCACTTAAATCAAAAAATAAAAATGGCTGAAGATATATGTATACAAGAAATACATAAAAAATACAAATTATTAAAAAAAAAAACAAGAAAATTGTTTCAAATCCTGTAATAATTCACATTTAAAAAATAAATAAGTCCATGATTAATACAAAAACAAACATGGCATACAGAACGTGGGAAATCCAAAGCAATGGTTATATATGAATGGGCAAATTAAGTAGCTGTCAATATTTGCAAATGATCACACATAAAAGCAATGGTTATATAAGCTAAAAAGAATATTACTGTTTTGAAATGATGGCATATCATTAAAAATAAGTCAAATTAAGTAGCTGATAATATTTGCAAATGATCAGATTTAAAAGCTAAAGGTTATATAAACTAAAAAGAATATTACATGAGAGAATCTATTTGTCAAATTGCATCAAGAATACGATCAAAAATAATTAAAATGCAAATACAGAATTTTGTGTATTACGAAGAATTACTGAATAACATTTCAAAAAATAAAAATATTATTTGCAAATAAAAATCACAACATTTAAATACAGAGTAATAAATAGTAAGTAATTGAATATATTAGCAAGTTTAAAATAGAAAGTTTAAAATAATCATCGACTACAGTTTCAGGAAAAATTATTATATTTATTGACAAGAATGTTACAAGATGTTATTTTAATAAGAATTTAAATAATTAAAAATGGTATATTAAAATAGAGAGTTTTAAAAATATATTTGTAGAAATATTACCAAATTTTTGTTTAGAGTTCAGTTCGGACGTCCTTCTGTCATGTTTACAACTCTTCTTTAATTAAAATTATAGCCCTGTAATCTCAGCTGATCTCCATGTGAGTAACAGCAGATTAAAAAAATAATTTAACGCAAGACAAAACACTAGCCAAGTTATTTAAAGAAGTTGCAGATTGAAATGTGATGTACTAGCTATTTCTTACATTAAAAAAATAGTTCCAATTGGAATGTGATGTAAGAGCTACTTCTTACATGAAAAAATATAACACCCCAATCCAATTTAAAATAATACATGTTTCTACAGCATTTAGCCCAAGAGAAAATATTTTCTTAAAAAGATACTTTAGTATTCTATTCTGATCATAGTAAATATATATAAGATGGATATTTCATTACATTTTATTTAAACAAAGTTGCCAAGTCCTTTTTTTTTAGTAGATGTCTAATTACAAATGTAAATTTCCCCCTTCCCACCAAATAGCGTTAATTAACAAATTAAATTGGCATAGATTTTCAAAAAATATACTAAATACTTTTAAAAGAAAAGTACTTTCAACATCAAAAAAGATACTTTAGTATTATATTCTGTCATAGTAAATATATATATGATGGATATTTCATAACGTTTTATTTAAACAAAGTTGCCATCTTATGTTGAAAGTACTTTTCTTTTTAAAGTATTTAGTATATTTTTTGAAAATCTACGCCGATTTAATTTGTTAATTAACGTTATTTGGTGGGAAGGGGGAGATTTGCATTTGTAATTAGACATCTCCTACTAAAAAAAAAAGGAATTGGCAACTTTGTTTAAATAAAACGTAATGAAATATCCATCTTACATATATTTACTATGATCAGAATAGAATACTAAAGTATCTTTTTAAGAAAATATTTTCTCTTGGGCTAAATGCTGAAGAAACATGTATTATTTTAAATTGGATTGGGGTGTTATATTTTTTTCATGTAAGAAGTAGCTCTTACATCACATTCCAATTGGAACTATTTTTTTATGTAAGAAATAGCTAGTACATCACATTTCAATCTGCAACTTCTTTAAATAACTTGGCTAGTGTTTTGTCTTGTGTTAAATTATTTTTTTAATCTGCTGTTACTCACATGGAGATCGGCTGAGATTACAGGGCTATAATTTTAATTAAAGAAGAGTTGTAAACATGACAGAAGGGCATCTGAACTGAACTCTGAACAAAAATTTGGTAATATTTCTACAAATATATTTTTAAAACTCTCTATTTTAATATACCATTTTTAATTATTTAAATTCTTGTTAAAATAACATCTTGTAACATTCTTGCCAATAAATATAATATTTTTTCCTGAAACTGTAGTCGATGATTATTTTAAACTTGCTAATATATTCAATTACTTACTATTTATTAGTCTGTATTTAAGTGTTGTAATTTCTTATTTGCAAATAGTCTTTTTATTTTTTGAAAAGGTACTCAGTAATTCTTCGTAATACACAAAATTCTGTATTTGCATTTTAATTATTTTTGATCGTATTCTTGATACAATTTGACAAATAGATTCTCTCATGTAATATTCTTTTTAGTTTATATAACCTTTAGCTTTTAAATCTGATCATTTGCAAATATTATCAGCTACTTAATTTGACTTATTTTTCATGATATGCCATCATTTCAAAACAGTAATATTCTATTTAGCTTATATAACCATTGCTTTTATATGTGATCATTTGCAAATATTGACAGCTATTTAATTTGCCCATTCATATATAACCATTGCTTTGGATTTCCCACGTTTTGTCCGCCATTGTTCGCCATGTTTGTTTTTGTATTAATCACGGACTTATTTATTTTTTAAATTTTAATTATTACAGGATTTGAAACAATTTTCTTGTTTTTTTTTAATAATTTGTACTTTTTATGTATTTCTTGTATACATATATCTTCAGCCATTTT
Organism: Epiperipatus broadwayi; assembly: GCA_028023455.1. Lineage (NCBI taxonomy): Eukaryota > Metazoa > Onychophora > Udeonychophora > Euonychophora > Peripatidae > Epiperipatus > Epiperipatus broadwayi. Next base: position 1,330,922 of record JAQFVV010006287.1, on the reverse strand, counting down.
TATTTTTTGATTTAAGTGAAGAAATTTTTATATTAGGAGGTGGGTCAACCACTTTCATCTTTTTTTTTTTTATATGTGATTTTTGAGACACTTCCATCGATTAATTTTTTTATTTGTCATTTTGTAGCCACTTTGTTTAAATAAAACAATTAAATAATATGAATATAGTGGACAATCATTTATTATTATTAAATTGAATTGGGATAACCTGTTCAATATTTTTTTAAGAAATTAACAAAGAAAGCTACATTTTGCAGAATGTGATGAAGGTAATTTTTCCACTTTCTCTTTTAAAGTTGCCTACTATGTATTAATCTGTGTTATGAAATATTATTATGTGTTATGAATTATTATTAGATCTGTTACTTAAATAATGCACAGCATATTTGCAAATAGCCTTTGATTTTTTTAAAAATTGATAAGATTTAGTACATTTTAGAAAAGTTACTCGGTAATATTCTTTTTAGTTTATATAACCGTTGCTTTTAAATATTTTTTATTGGATTTTTTTATTTGTATTTTAGGAGTATTTTTTTAATTTAATTTGCCCATTTATTATATCTGTTACTTAAATAATGCACAGCATATTTGCAAATAGTCTTTGATTTTTAAAAAATTGATAAGATTTAGTACATTTTAGAAAAGTTACTCAGTGGTTGCCATATTTCATTATAATTTTACACTGAGTTATTTTTGGATAAAAAGTCTGCATTGAGGGGAGTAATATTCTTGTTAGTTTATACTGTATAACCGTTGCTTTGGATTTCCTGCGTTTTGTCTGCCATTGTCCACCATGTTTGTTTTTGTATTAATCATGGACTTATTTATTTTTTAAATTTAAATTATTACAGGATCTGATATCATTTTTTTGTTTTTTTTTTAATAATTTGTCCTTTTTATCTATTTCTTGTATACATATATCTTCAGCCATTTTTATTTTTTGATTTAAGTGAAACAATTTTGATATTAGGGTGGGGGGTAGTCAGCCACTTTCATGTTTTTTTTTTTTATTTGTGATTTTTGACCATTTTGTTGTTTTCTTTTTTATTTGTCATTTTTCAGACACTTTCATTGCTTTTTTATTTTTTTTAGTTCAATTTCATAGCATTTGGGTTTTTTTTTTTTTTACTTGTCAATTTTTAGCCACTTTCGTAACTTTTTTTTTTACTTGTCAATTTTTAGCCACTTTCCTTGTAACTTTTATTTCTATTTGTGAATTTTTAGCTGCTTTTGTAACTTTTTTATTTTTTTTTAATTTTGAGCCACTTTCATAAATAAATTTATCACTTTCAGGTTTCAGGCTGGTTGTTGATGATGTCACAGTACCGTTTAATGGCAGCAGTACACTCCCTCCCCAACTACCATAAGAACTATTATCTGGCCTAAAGAATTCAAAATCAATTATTAGTAATTTTTAGGCATCTGTTTAGCAATCATTTTCATTTCTTTTTTTCTGTGTGTTAAGTGTTAATTAAAATGTATCAAGTTAAAGTTGGGTGTAGATAGCTGCATGGATAAAAATTAATAACTATGTTTAAATTCATTTATGTTCATTTTAAGGGATTAATTTCAGGCTATTTATTTCATAGTTAGGACAATGCTTGTGGAGGAATATATGGATGTTTATATCAATGTAATGTGAAGCATGTTTAGCATACAGTGCAACATGCCCAACTGAATGCATGACCCAAAGAGGCAGTCATATTGTTGCAATGGTCACAGATGTATTTCCTCCGCCATTGACCCCTTCTAGCTCTATGGACAGGGATTTATAAGTCGGCAGAAAAGACCCCTCTCTCCCACATGTAGCACTCTTTAATTAATTTATATATATATATGATTCCTTCTCCAGACAGATACCCATTCCTGTACTGGATGAGGATCATGTCCTTCAAATAATATCATGCTGTCAGATGCCCATTCCTGTCAGTGTGATTTTATGCTGGCATCTTCATATTGCATTGGTTGCAACTATATATCTGGAAGCAGGTGTTGGTTTGGCTATAAACTTTTAGTCTGAGATTGAATCAGTGTTTTGATAAGTTTTTTTTTTTTAAAGTGAGAAATCTATGTAGCCTGTCTATACTCAACATGCTAAAGTAAATATTATTAAAAATGTCCATCTGTGTGGTCTATTTAAAATAGTAATTTAAATTTAAAAATTAATGTTAAAATCTAAATATAAAATTTATTCCTCAATTTTAAATGTGTGTTAATAAAATATGTTGTGTTATTAGTACTGGCAGTGATCTAGTTTATTTTTTATTTTTTATTTAAAAAATATATATTAATAAATATAGTTTAAAACCTCTGCTACTCCATGAGCTAGTGGCAAGGGCAAACGGTCAATAAAATAAAAGTTGGATTTTTAACAGCATGTATCTATCTACTCTATAAATTTTGTAGGTTCAAGTAGCCTAGTGGCACTCTGTAGTGCAGATATGGTAAAACTGCTAGTTTCGATCCTAGTGCAGATACGGTAAGACTGCTAGCTTCGATCCTAACTCCCAGACTGTTATATATATATATGAAGTTAATTCATTATTTTAAAATAATGATAAGGGTATATAGAACTGAATCTATTCAAATATAACAGGCTGGAATGAATTATAGTTTGATTACAAAAAGTTTGCCTTTCATATTTGTAATGATATGAAACATTCACCATAAAAAGTGATTTTTTGTTTGTGATATGTAAGATTATTGTTAATGTAAAATGAAATATATCGAAAACTAATAACAAAAGCATTATTAAATATTGATGTATGCTACTTTCAGTAATAGACTTAATAAATTAAATTAGAGTTGCTAATTATCTAATTGTTTGAAAATATTCATAAACATTGAAAATGTTTCACACTTTATAAGATCAATATGAAGAGATGTGACATTTTACAAATAAACTGTGGCAAAATAAGATAGCACAAAAATAATGAAATTAGAAAAACAAAATCTGGAATCATTTAAAGACAATCAATAATTAAAACTGAATATGTAGAGTTATTTAAAATAATTTGATATGGTTAATAACAATATAAGATAATAATATAATTAACAATTGATAAGAAAAGCTCTAGAATAAAATCAAAACTTCAAAAATATTAAGGAACAAATTGTTATTTAGCAGCACAAAATGGTGGAAACTATTATTAATGCCGATAAAAAAAACAAGTGAGAGAAATGAAAAGTTTTTGTCATAACTATATAGCAAACATGTAAATGATAAAGTGTCCTAAATAAATAAAAGATCCAATAGTAATATTGATATTAAAAAAGTGTTACTAATAATATATATAATTAAAACCTATCAGTCTTTATCAGATCTTTACATGATCTTTACCAAATACAAGTATAACTTCCCTATTATTGCTAAGTTTGAATTCAAATTAATCCAAAAAACAAACTGGATTTAAAAGAGTCATAGCATTGAATATCATCATTTCCAAGTATTGGAAAAAGTTATACCAATGAATATATATTGCCAATATAATTTTTATATTTGTAGATTATAATAAGACTTTGAAAAATCTTCAACAATGATTGCAGATTTGTATCATTAAGATAAAGAGCTGGGATACTATCATTCTGGAAAATATTAATCAAAATCCAAATGAAGTAATTAGAATCATCATCATCAACAACTATTATCAATCCACTGCAGAATGAAGGTTTCTCTAAGTTCAATCCATCTCCAATCTTTAGCTTCTCTTCTCCAGTTCACTGCTGCACACGTTCTTATTTCATCAATCCATTTAAGATGTGGTCTCTTTCTGGGTCTTTTACAATCTCTTGAAATCCGGTTTAAGATTTCAATTGTCCATCTATTATCATCTCTTCTAGAAATTTGTCCAACCCCACTCCACTTCAATCTTTTAATTTTTTCAATGAGGTCAATAACACCTGTTTGTTCTCTTACCCAACATTGTCAATCTCTTCTTGTTACTCCCAACATGCATTTCTCAATACTTCTTTGAGAAGTCTGAAGTCTTTATATTGCTCTTCTATTAAGAGTCCAAGACTTGGATCCATAAGTAAAAACTGGTAAAACACATTTATTAAAAACCTTCCTTTTCAAAACACATAGGCATATTTCATTTTTGTATCAAGTTATTTCTACCAAAAACATTCCAATCAAATTCTATGATTAATTTCATCCATTATGTTTCCATCTGTACTAATAATCTGATCAATACATTTACAACTGTTAACTTCCTCTAACTTATCATAATCAATCTTTATTTTTATACTTTGAGAATATCGATTAAACATTTCTTTAGTCTTTTTAACATTTATCTTTAGTCCTACTTTCATCTGATAATTCCTGCAACATTTCCTGAAGCTCTAAAGCATTATTTGCAAAAACAACTACATCATATGCAAAATATAATGACTTAAATAATCTCCATTTACTTTCACCCCTTTAGCTTTCCATTTTAATCCACAAAATACTTATTGCATCACTGCTGTAAAACGTTTTGGAGATATGGAGTAACCCTGTCTTACACACTTCTCAATGTTGACTTTCCCAGTATCATTATGTAATCTATTTGTTGCTGTTGCATTTTTATAAATATTTTTTAAAATATTACAATATCCTGGATCTATATTTTGATGATCCAATACTTTAATCACTGAAGAAATGTTTATAGAATCAAATGCCTTTTCATAATCTACAAATCCAAAATGTAATGGCAACTCATATTCATTTGTCCTTTCTATAACTTCTCTAAATACTGGGATATAATCTACTGTACTAAAACCACTTTTAACTCCAGATTGTTCTCTTGGTTGGTGGAAATCCAATGTTCTCTGTAGACAAGTTGTAATTATCTTGGTAAAAATTTAGTATAAAACTGATAAAAAGCTGATAGGTATGTAATTTCTAATATCTTTTATCACCTTTTTTAAATATTAATATTAATACTACATTCTTCCAATCATCTGGTACATCTTTATCATTTAGACATTTGGTATATAACTTTGCTAAAAAAAATATATTTCTTCACCTGCTTTTTTTAATACATCAAATGTCATTTCCTCATTACCTCGAGCCCTTCCTTTCTTCATATATTTAATTGCATGTCTCACTTCTTCATTTAAAATTATGGGCAATTCAGTAGATGTAATAGATATAGGAGATACTTGTTTTTTATTACTATATAATTCTTGATAAATGTCTTCTTCCTATTTCATGATGTCATCTCTCTTTTTAGTAATAATTCCATCTTTTTTTCTTATTGCAAACATAAATTTCCTACAAATACCAAAACGTTGTTGTACATTCTTCAGACTTTTCTTTTCTTCTACAACTTTCCTTGCTAGTTCACAGTTATACTTTTTTATATCATTTTCAACTCTTTTCCACATTATTTTACAAAATTCGAGATATTCAATCCTTTTAATGCATCATTTTTGTATATCTTCATATTCCTTATTTTCTTCATAAATTCTTTAGTCTCAGTAGAAATTTTATTGGTCAATTGCTGCTTTTTTCTACCAGCTATTTTTGCTGCAGATTTAAAAAGTGTATCAGTTATTTTCATATTAATTTCATTCAAATCTAAATCATGTTCAAAATCTACTAATACTTGAAACCAATTTATAAGTTCTAATTTAAATTCATTAGAATGTTTCTGAAAATTAGGAATATCAACTGTAAATATTGTTTTTCTTAATTTTTATCTCTCTAGTTTTGCATTAACACATATCTTACATCTTACTAATCGATGATCACTTCCTGTGTTAAATTTATTAAGAACATTACAATCTTGAAATATGCATTTTCTGTTAGTCAAAATATAATCCAATGTTGCTGTACCTTTATTTGGATGCTTCCATGTCCATTTTCTTTTAACTTTTATTCTCAAAAAAAAAAAAAATTCATAATATAAAGTTTTACTTTTTCTGCAAACTCCACAAGTCTGTGTCCTCTCTCATTTCTATTACCATAACCAAAATTACCTACAACACTTTCATCTTTCATTTCTTTACCAATTCTAGTATTAAAGTCTCCCATAACAATTTTAAAATGTTGTTTTCTCTGATCAAACAACGCCTTTTGTACATCTGTATAAAAATCTTCTATTACTTCATTGCTATGAGAACTTGTTGGTGCATAAACCTGAATTATCTGCATTTGGTATCTGCTATTAAGTCGTATAACTAATCTTGCCACTCTGTCCGATACACCATCAATCTCCACAATGTTGTTCTTCCACTTTTTATTTATAATGAATCCTACTCCAATTGCATTTTCAATATTTGTGCCTTTGTAATAGTGTACAAGTCCACTTTTTAAATCAATTGTCTCTTCACCTTTTCTTCTAACTTCACAAAGTCCAATAATGTACCATATAATATAAGACAGTTCTAATTCTTGCAATCTTTCTTCACTTGAAAGTGATCTGCTGTTGTAAGTACCTAAATAAAAAGTCATCTTCAAATGGCAGCCTGGGTCTGCAATAAATGGATTCTTAGCACCCTCCACCTTTGGCCTCCAACTGCTGCCTTGGTTGGTGACTTTACAGCATCCCAGGAATAAGGGCCATGATTTATTTTTGTCTGTCATAATTGTATATATGTATTGGGAAAATATTTATCATTTACACAAACATTCATTCTGCCTTATCCGGTAACTGAGAAGAAAGACCATGGTGTTTCTTGATCTTAAACTCAGATGTAAAAAACCAATAAACTCACCACCCTGGTTAATGTGTGTTGGTGAGCAGCCCATCCATTTTTGTATACTATATGAATAATCACATACTAATAACAGCTGCAACAACAAGAATGTATAGAGTGGACATTAGGAATTTGCCCTGCTTAGTTCTCTTAAGGCCTCCAAGAGGAATCAAAGGGTCTTCTTTCAGTTAATAGCAAACTCTTTTCTGCAGCCAAGTCTTTAGAATACATAAAGATAATTAATATTGATAAGATTGTATACTACTGTAACTTTATATCTACAAAAAGTTTTGTAATACTTTTACAAAATAATATTTGTTTATTACAAAGAAAAACTTATTAGGTTACTGAAAGTTTGTATTTGAAAATAATGTTTCTGATTATCAAAATATGTTACAATTCTTATTACATAAAATTGAAAAATATGACTAAGGATAAATTCTTAATAAATAAAGAGATAAATGAATAGAGTTTTTTATAATAAATGCTTTTATTTTAAATGCACTAAAAAGCATAAAAATAATTGTCTATTTTACCACAATTGAGGCTTTTAGATTTAATTTGAATAAAAGAATTATAAATCAATTAAGTCAATCCCTTGTTCTAAATAATAGTCACTGATTTTTATTAATTTCTACTTTTCTTTCAATTTAAAGATAAAATCCAACATGTTGTTAAGGAAAGTGTAACAAATAAAAGTGTTTAATATATAAAAATTGTCTATTATTTATAACTATTAATTACTGGTGCAGTAAATAAAAAATGTAAAACTATATTGTAATTTAAATCAACATTACACTGATTATGATATATATATATTCTTACCTCAACTTTATTCAAGTCGATTGAAAATAATACTGGAACCCAATAAGGAATGCTGTTTTGTTTACCTAATAATAGTACTAATAAGATTATGTATACCCAGGTGCCAAATTGTAACTACGAAATAGTAATGCCCACCAGAGATTATCATCCATGCTTATTACTATAAGATACAATGAAGAATGTAATTAAACTGTCTCAAAAAATAGATATTATTGATATCTCCAATTTAATTTATTATGGTCTTAATTTTGAACGTAATAGAATTATGTAAATACTTTCCTGTTTAGTTATTACTACTAACTAAATAATATAGACAACTTTCTTCTACTACTTTATATAGACTTATGATCTCTAATGGTAATCACAAGAATGTTATGGATATTTATACTATATAAATGACTAGAAATGTATCAGTAATTGATGCAAAGAACTCATAACTTATGTTTATAATATATACTATTAGATCATTATTTAATTCAAAGTAAAATAAAAGAAATGTTATAAATCCTTCCCATTTAACCCAACTACTATTATTTTCGTTCTCAGCATCTATTACTTTTAATAGTCACTATTATATAACATTACATGTCTGTGTTATGTTCTCCCTTATATGTTTTTAACTGACAACTCTTATCTTATTTCCTTAAACACACATATAGGCCTACACGAATGGAATGTACGTTTTATTCCAACTAATCCCAGATTAATTATTATTATCAAAATAGTATGTCCCAATTTTAATATTTACACTATTTGACTTCCAAGCTAGCTCTATTACATTTAATAATCGAAGTACTCAAATTTCTCAAGGTCTTGATCTGCTAGTGAGGTACAAATATTAATTATTATGATCCATATCATCCCAAAAACTTACTAAATTACAAATTAATGTAAATTTACCAGTGGGAATCATATTAAATACCAAAAGTAGAAAATGGTATTTATGTCTACTCTTAATATTCATAATGTTGCAACGAACTAAATAACTAAATTTAACATATCTGAATTGACTATTTTCTCTTATTTTATTTTATTTTGTATCATCCGTTTGCCAAAACTAACTAGTACTTTTTAAATGTATTACGTTTTATGAGTCGGGTATATTCTTCATCCACATGAAATGATCGTCCCTTTTATAAAAACCTTTTCTGGTTAATATTTTACAAAAGTGAATTATGAAAATGGAAATGAATTGTGAAAATCAATCATGGAAATCAATCAACATAAGACAAGTCATAAATTTAAATGTGATCTGGAATTAATACCTGTATTCATACCATGTTTATAAAATTGGTTATTGTAATATATAGAATATACCTTTTTATAAGGCGGTGTAAGATTCTAGATATCTAAAATATTAAAACACAAGATATATATGTAAATTTATAACAATAACACATATTTATTATACTTAAATAAGAAAAAAACACGTATATGTAATATCCCAACAATCTCAAATATATTCATTGTAAAAATAAAAATTTAATTTCTTTCCATATGAAATTCACATTAACTACAATAAAAATAATGATGATGATAATAATAATAATAATAATTTAATTTAATTTAATACATTTAACAGATTTTACATCCAAACAAAACTGCACAGCTAATCTAGTTGACAAAGCATTTGCAGAGTTTTTTGCACAATAGTCCTAAATGTTCTATCATCTGTGTCAAATATATTAACAGCATTAAAGTATTGTACAATCTAGGTAATCTTACTAATGCTGAATTTTTTAATGTTTCACTATAATAATAATTATAATAACAACAACAATAATAATAATTCAATTCAATTCATTTTATTTACCGTACAAAACTACAGCATAAAGCCAATTACAGTATTGCACCATAACATATATATAAATACATAAAGGAGTTTAAATGACAAATTATTAATATAAGTATGTCCCATATTTTAATAAAAGATAATTAACACATTTAAAAATCTAAAGTAAAATTAAACATCAGCATATAAACAATTATTATTAAGACATTAATAATAACAAATAAATAAAAGGGATAAATATAAAACACATAACAAAATAATAATAAAAAAAAATTTAACATATATATATAAACAAAACCAAGTTAAACCAATCAAATCTGGCATTTAAATTTAATAACATTACAAAATTGATTATAATCTAAATTGAAGTAATTAATATTACTACAAATCTGATTATATAAAGATGGTAGCCTAAATAAAGGAGAAAATCTAAGAACATTGGAATGACAAGTTTTAATGTAACAAACAGAAGCTGACCGAGTATCATGCACATGAGATCTAATTATAACAGTGGAAATTGTGTTAGATAAAATAACTTTTATTAACAAGTTTATAAAGATATTTAAGATCTCTATATTGTCTTCTAGAAGAAAGATGAACAACAATTTTATTTCCCAAAGAAACATATTTAGAAAACTTATTAGAGACTGATTGTATTAAATTACATCCCTGTTTAGAGCTAGGATTCCAAATGACTGAACAATATTCAGTGATGGGAAGAACCAATGATAAAAATAATTTAAATTTTGTATCACTACTGAAATGATAACCAAACCTTAGAATAGTACCTACAATTTTTAAAACCTTACCAATAATCATTTCCAAATGAGGAAGAAATGATCCATTACTAGAAAATATAACTCCCAAATCTTTTTGGGATTCAACGGAAGCAATTTTGTGAGAATTAATAAAATAATAAAAATGCAAAACTTCAGATTTTTTAGAATACGAGACTAAGGAACATTTACTGAAATTAACAGCCATATTGTTTAGATCACACCAAGCACTAAAATTATCTATATCCTTTTGAAGAAGAGTGCAATCAAACACAGATGTGATTCTTCTAAAGATTTTACAGTCATCTGCATAGCACAAAAGATAAAAAGATTTTAAGCAATCCTTAAGGTCATTCAGATAAATGTTAAAAAGCATAGGTGCTAAAATACTACCCTGAGGAACTCCCAAATTACATTTAAAATTAGATGAAATAGTATTATTAAATTTAATATATGCAGTACGACCATGAAGAAAGGATTGAAACCAATAAACAAGCTTAGTAGAAAAACCCATTTGATATAATTTGTGAAGAAGAATATTGTGGTCTACTTTATCAAAAGCTCTTGATAAATCAAAATAAACAACATCAAGTCTCTGCTGGTCTTCAATTGCAAGAGCTATATGATCATAAATTGTTAACAAATTGGTTTCTACAGATCTATCAGGTATAAAACCATGCTGTGAAGAAGAAATGAGTTTACTAACATCTAAAATAATTTTATTATAAACACACCTCTCAAAAATTCTAGCAATAGTATGTAAAACAGAAATAGGTCTATAGTTATTAACACAATCACGTGAACTATTCTTAAAAATTGGGACCATTTTGGCACACTTAAGCACATTAGGAAAAACACAAGAATTCAGTGATAAATTAAAAATAAATGCAAGAGGTACTGCAATAAATTCAGCTAGCCCTTTGTAAATAAATGAAGGGATATTATCATTTCCCAAACTAAAATGAATTTTTAAGTCACTTAATAGCCATAACAACATCATCCTTAGAAATATGGTCAATCATACAATGAACAGTTGAAGAATTACAAAATAATGCAATATTTGAAGATATTGCATCATGTGATGAATATACATCAGCAAAATGTTTTGAAAAGTCATTTGCACTTAAGGTGAAACCATGAGTAGCTTGAACCCTTTTTCTACCCAAACCAGACTTTTTAATGAAATCCCAAAATTCTTTAGGGTTAGATGAAATACTAACCTCAATTTTTCTAATATAATTCTTCAAATCTCTTTTATAAACATGCTTCACCAATCTTCTGAAATTAACAAAATTATTATAAAAAAGATATTCTGTGTTTGAAAATAAAGTCTACGATGATAAGACTTCCTTTTAATAATTTTAATAAGATCACATGAAAACCAATGAGGAAAACCCTTATAAAAAGGTCGTTTATTGGGAATATACAAATCAATAAAACTATTAAGAATCTTTAAAAACCCATCCAAGCAATGATTTACATCATTAAAAGAATACAAAAAATTCCAATTAACTTTAGAAAAGTTTCTACAAAAATCAACATAATTACCCTTCCCATAATCCTTTCTTGAAATATTAGAAAAAAATAATCTTTGAGTGACAAACGTTAATATAAAACTCAAAAGGTGGATGATGAGCATCAATAGGAAAATTAACAGAGACAACTTGAAAATTACTAACTACTGTTGAATTACATAAAATATAATCCAAAATACGATGAGAGGAATTAACAAATGGGTTATATTGCTTAAGTCCTAAAAATTTACAGAACTGTAACATTCTAGAAGCTTTAGAAGACAAAAAAGAAAAGTGTGTAATAATTCTACCCTGATATAAATCTGAAATATTTAAATCCCCAGTAATAATAACATTATCATAGCCAATCAGAAAATCTTCAAGTGATGTTAAAAATAATCAAACTCCAACAATGACAAAGTGGGTTTGAGGTAAACATTACCTAAAATAAATTTAAAATTGTGATTTAAAGTAATTTCACACCATGTAGATTCACAAAAGGAAGAAGAAAGAGAAAGTTCTTTATAAAAAACATCTTTATGAAGAGCAATCAGAGTACCACCACCTCGAGAAATATTATCCATAGATCTGTCAGTTCGCAAAATACTGAATCTATCATCAAGAAAAGAACAATCAGGAAATTGTTTATTCAACCAAGTTTCTGTAAGTAAAATAAGATCAAAATGTTCTGTTTCAAAAAATTGTTTAATTTGAACACATTTAGTCCTCATACCTCTGACATTCATGTAAAAACAAGAAAGGCCTACCATGTTACCCACAAAGATAATGGAAACAACACAAATAAAACCAAAAAGAGAAGAAAAAAAGTGATAAAGAAAAAATAAATAAATAAAATAAAATAGATAGTAAAACAAAATAAATTATCTTAAAACCTTAGAGAACTAGCCAGAGATCCATAAAAAAAAAGAAATGGAAGCAGTGCAAGGCCATAAATTGGGGGATATTATTTCATTATGTTTATGTGCAGAAACAGAAACATAAAAGCAAGAAGACTTAGAATTATTCATATTAACTTTATGACAAACAATACTAGTTTGTAAATTATTTTCAAGAAATACTGTAATATCTTTTGAACTGAGATTTACTGGCATATTAGAAAGAAAATATCTATTATAAGTTATATTAGTTCTAGAATAAACATCAGCAAAATTAGATTTATTAAATCCATCAGATATATTAATTTTATTAGTCCTTGAAAAATCATTTTTACTAGAAGATAAAGAGGAGTATCCAAAATGATTTATCCAATAGTTACTATTTGAATGAAAGTCAAGTGAATGTGATCTATAAGCTGGAATGAATTTGGGAGCAATATCTGGATAATTAAGAATTTTATGTCTAACAGACTTAGAATAAACATTAGCAAAATTAGATTTATTAAATCCATCAGATATATTAATTTTTTTAGTTCTTGAAAAGTCATTTTTACTAGAAGATAAAGAAGAGTATCCAGAATGATTTATCCGATAGTTACTATTTGAATGAAAGTTAAGTGAATGTGATCTATAAGCTGGAATAAATTTGGGAGCATTATCTGGATAATTAAGAATTTTATGACTAATAGACTTTAGGGAAGATAAATTAACAGGAAGACCTCCATTATATCTTTTATCCATAAAAGAAGCACTCTGTAAATTATGAGCTGGAATGACTTTAGGAACTGCAGCCGGATCATTTAGTATTTTAGATTTCACAGACTTTAAAGAAGATAAAGTAACAGGAAAACCTCGTTATCTCTTTTCCCCACAAAAAAAAAACTGGTGATTTAAATTTACCATGAGAAAAAAAACCAGAATCAGGAAAGTAATCACTAATGGAATTTACCTCAAGCCAGGATGAGTTATAAAAACATCTACTTTTAAATTTGGAATAAGGCAAATTCTTAAATACATTATTATTATTATTATTATTATTATTATTATTATTATTATTATTATTATTATTATTATTATTATTATTATTATTATTATTATTATTATTATTATTATTATTATTATTATTATTATTATTATTATTATTATTATTATTATTATTATTATTATTATTATTATTATTATTATTATTATTATTATTATTATTATTATTATTATTATTATAATAATTCATCATTGAAAACTGCTTTGACCTTAAAATTATTTAATGGAATACCTTCTTTTAATAGATTGTTTACTGAGATATAATTACGCCTTTGGAATTTTAGAAGTAAATGGATTTTTTTAGTGTTTTTTCTTTTTAAAGTGATCTGCATTTGGAACTAAAACGCCTGGAGAATTTTATTACTGAAACTTATATTTTCTGTAACATTGAATTGGATCAAAATGTGTTTTAGCATTTCTATTGTTTACTGAGATATAATTACGCCTTTGGAATTTTAGAAGTAAATGAATTTTTTTAGTGTTTTTTTTTTTTTTTTTTAAAGTGATCTGCATTTGGAACTAAAACGCCTGGAGAATTTTATTACTGAAACTTATATTTTCTGTAACATTGAATTGGATCAAAATGTGTTTTAGCATTTCTATTGTTTTAATATAATTCATCATTGAAAACTGCTTTGACCTTAAAATTATTTAATGGAATACCTTAAAATTATTTAAAGGAATACATTCTTTTAATAGATTGTTTACTGAGATATAATTAAGCCTTTGGAATTTTAGAAGTAAATGGATTTTTTAGTGTTTTTTTTTTTTTTTAAAGTGATCTGCATTTAGAACTAATACGCCTGGAAAATTTTATTACTGAAACTTATATCTTATTTTTGGAAATATTATCATGATTTTTTTTTTTTAGCATTTCTACTGTCTCTTGTAGAAGTAGAACGTGTTTTTTTTTTTGTTTTTTTTTTTTTCCCTTAAGACTTATTGGAATTTTTAGTTTTGTTAACAAGCCTCTCTTTTTTTTTTTTATCAGCATTGTTGGATATTATATAAGGATTAATGTGCGCATATTTTCTGTGGAATTAGTTGGATCAAAATATGTTTTTTTTTTTTTTTAAATAAATAGATTTTCAGCATTTCTGTTATTCTAATATAATTGAAAACTGTTTTGACGTCAAATTATTTAATGGAATAGTTTGTTTTAATTGTTTCTATTTAATGTTCTTTTGACTGGTTTGCTTGCTAAGAAAACAAGTAAATGGTTTTATTAGTCTTTTTTTTTTTTTGTAAGTGATCTGAATTTAAAACAGTCTGGAGAATTTTATTATAAACCTTATATTACCTTATTTTTAGAAACTTGTTTGAGGTTTCACTTTATATGACTGAAAATATCTTTTATTTTATTTTTCTCGTTTATTGGTGTCATAGGATTTATTGATTTTTGTATAGGATTATACAGAAATTTACTATGAAGATTTAATTATATTATATTTACATATAATAACATTTCACTTTATTTTTAATGGACTTATGAGTTATCTCAAGTTTATTTTTTTTTAACATGTTTTTTTTTAAATATCTGTGCATTCATTTGGATTTTTAAAGGAAAAACGAAAATTGTGGATATGAAGAAAGAGAAAAGAAGTTAACAATTTAATATATTTAATAACATGATCGTATAAATGTACAGATACTTGAACATTTTTTCTTCTGAGTTTTTTTTTTTTATCATCATTGTCTTATATATGTGTGTGTTCATTTGGATTTTTAAAGAAAAAATGAAAACTGTGAATATTAAGAGAGAGAAAAGAATTTAAACTCTAAATCAAATAACAATTTAATATATTTAATAACATGATGGTATAAATGTACAGATATTATCAACATTATTTCTTCAGAGTTTTTTTTTTTTTTTGTGAGTCATCATTGTTTTATATATTGTGCTTAATATTTTTGTTTTTATCATGCCTCCCTATTCCTTTCCCTGTCCAATTTGTCAATCTGTTATTTATGGAAGGCAAAAATCTTTGAAATGCTCTGGGCCTTGTGGTTTGAAATATCACTTTGACTGTTTTAATTCTGTTAATAATAAAGATTGTAGTGGGTCTGTTTTTATGTGTGATTGTTGTAAGATTTCTCTTAATAATGATGCAGCCTTTTCTTCTCAATCATCTTTTTCAGATTCATCAATTGCTGATTCAGATCATTCTTCTGTAAATGCTATAGCTGGTCAGCTTATTCCTGATAAAGATGGTATTCCAGATGTTACCTTTTGTCATGGTTGTTCTTTGATTATTTCTGATATGGCCATGAGGATTAAGTGTTCTGGTCAATGTCAGAAGTATTTTCATTTGTCTTGTACTAAGCTGTCTAAATCTGATGCTATTATTTTTCAAACAATTGGTAATGGATTTTTTAAATGTCAGGCTTGTAATAATATAACTTTAAATATGAAGTTTCCAGATGTTGATAATGAACTTCTTGATGAATTGGTAATAGATAATGACTCAACAGAGTCATTGGCCAATAACATCATGGCTTTAGATCTTGAAGACAATGAGTGTAACTTGATCAAACCTATGGTCTCTGAGGGTCATATTACTAAGGAAAATTCAGATTTGATAATAGTGTCTTCTTCTGATAATACTTCAGTTCAGATTGTTAGGGAAGATTCTCATGATTCTAGTGAATTAAATAATATTTCTAAATCTAATACTAGATTATCAGATGTTGTGGAGACAGGTGTTAATTCTACTATTGCATCCACAGGAATGTTTGAGTCTTTTTCTGTTGATTTAAACTGCATGGATAAATGTCTTAATGATATCATTTCACAACCTGAACATTTTACTTTAGAGGTTTTACAATCTTATTCTATGTCACAAATTCATTCTCTAATTATTAAGATGTCTCAACTTTGTAATAAATCATTGAATTGTTCTTCTAATTTTAGCAAAGGTATTCAATGCTCTCTTCCTTCTGTCAGGTCAACTTGTTTTTCCAAAGTGAGTTCACATAAAACCAGAATATTTTACAATAAAAATTTTCATAATAAATATCATGAAAAGCATGATACTAGTAATAATATTAGTTTATATGCTAGCAAGAGTTACAATAATATAAAAAATGTTGTACACCATAATACTGGTTCAGAGTCTCAATCATTTGTTGAGAAAGATAAAACTTGTTATGAGACTGGAGTGAAAGATCTAGGTTCTTCTATAAATCATAGGGATGATTTACTTTTCAAAAAACACATTAAAAGAAAGAATGATTTTGGGCAGAATATTTCTAAAGAGAATGAGGAACTTGGGCTTAAAGGTCCAATTTCTTATAGAGGTCCTAATAATTCTAATGCATCTTATAAATGGTGGCCTTCCAGTTCTGTTTCATCAATATATTCTTCTAATACCTCTTCTCCTTTTCAGCAATTTTCTAATAGAAAATTATCAGTTAGGCAGCTTGGTAAACAGGATAGTTTACCCCATAATTTTAGACTAAATTCAAATAAATTTTTTAATAAAAAATTTAATAATTCTTCTTCTAATTTTGGACAGGATATTTCTAAAGATAGTGAAAAACTTAGGTTTAAAGATCCAATTTCTTATAGAAGTCCTAATAATAGTAACGGTTCATTATTAATTAAGGATAATGATAAATATTATAAATATTTGGTTTCAAATTTGCCAGTAGATGCTAATTCTTCTGATGTACAGAGATTTTTGGAAGACAAACTTCAGGTTAAAGTCATATGTATTAAGATTAATATGTTTAATTCTAATATTAGTAGTTTTTTTGTTTCAATTCCCAAACATAAGCATTTGGAGTTTATTTCGAATCATTTATGGCCTTGCGGTACTACATTAAAATTTTTTTATGGCTCTTTGGCTAGTTCATTAATACTTTCTGATTAATTTCTTTTGCCCATATCGTCCTTTATTAACATTTTTTTTTTCTCTTGATTATTGTTTGTTTTTATATATTTTTTGATATTATGTTTGGAATTTATTGTTTTTATATAAACATTCGTGGGATGAGAACTAAGACTGCAAAAATTAAGCAATTCTTCAGTTCTGAAAATTTTGATATTGTTTTTATTTCAGAAACTTGGCTTACTCAACACATTTCAGATGATGTTTTTATGGACAATAGATATAAAGTACTTCGAACAGATAGATCTTCTGATGTTGCTTCCAAGGGTGGAGGCACGCTCATTGCTTTTAAATGTAATTTTATACATAAGTATATTCCTATTTCATCATCATCTTGTGAAGCTACATGGTGTGAAATATGTTTAAAAAATAGTGTCAAGGTTCTTTTGGGTACTATCTACATAAAACCAACATTATCCTTTTTAGAGTTTAATGAGTTTCTTTCTATTCTTGAAGATTTTTTAATCAAATATGAATCATATATACTTATTACTGGTGATTTTAATATTCCTGATTTATATTTAGGTACTACTATCATAGATTCAGTCTCTTTTTCACCTAAAGCATTGAGAATGATTTGTTTTTGCAATTTGTTAAATTTAAAACAATTTAATCCATACACCAATTTTAATGATCACACTTTGGATTATATTCTTAGTAATTTTCCTACAATTGAATGTTTAACTACTACTTCTCTTCCTTTTTCCATTGATTTGCATCATCCTCCCTTAGAATTTTATATTAATATTAAATTTAATAGACTTTGTCCTTTTAAAATTATGAAGAGAAACTACAAAAAAGGAAATTATTTGGGTCTTTGTTTACAATTATCTAATTTTAACTGGGAAAAATTGTATTCTTCATCTGATGTAGATTTCTGTATGAAGTTTTTTGAACAATCATTTAGTGAACTAATTGACAAATACATTCCTAAGGAAAAAATTTTAACTAACCATTTTCCTCTCTGGTTTTCAGTTTCTCTTAAAGAAATTATTAAAAGGAAATCATTTCATCATCGTAAATATTGGAAAACTAAGAACTTAAATTATTATAACAATTTTATTAATTATAGAAGATTGTCAAAGGTTATATATCATAGAGATTTTCAAAAATTTATACAAAACACTGAAAGTCATATTTCTGATAATCCTTTGCAATTTTGGTCTCTGGTTAAGGTTTTAGGTATTACAAAAAAAAAATTACAGAGTAATAATTCTAATCTAGCCGCAGATGATTTTTCTCATTATTTCTCAGAGCTTTTTAAACAATCTCAGTCTTTTACTAATTTAACTGAAAATAATGATCTAGTTGAAGAAAGAATAACATGTGATTCATTTATTGAATCTGATGTTGTTTTTGCTATTAAGCAGCTTAAATTACATTCTAGTGTGGGCCTTGACAACATTCCAGCTTTCATTTATAAAGGATGTGCTGAATACATTGCTTCTCCTCTTTTGCATATTTTTAATTGCTCTTTAGCAAATGGTACTTTTCCTACATCCCTTAAAATTGCTAAAGTTGTTCCTATTTTTAAGAAAGGATCTAGAGATTTGGTAAGTGACTATAGGCCTATTTCAATTCTACACACTGTTGCTCGAATATTTGAAAGATGTTTATATAATAGAATTATCTTGGATGTCTCTAAGGTTTTGGCACCAGAGCAGCATGGATTTTTGCCTAATAGGTCCATTGAAACAAATTTGCTAACTATTTTTGATCACATTTCAAACTCAATTGAGAATCAATCTAGGTTAGATGTTGTTTATTTTGATATGTCCAAGGCTTTTGATAGAGTTAATCATAAAATTCTTCTTCAGAAGCTTTGTAGGTTAGGTTTTTCCAAATTATTAATTAATTGGTTTGACTCTTTTCTTAAGGATAGAATGTCTTGTGTGAGGTTTAATAATAAATTGTCATTACCATATTATTGCTTCACTGGGGTGCCTCAAGGCAGTGTTCTTGCACCTTTATTATTTAATGTATACATTGATGACCTAAAAACATGCATTAAATTTTCACATCTTCTATGTTATGCAGATGATTGCAAAATTTTTAGGCATATTTATTCTTCTAATGACTGTTTTTTACTTCAAAGTGATATAGATAATTTCTTGAATTGGTGTGAATGTAATTATATAGATATAAATATGGATAAGTGCTCCATTGTCTCTTACTCTAGAAAATCTGAAATTTTAAGGTTTTCCTACTATATTGGTGATTCTAAAATTATAACAAATGATCATCAAAAAGATCTAGGAATAATATTTTCCAATAATGGGTCTTTTCATAATCACATTAATTTTATGGTGAATAAATCTCTTAAAATTGTAGGAGCTATTTACAGATATGGAAAAGCATTTAATAAATTTACAAAGATTAAACTTTTTATATCCTTAGTTCTTCCCATCTTGGAGTATGGTTCAATTATATGGAGTCCTCATAACAGGACAGATATCATAAGAATTCAGTCTGTTTTTGACAAATTTGCAAAATTGAATAGTTTAGGTAATGAACACTATATTGATTTACTGCTGAGACGAAAAACAAGAGATCTCAAGCTTTTTCATAAATTTATTTCCCAGAATATTTCTGTATCTAATTTGCTTTCTAATTTAGGTATTAAGAAACAGAATTATAATACTCGTACTCACAATATTTTTGAACTGAAAATTTGTAAATCTGATGTATTAAGATTTTCCCCTTTATTTCGTTTACCTAGAACTTATAACAAAGATTTTGGTAATGATGATGTTTTTAATCTGGATTTTAAACAATTCACTAAAGTCCTCATAAAAAAATATTATCCTTAATTTCATTTGATATATTGCCTTTTTAATTATTTGTGCATTTTATTGTTTTTCTATTTTATTGGTATTATTTTTTTTTTTTTTTTTTTGTATTTTTAATGCTTATTTAGATTTGTATATGATAATGAAATTACTGTGCAATCTATAATTGGCTAAATGCTGTTGATATGTACATTAAATAAAGAATTGAATTGAATTATTATTATTATTATTATTATTATTATTATTATTATTATTATTATTATTATTATTATTATTATTATTATTATTATTATTATTATTATTATTATTATTATTATTATTATTATTAATAATAATAATAATTTCATCACAATCTAAATTAACTTCAGGAACACAATCATCCAATTTGATATTTTTACCAAGATCTTCAGGGCAATATAATAAAGATGATCATTCAATGCTACCATCTTCAATAGCAGAGAAATGATCTCTAGCAATGGAAGAACTAAAAAATTGATCAGGATATTCAGAAGTTGATAACATACACTGAGTGCCAATATCATTAGTATTAACATTTTTACCAAGATCTTCAGGGCAATTGGATGAAGAGGAACATTCAATGTTACCACTTTTAATAGCAGAGGAATGATCCCCAGGAATAGAAGAACTAAAAAATTGATCAGAATATTCAGAAGATGGTAACATGCATTGAGTACCAACATCATTAGTATTAATCAATAAGTTTATCTTTGATCACTGAAGAATTCCTACAACGATGAGACATTTTAATTATTCAATTATATATAAAAGAAATAGGAAGAGATAAAATCATTTCAAAAGAAAAATTGCTAGAAGCATGAGTAACACTGTCAATTAAACTATCTATATTCTCAACATTATTAACAGAATCAAATTCATTTACAGCAAAGTTTCCAATATTATTATTTTCAATCTTAGGAAATAAGCTAATATCATTAGTGAATAAATCAATATCAACATCCACATTAGAAAGATAGTCTAAGGATAAAACAGCTTGAATATTGTCAAACTCATTTATAGTAAAATTTCCAACACTATTATTTTCAATCTTAGGAAATAAGTCAATATTATTAGGAAATAAGTCAATATTAGGGCAGCATCAACATTAGAAAGATCATCTTAAAATAAAACAGTTTTATATTCATCACATTTATTTGCAGGAGAGTTTCCAATATTATTATTTCCATTATTGGTTTTATTTTTGTCAACTTCATTTACAGCAGAGTTTGCAATATTATTATTTTCGTTATTAAAAGATAAGCCAACATCTACCTTAGAAAGATACTGTAAGGTCAACAAATCTTTATTTTTATCAAACTCTACAATAGAATTTCCAACATAATTACCTCCATCAATTCTACTATCCATATAATTAGTTAACTTAACTATCTCAAAGTCATTATCTAAAACAGGATTATCAGCAATATTATCTGCCAAAAATATCTTAGACATATTATTACACTCTATACATTTATAGAAGACCAGAACCAATAGTATGAAAAATATCAGTATCTACTTTACTTAATCTAAGACAAAAGGTATGAAACTTCCCCTGACATTGACCAGAACAATTGATACAGTTAGAATGATCCAATATAATAATAGAACAGACCTTACAAACAGATGAAACTGAGCCAGAATCAGAGATTATGTCAGTATTAGGTAAAACAGAAAGAGATAAATTCATTGTAGAAATTTGGGAGACATAAGAATTCAAAATAACAGAAGCCTTCTTATAATAAGAGCAACAGTATTCACATAAAAATTCAGAGGTATTATTAATAGAATCAATGGAAGTATCTTTATTAAATAAATTATAATATACTATATGGTATCTAAGGCCACAAAAACCCAAGCATTTAAAAAATTTTTGTCTACCAAAAATATCAAACACAAAGCACAAGGAAATTTAAAAGGTGCCATCTAAAATAAAACTAACAAAGCAAAAAAAAAGTAGATACAGGATAATAAATAAATCTCATCTAAGTACACAATTAAATCCCTTCAACTATAAATTATAAAGTGAATAAATGCATTATAGTAAAATAATTTAATTATAAAACAAATAATGGCAATATCTGTTACTTAACAAAATAAATAAACAATGAAATTGGGAAAAAAACAAATCTAAGGAAATACAAAAATTATATATTAAGTAAATTATATAAATATATATTCAATTGTATTATATATATCTAAAAAACAAACAATATCCAAGACAAGATTATTAAATATATCACAATTATATATTAGGTAAATTATATAAATATATATTCAATTGTACTATATATATATATATATATATATAATAAACAATATCCAAGACAAGATTATTAAACATCACAATAATATATTAGGTAAATTATATAAACATATTCAATTGTACTATATATATAAAAACAAACAATGTCCAAAATAAAATTATTAAAAATATCAAAATCACTATGTCTTAATTATTTATGAAATAACATTTTATATCAATTGAAAATTAATCAGACAGTCTTTTTTCAAAACGATATAATAAATCAAATTTGTTATTTCTATTAACAAAGAATCCTTATAAATGGTTTTGTCTTCCATAAACATTGAATAAACTCAAAGGACAAGCTATAGAAAATGTTGCCAAATCTTGTTATATATTATAAATAAAAAATAAAAAGGTGCCATTATATATTATAAAAGTGAAGTAATATAATAATAATAATAATAATAATAATAATAATAATAATAATAATAATAATAATTTATTAAACATATAATCTCCTTGTGATAAAAAATCACGCGTGGAGCTTAACAAAAGTACATGTGCAAATAAAATAAAAAAAACATTAATATACAATAAAATAATTAAATAGAAATAAAAAGTTTTTCAGTACAATCAATCATAATCCAGTCCATAATGAATTTTCTCAAAGTTTTCCTTGATAGGTCATTGACATTAAATCCAATGTTCCTTATAAAAATATTATAAAATCTTGAACCAAGATAACATTTCTGATATCTACAATGAGTTTTAAAGTACGCTGGTTCAAATAATAAATCAAAATCACTTAATCTAGTCACAATTATTGATGAAGAATTATTTTTATTCATTTCTTTGTATTTAATATAATAACACAAAATATTTATTAAAAATAATTGATGAATAATTAAAACTCCAGCACAGTTATATAATTCAAATCTTGACAAATCCAACGGTTTAAACAAAATAATTCTTAATATAAAATTTTGTAGTGTTTGTAAATACTTCAAAAAATATGTGCAGTGCCACCCCACAATGTTATACCATAACAAAGTCTGCTTAAAAAAATTTGCTTATATACAGTTAATAGGATAGATTTATTCAAACAATCTCTTAATCTATAAAAAAGAAAATTAAGTTTTCTTAATTTTACTTGAAGCCAAAAAATATGCTTATCCCAATGTAAATACTCATCCAAAACCAAGCCAAGGTAAGAAATTGTTGAATTCCTGGTAATTTTCTGACAAGAGGTTTGATTTACATAAGGCAATTGAATTAACAAGTCTTTTGCTGGAATATTTTTAAGAGAATATATTACGTAATTACACTTATTAATATTGAGCAGTAATCTATTATTGTTCGTCCATTGCATAAATTTAAATAAATCTTTATTCACAAGTTTCTCAAGTAAACTACATGAAACTGCTGAAGTAACCAAAGCAGTATCATCTGCAAAACAAAAAATGTTCGAATGAAGAGAAATATCAAGCAGATAGTTAATATGAACAATAAATAACAATGGACCCAGGGCTGAACCTTGAGGAACTCCACATCTAATTATTTCAGAATCACTCAAAAAGTTATTAATTTTAACAAATTGGCTTATATTACTTAACACAATAGTGTAACTTAATTATTAATATATCATATGGAACACAGTCAAATGCTTTCCACAAATCTAAATAAATGCCTATAGTTTTTAACCTTTTTCTAAAGATTAAGTGATGACTGAAACATGTTCAGATAAAGCCAGTTCTGTAGATCTTCCTGGTAAAAACCCAAATTGATTATTTGAAAATAAATTACATTTTTGAAAAAACAAATCAATTCTGTTTTTTTTACACATATTTCCAAAATTTGAGACAATGTTGATAAAATAGAAATTGGCCTGTAGTTTTCCAAACATTCCCTATCTCCACTCTTAAAAATAGGTGTAACAACAGCAGATTTTAAACAATCTGGAAATATACCTGAATCAATAGAAGGATTAAATAAAAAAAATAAAATTCGTAAAAGAATGGAAACATTTTCAATTAATATTTTTACAAAAATACAATCCAAACCAACACATTTCTTATGTCTCATTTTATAAAGAGAATCTAAAATTTTACAATCTTCAATCTCTTTAAAAACAAAAGCATTCACGATAGATTTCTCATATTGAAAAACATGAGAACTGCAATTATTTTCAAAACTATTCATTAACAATTCCACACTATGTACAAAATATTGATTGAAATGATCAGCTATTAGTTTTGAATTATTTAAAACATCAATAGATATTTCATTAATCTTTAGTCTAGAAATTTGTGAAAATTCTTCCCTAAAAATAAATTTTTTAACAACAGTCCAAAAGTTGCTTAATGTAGTTGATTTTAAAGAATCAATTTGAGTAGAATAGAAAAACAATTTAGCTTTGACTATATATTTCTTTATTTCTTTATCAAGAACCTTTAGCTGAATTTTAAATTCTTCATTAGCAGAAAACCTTTTGAAAAGCTTGTACAATTTCTTCTTTCTATTAACTTTTGATATTAACTCATTTGTAATCCAATTATGTCTCTTCAAATCATTCTTATATATATTTTATAAAAGAACAATAATCTATAAACTTTTTCATCTTATCAACAAAGAATAAAAATACACAATTTACATCATTCAACTCAAAGATTAAATTCCAATCATATTAATAATTAACGAATGCAAACGTCATGAGATAAAAGTTTAAACACTTTTTACTATGAGAAAAATTCTTTTTAAAAGTAACAACAATTCCTCTGTGAACTGTAGGACACCAATCCAAAAAAGATGTTTTCAAAAGAATATTTTCAGGACATCTAGGAAAGACGTGTCAATAAGTGAAGATGATGAAAATGTAACATGTGTAGGATGAAATAAACATTGAATAAATCCAAAAAGTGACAGCATATTTAAATAATGTTGAGCAGCAACAGAAATTTTACCAGAAATATCAATGTTCAAGTCACCAACAAGAATAATGAATTTATCATTTAATCTAATAAGTAACTCACCGAGTTCATCACTAAAACTTTCAACTGTATGATCTATACAGAACAATAAGTATTAATTTGTCTGAACCTAAAATGAAATTTAAAACAAGACACTCACAAGAATCAAAAACTGCATCAATAGAAGTCACACAAAACACTGATTTATAATAAACTAAAACACCACCTGATCTATTATAAATTCTAGAATTAATAATTGATGTATATCCCTCTAACTCATACGGCCTTTTTTTACAATTCTTAATCCAGATCTCAGACAAGATTATAATATCAAATGAATAATAAAGTGAATGTAAAAGAATTAACAACTCATCAAAGTGTTTCCTCACACTCATCATCATCATCATAATCAACCATTATCAATCCACTGCAGGATGAAGGTCTCTCCAAGTTTAATCCATCTTCTCCGATCTTTAGCTTCTCTTCTCCACATCACCCCTACACATTTTCTTATTTCATCCATCCATCTTACATGTGGTCTCCTTCTGGCTCTTTTACAATCTCTTGGAATCCAGTTTAAAATTTCAATTGTCCATCTATTATCATCTCTTCTAGAAATATGTTCAACCCAACTCCACTTCAATCTTTTAATTTTTTCAATGAGGTAAGTAACACCTGTTTGTTCTCTTACCCATACATTGCGTTTTCGATCTCTTCTTGTTACTCCCAACATACATCTCTCCATACTTCTTTGAGTGGTCTGAAGTCTCTGTATTGATCTTCTATTAAGTGTCCAAGTCTCAGATCCATAAGTAAGAACTGGTAAAACACATTTGTTAAAAACCTTTCTTTTCAAACACATAGGCATATTTCCTTTTAATATCAAGTTATATCTACCAAAAGCACTCCAACCAAGTTTAATTCTATGATTAATTTCCTCTATTATGTTTTCATCTGTATTAATAATCTGACCAAGGTATTTGTAACTCTTAACTTCTTCTAATTCATCATAATCAATCTTTATTTTCATATTTTGAGCAAATCGATTAAACATTACTTTAGTCTTTTTAATATTTATCTTTAGTCCTACTTTCCAACTTTCATCTGATAACTCCTGCAACATTTCCTGCAGCTCGGAAGCATTATTTGCAAAAACAACTACATCATCTGCGAAATCTAAATGACTTAAATAATCTCCATTTACTTTCACTCCTTTAGTTTCCCATTTTAATCCACAAAATACTTCTTGCAGCACTGCTGTAAAAAGTTTTGGAGATATGGAGTCACCTTGTCTTACACCTTTCTCAATGTTGACTTTCCCAGTATCATTATGTAATCTAATTGTTGCTGTTGCATTTTTATAAATATTCTTTAAAATATGACAATATCCTGGATCTATACCTTGATGATCCAATGCTTTAATCACTGAAGAAATGTTTATAGAATCAAATGCCTTTTCATAATCTACAAGTCCAAAACATAATGACAACTCATATTCATTTGTCCTTTCTATAACTTCTCTCAATACTTGAATATGATCTACTGTACTAAAACCACTTTTAAATCCAGCTTGTTCTCTTGGTTGGTGAAAATCCAAGGTTCTCTGTAGACGAGTTGTAATTATCTTGGTAAAAATTTTATATAAAACTGATAAAAGGCTGATAGGTCTGTAATTTCTAATATCTTCTTTATCACCTTTTTTAAATATTAATATTATTACTGCATTCTTCCAATCATCCGGTACATCTTTATCATTTAGACATTTGGTATATAACTTTGCTAATATTTTTTCTGTTTCTTCACCTGCTTCTTTTAACATATCAATTATAATTCCATCATTACCTGGAACCTTTCCTTTTTTCATACATTTAATTGCATTTCTCACTTCTTCATTTAAAATTCTGGGCAATTCGGAAGATGTAATAGATATAGGAGGTACTTGTTCTTTATTACTATATAATTCTTGATAAAAATCTTCTACCAATTTCATAATGTCATCCCTCTTTTTAGTAATAATTCCATCTTTTTTTCCTTATTGCAGATATAAATTTCCTACCAATACCAAAATGTTGTTTTACATTCTTAAGACTTTTATTTTCTTCTACAGCTTTTCTTGCTAGTTCACAGTTATACTTTCTTATATCATTTTCAACTCTTTTCCGCACCATTTTACAAAATTCGAGATATTCAATTCTTTTTAATGCATCATTCTTGCATATCTTCATATTCCTTCTTTTCTTCATAAGTTCTCTAGTCTCAGTAGAAATTTTATTAGTCAATTGCTGCTTTTTTCTACCAGCTATCTTTGTTGCAGTTTTTAAAAGTGTATCAGTTATTTTCATATTAATTTCATTCAAATCTGAATCATGTTCAAAATCTACTAAAACTTGAAACCGATTTGTAAGTTCTAATTTAAATTCATTAGAATGTTTCTGAAGATTAGGAATATCAACTGTAAATATAGTTTTTCTTAATAATTTTTGTCTCTCTAGTTTTACATTAACATGTATCTTACCCCTTACTAATCGATGATCACTTCCTGTGTTAAATTTATTAAGAACATTACAATCTTGAAATATGTATTTCCTGTTAGTCAAAACATAATCCAATTCTGCTGTACCTTCATTTGGATGCTTCCATGTCCATTTCCTTCTAACATTTTTCTCAAAAAAAGAATTCATAATATAAAGTTTTTCCTTCTCTGCAAACTCCACAAGTCTATGTCCTCTCTCATTTCTATAACCATAACCAAAATTACCTACAACACTTTCATCTTTCATTTGTTTACCAATTCTAGCATTAAAATCTCCCATAACAATTTTAAAATGTTGTTTACTCTGATCAAAAGCCTTTTGTACATCCATATAAAAATCTTCTACTACTTCATCACTGTGAGAACTTGTTGGGGCATAAACCTGAATTATCTGCATTTGATATCTGCTATTAAGTTGTATAACTAATCTTGCCACTCTGTCTGATACACCATCAATCTCCACAATATTGTTCTTCCACTTTTTATTTATAATGAATCCTACTCCACTTGTATTTCCAATATTTGTGCCTTTATAATAGAGCATATGTCCACTTTTTAAATCAATTGTCTCTTCACCTTTTCTTCTAACTTCACAAAGTCCAATAATATCCCATTTAATATAAGAGAGTTCTTCTTCTAATTCTTGCAATCTTCCTTCTCTTGAAAGTGATCTGCAGTTGTAAGTACCTAAATAAAAAGTCGTCATCAAATGGCAGCCTGGGTCCGCCTCCAGGATATTCTTAGCACCCTCCGCCTTTGGCCACCAACCGCTGCCTTGGTTGGTGACTTTACAGCCTCCTGGGATTAAGGGCCATGCTTTATTTTTGTCTGTCATAATTGTATAATTGGGAAAAATCTTTATCATTTACACAAACATTCATTCTGCCTTATCAGGCACTGAGAAGAAAGACCATGGTGTTTCTTGATCTTAAACTCAGAGGTAAAAAGCCAATAAACTCACCACGCTGGCTAATGCGTGTTGGTGAGCAGCCCATCCATGTTCGTATACTATATGAATAAACATATAGTAATAACAGCTGCAACGACAAGAACGTATAGAGTGGACATTAGGAATTTGCCCTGCTCAGTTCCTTTAAGGCCTCCAAGAGGAATCAAAGGGTCTCCTTTCAGTTAATAGCAAACTCCTTTCTGCAGCCTTCCTCACACTACGAATATTTATATGAAAAATCTTAAAATTTTAAATAGACAAATTATCTTATCCTGTAACAATATTTTTAAAAAATAACTCGTCATAAATTAGACAAATCGGATTCAGAACCAATCCTAATAGCCCTATCCCCTGTATCTTTCCTCAACCAAATTTTTTTATCTTTAATCCAAACAAACTTATACTTATTTTCTTTAGCCATTGTACGAACTTTCCATAATTTTCTATTTTCAGGCAATAAATCTTCATTTAAATATATACGCTTATCAACTGTAGCAATAGGCAAAACATCAGATAGATAAAATTTAATTATTTTACCTCCTAACAAGAATAAATCTCTTACCATTTTACTAACAACAATAATATATATATATATGGTCCTGTTATTTAACTGGAGAAGTATATATATTTTTATTAGCGCTGCCAAAAAGTCAGCAAAAGTAATAAAATCCAAATTTTATGTAGAACCTACCTCAGCAAGAAGCAAGGAAAAAAACACATAAGGGAGTTTTTTCTGTCAAAAAGGTAAAAAAAAAAAAAAAAACGTTTATTATAGAAAACGAAGTTAAAGCAAAAGAGCAAGCATGGCGTCAGGGGGGGGGGGGGAAACTTACATTATCTAACGTAAGAGAAATTAGCACAAATTCAAACAATGCAGGGAATGCTAAAATGTAAGCAAATGTGATAAAAACAAACCTATCTTTACAAAAAAAATAGAGTCAACACAAACTACAAGATTTAGAAGAGCGAACAAAAATGACATTGAGGATATAAGCCAAGACAATGAAAATTATAATCAACCAGAATTCCAAACGTGGACTGAAAGATATTTGATAGAGATCAACCAAAAATTTAATGAAACCATACCTAAAAAATTATTTAAAACATTTAATAAATTCTTCTCGAATAAATCCATAGTATTAGCAGTTACTGACAAAAATTTAACTTTATATAAATTCCCAAGGAATCTACTATATAACGAAATAGATGAGAAACAAATGTGGCATGTCATACAAACAATCTGAGACTACCCAAATTCTGGATATATAGCGGTTGATTTCTTTAACGAATTACTATATATAGAAAATACTGAATATACAGATGTCAATAAGATTAAAAAAATAGATATAGGAACAGAAAAAAAATAAAAAGAAAAAAACATCTAATAATATAAATATATCAAACTCAGAAGATCAAATGAGTATGCAGGAATCAGATCAACCAAACACCCAAAACAAGATAATAACCACAAACTCACAAATTGATGACCAAGCACCAAACGTAGTGAATAATAAACCTTCAGAACAAGGCAAAAAGACTCAAAGTTTAGATAAACAAAAAGAAAGCAAAAACAAAACAGCAATGGATGAAACACAGTTACTGAATAATAGCAAAATAAACAATGATTGGAATACACCGCAAACATCAAGAATAATAAATAAGAATAGCACACAAATCATGGAAGAAATAACTACAGATATATCAAAAAATATATCAGTAGAAGTAGAGCAAAAAAGAAAGCCAGTCCAGCCCCCAAATAAGAATAGACATATAAAAAAAATGGTACTTGTGTATAATTCAACCGATGACGTTTTTGACTTACCGATTTCCCTTCCGGTAGACATCGATGTTTTTTGCATGACAACGTTGTCATGGTAACCAAGTGACTGGTGTGATTAATCCATCAGAGAGTCTTTTTTTTTTCACCCATGAGATTTAAAATTCGTAGAGAGGTTTGGGAAATTTTTTAATTTTTCTGTCTATTGCGATTTTGCTATCCATGGCATCACAGTTACTTTTTTGAGCTGTTAATTCGGGTAAAGTGTTTTATTTATCTGTTTATTTTAAATTTACAAAAATTTAAAATAAAGTGTTTTTTATTTATCTGTTTATTTTAAATTTACAAAAAGTTTTTGTTAATATTTCTACAATTCTGAAACTTACATTGAATTATGTTTAATGTGTAAATAATTTATTCTCCAGTAAAGTGTTTTTTATTTATCTGTTTATTTTAAATTTACAAAAACTTTTTGTTAATATTTCTACATTACGTTTTTAATGTGTAAATAATTTGAAATAATTTTTTAAATCAATTTTGCAATATGCAGTATGTTTTAAAAATTACCATATGCATGTAAAAGTGCGGCATTTTCTGGATGCCATTAATACCAGATTTGCATTAGATCGCATCTTTTTTATTTAGGTGTTTATTTAAAATTTACAAAAAGTTTTTGTTAATATTTCTACAATTCTCAAACTTATTTACAAAAAATATTTATTAATATTTCTACAATTCTCAAACTTACGTTGAATTACGTTTAATGTGTAAATAATTTTCAATAATTTTTTAAAACAAATTTGGAATATACATTACCAAATGCATGTGATAACAAGGATGCCATTAATGCCAGATTCACATTAATTCGGGTAAAATGTTTTATTTGTTTATTTTAAATTTACAAAAACTTTTTGTTAATATTTCTACATTACGTTTTTAATGTGTAAATAATTTGAAATATTTTTTAAAATCAATTTTGCAATATGCAGTACATTTTTAAAATTACCAAATGCATGTAAAAGTGCGGCACCATGAATACCAGATTTGTATTAGATCGCGTCTTTTTTATTTAGGTGTTTATTTAAAATTTACAAAAAGTTTTTGTTAATATTTCTACAATTCTCAAACTTATTTACAAAAAATATTTGTTAATATATCTACAATTCTCAAACTTACATTGAATTACGTTTTAATTTTATTTTTAATTTCTGAATTATATCATACAGCTATGAGAGTAATACAATGTCTGATATATGTGTACACCGGGCCTGCGGCCCGACAAAAACATCCGGAGGCCCTGCCCGCCAATTCCAGCGCGTGCGCTACTGTATTTTAAAATTGAGAATAATATTTTGACGCATGCATGTACATTTTTTTTTTAGTATTTGCCTGACCTGCGTCAGATATTTTTCATTTTTGAATATTTTTTAGCATGTGACCTGGATAATTCAACCAATGACGTATTACCCTGAAGGCATATCAGTCTAATCTTGTGATTTTTAATGTACCATGTTCACGTGATCTGCGGACACATTTTAGCGATTACATGTGTCCACAGATCACTTGGAGACGTTATCTTAAAAATCGCAAGATTAGACTGATATGCCTTCAGGGTAATACGTCATTGGTTGAATTATACACAAGTACCAAAAAAATAAAAACTGAGGAAATAGACAATGATCAAACTAACCCACTTTGTCATCCAGTTGATTTTTCTGATGAAGAAATAGAGCTGGACTATGTAGATGCATCTGAGATACTATCAATGAACAACAGAGATTAAAATAACAATACACTCTAACAAAATCATAATGACAATAAAAATAGCAGCAATTAATGTTAGGGGCTTAAATGCAATCTTCAAATTGTACAAAATTAAAAACTGGATCAAAGAGACAATGCCACATATAATAGGGCTGTTTGAAACCAAGATATATGTGGCATCAAAAGTAGATCCCAGCAGATATCTAAATGCTAAGGGGTTCTGTGCATGATCCAATGATACCATGTCCCTCATGGCAGGCACTGGCCTAGTAATTACCAATATCTGCCCATTCATAACTTTCAAAATAATACATATAGATTCACACTTACTAATTGTTACCTTTTATCACAAATTCATCACAATCAATATAGTCTTCATCTACATGCCAATACAAAACACAAAAATTGAGACAATAATATGAACAATAAATTCAAGGCTAGCAACTACTGGAGACCTGACAATTGTAGTCGGTGACTGTAATGCATCATGCCAGGAATTTACAAAGAAATGGATGCACAGAATATCAGTTTCACTTATGAGTGGCCAAGGTTTCTGCCAGCAGATGCGATATCATTTCATAATAGCCGGTTTGCATCTTTAATTGATCTATGTTTTTATCACCAGTATTGCATCATTTCATCAAGATTAAACTTATCCCAACAACCTTTTCTGATCATCTGGGCATATGATCACAATCAGCATGAATAATATACAGACAACCACACTTCCACTCACAAGAACAATCAGAATCTTACTGC
Organism: Epiperipatus broadwayi; assembly: GCA_028023455.1. Taxonomy (NCBI): domain Eukaryota; kingdom Metazoa; phylum Onychophora; class Udeonychophora; order Euonychophora; family Peripatidae; genus Epiperipatus; species Epiperipatus broadwayi. Next base: position 1,297,707 of record JAQFVV010006287.1, on the reverse strand, counting down.
CTGCAACTACAACTGAATTTCTGTTTTTGGAATCCTATATAATGTTAAACAAAATTCAACCAATGAATCTAGACCCTATACAACAGTATCAAGATTTCATAAACATATTATTATTTAACATCAACAACTTGGTTAGAAACCAGCCATAGCCATCAAAAATTTTAGAATATACTAAACAACTCCACAGAAGAATAACTGCAATTATGCCAACATAAAATACACAACAGTATATATATATATATTGTAACGATCTGGAGAAGGTAGACTTACGTAAACTGCACTACAGGGCACCATCTAGGCATTTAAACCTAGAAAAATTTATAAAGTAGGCAGATATGTAAGTCAAAAAAAAAATTTTTTTTTTTTTTTTTAAATTTTGATTCCGGTCGTTAGCCCATGTCACTAGCTCAGTGGAATAGCAGAGATTTAATAATATACTCTAAGAGTATATATAAAAAAGAATAAAATAAGCCACTGCCAGTAATTAACATACAAACATTTATTTATGCACATATATATATAAGATTTAAAATTATTTTAGTATTAGTTTTACATTTTAACATTTAACATTATTTTTAACTTTACCTTAGATTTTAATTTACATTTTAATTTCTATTATATTATAAGTTTACATTTTAATTAAGTTCGCACAGATGGGATTATAAAAGCTTGTTTTAATATGTTGCTATAGATCGGTTACATAGATTTCAACGGTCAAAAACATTTCAAAATAAACATAAACGATCAAAATACAAAATTATTGATTACTGACAATTGCATAGGGAAATATAAGAAACCCTCTAGTATTCACCATAAGATACTTGCATTGTCACCAATAACTTAAAAGACATCCGAATAAATACATTATAGATACTCACCGTAAGGTATCATTATTTATCGAATGTCTATATATTTTGATCAAATACGAAAACCCAAAACATACTTAACTGATACCCAATCCATGCAAGTGTCCATAAACAACTTAAATTTAATGCATTTTTATTTAGGGTCGAGTATGAATAGACTACATAGATTTGCATTTGAAAATAAAATATTCTATCCCTATTTAACCCTAGGCTAAAATTCGCAGTCAAACTGGCCTCAATTCATCTGATATATCGATGTATTCAATGTAATACGGAATACGGCAGCACCAAACAGATTAAGAGAAGATATTGATTTTCATAAGATAGGAATATTACATCTATCTAACGAGAAGAACAATAAAAAAAACCTCCATAGAAAGGAACTGCGTTCTCCGTCTTATACTTCCTTCCATAGGCAAACGGGTGAGTGCGGTGTATATATAAACGATTCTGCCAGTAGGAATCTCCGACTACATCTACTAACTACATCAATATATCCAATCCATTGATCCAATTTAACAATGACACAAATAACCTAAGATTACCCTCCCCTAATATAACTTTACAAATCTATACAGCCATTCACGCCCGACTTAAGTTTAACATTTATATAATTAATTTAACGAAAAACAAAAATCATGATAAAACTTAAAAACCAAAAAATAAATAAATAAATGGAAATGATTTTAAATATATATATAAAAAAATACATCAAATAACATTATTAATAAATTAAGTTGGTCAGATAGGATAATATTGCAATCATTTAAATCTGGAAAGTTTTAATTTAATGTTCATTATTTATAAAGTTCTTACGGTTTAAAACAGTTCATCTTTATCCGTTGCTTGCCATGAACGTGAATTCCCACGCCATCCTAAGATTGGTATTCTGTTGGCCAATTTATTTATCCATCCAGAGGTTTTTGCTTTAACTGGTCCTCAATGTAGAAAAACGATAGTTCATTTCTCTTTCTTTCCTAGCAAAACTGAAGGGATTGAATTGTGCGTCTTTTTCAATCCCTTCTCCTTTACTTCTGCACTAACACATATCTCTCACATCATAATAATCATAATCACTAACTAATAATTTCCAAACTTGTCCTTTTATATTACTTTGAAAGATTGACTTAACATTACGTCTTCGATGTGATGATCCTTTCCGTTGAGGTCCGATTTCCCAATGGATTTATTTCATTTGCTAAAAGTTTCTATTGTTTTCCTATCTGACCAATGTTTTTACATTTAAATGCCCAAGGCTGGTTTACATTTGACTAATTAAATTTATCATTTCCATTTCTGATTAATTAACCTGTTTTCCAAATCAAAGATATATTTAAAGATAAATTTAAAGATATAATTTTATCTCCAAATCTTTTTAAAATTTAGTTTTAAAATACTTTTTCTTTAATAAAGTTTTATTTTAATAATTTTTCATTATCTGTGCGATTTAATATATACGAGTTTAAGATGATATTTAATTTCAATTTTTAATTCTTAAATAAAATTTTTAAATGCGAACTTTTTAATTTACTTTCATGTTTAATAAAAAAATAAAAAACAACAACAATGTAACGAACGTCTGTCCTCCTTACAATATATATATATATATTGTAACCGGATATATATATATATATATATATATATATATATATATATATATATATAAACTAAAATATGCCTATGATAAGGCTTGTGATGCTCTCAAAGATTATTTAAAAATCAAGAAAAGTAAGATCTGCATCATGGAACAACACACATGGACACGGAAATATATCAAATAGGCACTGGGTTATGCACCTGACATAAAATTGCCACTAGCTATTCGATGTAATAATGATAATCTGGCATAACATGATTTTGCCAATATTCAAGTACTTTAAAAACAAAATACAAACAAACCAAACAACTCAATATGGCAATCAAATGTTTAGCACAATCAAAGATCAACCCATATTCAAAGAAGAAATCTTCATTAAAAAATGGAAAATATGAGCAACTCATACAACCCTGGACCACCTGGAATACCATTATTTGTGCTATAGCACTTAGGATGGTTTACAGCAAATTATCTTACTAATCTGGCCAACTATCTGACCCAAGAGGTTATACACATGCAGGGAGTCTACCCCATAGCAATAGTTCCATACAACAAAAAGAAGACAAGTACTCCCACTCTAGATGAATTAAGACCCATCTCAATGAGCCCTCTACCAATAAAAATCCTAGAAAAGGTAATAAAAGACATGATAGAGCCATACCTACTACCCATCATCTCCAAAACACAATTTTCAAAAAAACTTCATCAACGGTACAAGCAGCCTTCCTATTTAAAGCTATAATGATAACTGTTAGAATGAAAAAGAAATATAGTCCAATGGTGGTCCAAATAGATATAGCATTGGCATTTGACTCAGTAAAAATTCCAGTCCTATTGCAGATGCTCAAACAGAAAGACATTCCTAGAAGGCTATTATATATAACAGCAAATCTATTGAACTGTGAAATACATATCACAGTAAGTGGGAGAAACTCATCATCTTTTGTTCCCACTCAATTGCTATCACAAGGGTCCCCCCTTAGTGCATTGTTGTTTGCCTTCTACATTAACCCTCTTATTGAGAAGATCAATCAAACATTTGAAGGGATCAACATACCTGCAACAGTGCAACAAGTACCATCCCTAGCTTACATGGATGATATCACAGTCTTCTTGGCTTCCAAAAAACAACTACCTAAGCTACATAAGCTAATCGATAATTCAATAGAATATGGGCTTAAAATAAATACAACAAAAACATCAGCCTGGTCTATATACAAAGGAAGGCCATGCAATTATGTATACAAAGGAAATCCAAGCTCATTCCTGGGGTTTTCATTTTATATGGGAGCCACAGGAATGAGATGTTACATACAGAACAAACTGAAAGAAGAAACTGAAAAAATTACAAAATCCCTAGCCATGGCATACTTATCATTACATTCAAAAATACAATAGATTAATAGATTAATTACAACTAAGATAGCATATTATATGCCAATAATTTCTTTTTCCAAGGCATTCAAATTCAAGATAAAATCAATGTATAATCAACTTATTTGGTTCAGAAAAACAGTGGCGAAAAACCAAGAGATATAGGTGGACTGGGCCTACACGATATCATCATCTTTCACATGCAAAAACTTAGAAATATAATAACAACAACAATAAATCAATTTCCCAAAATGAAACCTCTACTACAAATAACCCCTACAGACAGACCACCACTCAATGGTTCATATATTAAATTAATGATATACCAATGTAAAATAGAAAAGAAAATCCCAGATCAATACATACAGAAATACAAATACTGGGTAATATACAATATTATACACACAAACAACAATGAAGACAATAACACAACACCAATAATAGAAATAAACAAAAAAATGATTAAAAAATATAAAAAATGGAAATTGGAACCAAAGTGTTTTGATTTTGTCCTGAAAATGAACCTAGATGCACTACCAATTACCAATTTTCTATTACACAGAAGAATGTACATATCTATTGATCCTTTCTGTGGATTATGTCATGAAACAGAAGAAACATGGAAGCACATAATGGACCACTGTAGAGGACTAAATCAAATAAAAGACATAATATGTAACATATACAGGAAAAACAATATGGGGATTGAACAATTAATGGATGCTTATAAGGGCAAATCAATATCCACTATCAGAGCAGCAACATTTCTACTGTATACTCTGTGGTGCATCAGATGCAAATTGGAAAAAAAACACTAGATGACACCCTTCAACATTTCAAAACAAGCTAATGTGGATACAAAATAGGGACAAATTGATCACACCCCCAGACATATATGCAACCATTTGGTCCTTGATCAAGCAAAGATCAAGGCTATAACAAAGCTTCAGATGGGAAAAGATTAAGAACAAAGACTATTCATTTGATTGTAAATATACAAATGAAGTCATGTACAATCTGTAAATCTATTTTATCAGTGTACTTTTTCTGGTGATACCATATGCAATCTACTTATTGTGCAATAAAATATATTGTTAAAATCTAATAATAATAATAATAATAATAATAATAATAATAATAATAATAATAATAATAATAATAATAATAATAATAATAATAATAATAATAATAATAATAATAATAATGATGATGATGATGATGATGATTATGATTATGATAATAATATTAGTAATAATAATTTATTTATTTATTATTAATCAAACAATACATATAAAAAGAAAAGAGAAATACTCCAAATAAGATAAACTTGTGCTAAAAGACTTTCTTAAATTATTAATTACAAACCAAAAACACCAACAAAAATAACAGTAATAATAATAAAATACATTACTATACTATAAATGCTAAAACAAGTAAACCAAAACAAATAATATAAGAATAAATATAACCAAAAAGATATACATATACATATTAAACAAAAAAAAATACATATATATATATATATACACATTAATTAATCAATATATTACACATGAGACAATAACCAAAATTTTAAATATTTTTTAGAAATATACAAAGATAAATTATTAACATCAATTGAACAGTCAGTAACAAAAAATTTAAACAGCCTGAGTCCATTGTAACTAAATTGTCTGCGACTGCTTTCTAAAGAAAAATTTGGAACCACCAGTTGAAATTTGTTAGCCAAGTGTATATTTATAATTGATACTTTACAACACAGTAAAAAACGATGATGATATAATAATAATAATAATAATAATAGTAATAATAATAATAATAATAATAATAATAATAATAATAATAATAATAATAATAATAATAATAATAATAATAATAATAATAATAATAATAATAATAATAATAATAATAATAATAATAATAATAATAATAATAATAATAATAATAATAATAATAATAATAATAATAATAATAATAATAATAATAATAATAATAATAATAATAATAATAATAATAATAATAATAATAAAAAAAAAAAAAAAAAAAAAAAAAAAAAAAAAAAAAAAAATAAAAAGGATGATGATGATGATGATAAGGTATTTGTAAACTATTCACTATACAGCCTGTGTTGGTGCTGTTTCTGTGTAAAAACACAGAATTATACCGCTTTCGCGGCCGAACCTACGGCTAATATACAAGTGATCATTAATATACGAGTAGATCATATGTAGTGGTTATAATACATGGCCAATTTTTCTGCGTATCAATAAAACTACATCTACTAACAATACTATGATCATATAGTTTGCCATTGATTTCATTGTGGGTTGAAATTCTATGCATATTGACAAAATTTGTATTGTCACTAGAATTTAAGATGAGAGTGCGAGCATTCTCATCTTTTTCAAGTGTTTATTTGTTGATGTTTATGATTTTTCTGTATTTCACAACTGAAAGATTTTTGCGTACTAGTAATTTTCAGCATATTATTGATATTTGTCAAAAAAAAACTTTTTGCTAATTTTGGGGTTTTTTGGGGTCAAAAAAGACCAAATAAAATTTCTCAAGCTCTCTGGCAGACGATTGGAGTTGTTTGTGGAAAAATACCGTTTCTGTCATGATTTGGATGAGAGTTGAAAAAAATAACAAAATGTCTACCACGTTATTACATTTGTGGGATATTCCAAACAGAGAAAGTGAGGCAATTGCGTTTTTGCAAGCCCAAAACATCCTGCCATTCATTACAGTTGATTTAGTTCAGTCATATGTGGTTAATAAATTTATTTTCTGGAAAGAATTTGTGTTTTGTTTACCATTATTTTTATCTGTAAATCAAGTAATTAACACCCAGAATGACAATGTTAAAAAAGAGCAGCATAGTTTGTTGGACATCTCTTGATTGATTGATTTTTTTTAAAAAAAAATACTTCTTCTTTTGACATACCTATTTGTTCCATTTAGAAGCAAAAAGAAATTTGTTGTTGTTGTTGTTTTAAATCAATAAACAGAAGCATCTTCTAAATTATTGCAATTATACACACATGTCCAACTATCATTTTGTAATGCCTTGTACAAATCTAAATAATTACCTTTGGAATAACATCTTTTAAAATTATAAGTGTGTTTTACAATTTTATATTGAAATAAGCAATCAATATCCAAATATGGGTGAAAAACATCTTCTTTAACAAGAGGCTGATTACACTTAGTGTATTTTAAGTTAGATGGAAAAATATTAAAAACTAAATCGAGTAATCCCATAATTATTACAAATATCATTACTTTGTGTAAGATTCAGCATATTAATAGCAGATAATAATATTAATGATTTAGAATCAAGATAAGTATGTTTATTATTTATAAACGTAGGAACATTCAAATCACCTACCATCATAATTGATTTTTTAAATGCTACAAGCAATTTTTCAACAATATTAAAATAATCATTAAACTGTAAAATATTAATTTTTGGCTGTAAACAATATTACTAATGATCAAATTTTCATATCCTAAATTAATAGATATCCAAATGCATTCAACATCTTTATGTAGATCTAATACCATGCATTCAAAATGAGATTTAATAGCAATAAGAACACCACCTCCTCTATTAGCCATATTTATAATTCGATCATATATAAAAACTGTGTATCTATTATCAAATAATTGGCAATCAAAAATATATTCAATAAGCCATGTTTCTGTGATGAAAATTATATCATAATCCTTAATAAAATTGCTTCATAAAATTCTGGAAGTTTTGTTCTTAAACCCCTTGAATTTTGATAATAACAAGTAAACATATTGTTTGTATTCATTATTTTAATAATAATAATAATAATAATAATAATAATAATAATAATAATAATAATAATAATAATAATAATAATAATAATAATAATAATAATAATAATAATAATAATAATAATAATAATAATAATAATAATAATAATAATAATAATAATAATAATAATAATAACAACAACTCTCCAAAGCCTACCTCTCTATATATACAAAAATGGCTTTGCTTAACATGCTAGTGATTACAAAAATCTCTTATTTTACTCTAACAATCATTTATACCAAGGCATTTACAAATAAGATAGACTCCTTATGCAGGCAATTATTCTGGGGAAAAAAGATTATCTCAATATCAGTAAAACGTCTTAGAAAACCCCTTTCACAAAATGGCCTTATCAACTATATAATGTTGAATAATCAAAACGAGACAACCCTTAACAATACCCATAGTTCAATTCAGATTTCCCACAATTCTGTTATCTTAACATTTGATGACTGGCGATTCATTAACATTTGACGATTTCTTGAAATCAACATAGCCTCTTTTATTTTACGTTTATTATGACAACGTTCAATTTGAATAATTTTCATATTTTTATAATCAAATTTAAATCCATATTGACAAGATTTATTTTGATCATAATAAATCTTGTCAATATGGATTTAAATTTGATTATAAAAATATGAAAATTATTCAAATTGAACGTTGTCATAATAAACGTAAAATAAAAGAGGCTATGTTGATTTCAAGAAATCGTCAAATGTTAATGAATCGCCAGTCATCAAATGTTAAGATAACAGAATTGTGGGAAATCTGAATTGAACTATGGGTATTGTTAAGGGTTATCTCGTTTTGATTATTCAACGTTATATAGTTGATAACGACTACAAAGTGTATAGTCGAAAGTACTTCTAAAAGAAGATAATTTATATAAATTGTACTGTATTTTGATATATATATTGATTTGTATATTATATATATATATATAAGCTCCAACATCTCTTCTACCTTTGCTATCAACAAATACCCTGGGTCTCCAATTCAATTCTATTGATCATAGAATAAACTACTAGTCTGATCTTGCTTTAAAATTATTAATGAGACTCTTATAATACTGTCCTACCTTAGCTTAGCTTAGTTGGGGGTACAGAGATCTATGAAGTGTAAAATGTATACTAGATATGGGAGGAAACATTATAATTAATAGGGATAAAACATCTATTAATTTTAAAATAAATAAATAATGAAAATTGGTGAAGTTCTACCATTTAAATTTAGAGGTGATAATTTAACCTCATCTCCTCCCACCATCCACATGTATTGAACAACCTCTACTCTGTGATAGAATTAAAATAATAAAATAAAGATGTGATATTGATTAATTCTACTGTATGGTAAGTTAAGATTAAATGCAAGATAAAATATAACACTATTTAACTTTTAGTTGTACAGTAATTTAAAATAAGTAACTGAATTAATGTCTAATCTAAAATAATAAGGGAATATCTCAGGGAATTAATTTATTGTATGGCTTAATTTTAAATCTATACTTGCCAACAACTACTAATAACTATCATAAAAGTAAAGACACAAACTAAGAATTATTCTAATAAAATAATAATAGTTAGATAATGAAAGAAATAGGGTGCGTTTTGATTCAATTTATCATCTAAATAATAGCTGAGTAATAAATTTTCAGAGAATCATTAAATAATTAAACATTTCATATAGTGTTTGGATCAGGAAAAACAGCATCATTAGATCTGGACATGTTCATCATTAAAATATAGAATAGTGCAACCATATCATATTAGATATGTATGTGTGTGTGTGTATGTGTGAAAATATAGAACACGAATGTGTGTCAAAGAAGAATTCTGAGCAAAGCTTTTAAATAAATAAAACATTTATTACAAGCTAGTTAAATAAACATTTGGTCTTCTAGTTTATGCGTATACATGTTTTGGAATAATTCCAATATCAATGACCAAATAGTCTACATGAAAATAAATAAATAACACTAAAATAACTTTCTGTATTTTATTTCAACATATGCCAGTCATCAGTCCATTTTGATAAGCTGTTGAAAAGAAATATTATAATATCAGCTCTAAAATAATAAAAGGTGAAACTATACTTCTTGATACTTTATTTATAAAATTTACTCAAGCTGTCAGTCAATTCTGATAAGCCTATGACACAGAAACATTGTAATACTACACTAAGATAACTAAGTATGAAATTAACTTCTTGGTATTTTACTTCAAATACACATACATTGCCAGTCAATTCTGATATGCTTATGAAAACTGAAACCTAATTTAAACACAACACCAGAATATTTAAACATAAAATTATTTTTGTAGTTTATTTTCAATATACTCAAGCTATCAATCAATTCTGATATGCTTATGAAAAAGAAAACTCTATTAAACACTGGCACTAAAATTATAAAATGTGAAACTAAAATTCTTGGCATTTTTACTTCAAATGCACATCAAAATAATATGAGAGGGGTTTAAATCTATGAGAAAGAGGTTAAGCTATCCTTCACAAACCAAATAAATATTTCTATTAATTAGCTATACTTTCTTTTCTTTTGCTTGCTCATTCAAAATGAGGGTGAAACATTTTGAGAGTTGATAGTATAAAATCTAAATAATTAATATGATATGATTTGAAACAATAATTAATGAGTTACACGTTAATGATGGATTTTCTCCATACCTTATGAATTAATAATATTTTATGCATGTGACTGAATTATGCTACCTGTTATAAAATAATTAATATAACTAAATCCATTCAGTTTATTTATGAAATTGGGATAAATGTCATAATGTGGATGATGACAATGGCCAACCAAGCTTTAACACTAATTGTACTTCAGTTTGTTCTGTGAGAAAAATCAATTCTACCTTTATTTTATTTTTTTAACAGCAGACTATCTTACACTTGGCTATAAATAATTGATGAGAAAAACACTCCACAAAAATTCATAAGGGATAAAAAGACTTTCTTAACATCTAATCCTTTAAATAACCAAAATACAGTGACTCCTTAGCTTAATTCTGAGGCTTCAAACTGGTGTGGACATCATCTCATCACCAAAAAACAAAAAATATATACTATTTGATTTCACATACTATAATTATCATAAAATACAACAGCTTAATCTGAAAAATATAATCCACTCCTGACAAATATTTCAAGAAATGAAGGGAGGACTCTTTCAATCCTGACAATGCAACATATAATCCACTCATGACAAATATTTTAATAAACTAAGGGAGAGAATTCTCAATCCCTGACAATACAATATATAACATAAACAATTCCGTCTGCATAGTCATGGAATACATTTCAATCTAAGCATAAAAAATAATAAATTCGCTCTTAAATAAATCCTTAACCTTTCCACTTCTTTTTGGCTCATTTCATCATCCAAAAACAATGGGAATTAAGTTATTTCTACTTTCAATTCAAACATTAGATAATTGGATTAAATAACAGATCAGTATATAAGCATAATAATGAATAAACAATTTCAAATCACATTTGATAAGAAATACTGTAATGATATTAATTAATAAGTTATAAAAGAAATAATGAATAAATCACTCATTTCTGACAAATATAATATTTTAACTTGGAAATATAAGAATTATTATTAACTAAGCAAGACAAAAAACTTCTAGCAAAGCAAAGATGAAATAATTCTTCAGTGTATTTGGCATGAACATACAAATTAAAATAAAAAGTTTGGTTTGGGATAAACAACAAATCTTTAAATTTTGAGCAAAATAATTATTAAGAAATAAACCTCTTAACTTCTTAAAAATGCAAAGATAAACAATAAATTTTATGTAACTACCTCTTCTCAAAATCAAGTTGATAACTCCTTAATAGCAAACAGATATTTCTATTGCTAGCATACACATATAGAAACACAACTACATAACAAAAACTATATTAAAATTATACTAATTACCCAGTATAATATATCTCCATATTATACCTTTGTGAGATGTTCTTGAAGAGAGAAATAATCAAATAATAAAAAAAAATCATAAGACAAATTTTTAATCTACCTATCTATTGAATGCTAACAAAAATAATAATAATCATTAAAGCTTTTTTTTCTAGGTGGGAATGAAAAGTTCATTTATAGTCTGTAGATGACACATCATGGTCAGATACTAAATGATGATCATTTATACAATCATAAATATGGATAAATGCATAACATGTTCCTGCAGGGAGATGAATAATATTGAGTCTAGTTTAACAACATTTCAAAGTCTTTAGCAACAGCTAATGAAGCCACTGGAAATATCACATGTGAAAATTCTTCATGGTGGCAAACAAATATTTATTACTGCATAAGTAGAACAATAATTTATTGTTTAATTCATTAGACTTATTTAAGCAATTTGTCTCACTTTTTAAAAGTCATTCATTAGAAAAATAACTACTCAGTTCATAACATCCATTTACATTTACATGAGTTAAATAATAATATACTTTAATAATAAAATCAAATGCAAATGAGGAGAACAATAAAATAAAAGAAATTCATATCCAGTTTCATTCTCTTCCACTCGTTCATTTATTATCACATTTACAGATAAGTTAATAATTCATTAATTATATGTCACGCATTTGGTTTCTTATTTCCAGATACAAATGATTAGGTATATATTTTTGTCAATAATAATAATAAAGTATGTTATAATATGTTATCCACACCCATCCTTCCATTTAAACTTTATTCCCCTATAGCTAATAAAAATTAACAACAAAGAGCCTTTGAAGTGTTTTATGAAAACGTTCACCATACATCTTCCAGAATAATAATAAAATTCACACATTTCAGTTATTTCTTTAATGTTAGAGATTAAATCTAGGTAAATCAAATTTTTAATGTAGACGTACATTTCAATTACTTCTTTAATATTAGAAATAAAATTTAAGCAAAATAGATTTGAAATATAAACATGCATTTCAATTATTTCTTCTTATTTTTTCATATGTCATAGCATCAAACAGAGGTGAACCCACAGCTGTCTGCAACCAACTACTTGCTTGCAATTATTTCTTTAATATTAGAAATTAAAGTTAGGCAAGGCAAACTTACAATATAGGCACACATACACTTTTCAAATGATGATTTTAAATTTAAATTAGTCAATTAGAAGTAGGAAGATATATCTTATTTTTGAAGTGATTTATGTCTGCATGTTTCTTTTTTGATTTTCCTCAAAAGAATTTCTGAACTGTTTTCATCCAGAACATTAATAGTAGTTTTAACTTTTAAGCATGAACCATGGAATTACTAATCTGTAGAAACAAAATTGTACTAAAACAAACTTTCTATGGAGAGAGAATTGTTGAAATCATAAAAGCAAAGCCCATTTTTTGTATAAAAGTATTTTTTATATCAGATTATGACCCCAGCATCTGCTTTTTTACCAATCCAAGGTCACTTAAAAGTTCACTCTAAGGGGGAAAAAGTTGCTCCAACCATTGCAATGAGTTAATTAGTTCCAAAATATACAAGAATCTTTCTTTCTTGAAAAAGAAAAAAAAATATTTTGTCTTTAAAAAAATATTAAACTGAACCAAGAATAAAATATTCTGTATTTCCAAAGTAACAAAATAAAAAAAAAAAATTATTATTTTAATAAATAAAATATTTAATAGTGTATTTGTTGTTTGATAATACACTGGTTCAGTGATATATTAATTCATTTAAATTGTGTTTACACTGCTTATTCAAGCTATGGATTAGAAAATCAAATATTTTGTTATGAAACATAATAGTTGATGGTTTAATGAAGTACATGAGTGGAAAATGGAGTTGAAAGATGGCACAAGCATACATGCACATCCCTAAATGCTTTACTATAGGTACTAAACCAGTCTAACCAAAATCAAAGTTTCTATGCTAATGAGTCAAACATATTGCACTATTTATACTATGGATTAAAATATTAAAAATAAATAAACCAGGAAATTACCAAAACAAATATCAATACTGTTCTGCAGACAAATGAAACAAACTTGGATCAACTTAATGTAAACTGACAATTTCTTTGACAAGCATTAATTACTCACTAAAGAAAAATATTAAATATCTCAAACTCTTCAAATTATATCTGCAAGTGCTTTTAAACAGTTTTAAGTCATTAATAAAAAAAATTCAATTTCAGGTTATTTCATTTTTTTTAGTAAAATGCAATCAGCTGTTACTGATACAGTGCTATATAATTATAATTAATATTTCTGATGCCTAGCCAGGTTACAATATATATATATATATATATATATATATATATATATATATTGTAATGGTATATAAATATGCCATTACATTAATTTAAAACAAAATCTTAAAGTTCGCAAATAAAAATAAGTGTATTAAAAAGAAAAAAAAACTAAATGCTAAAATTAAAATGTTTGTATAGCCTATATATTCACACAGATGCTAAACTTTAAAAATATTTTTTTCATAAACAAAAAAAAGTATTTGAATGTATTTTTTTATAAAAAAATACAAGATTTAAATAAAAAAATATTTTAATAAAAAAATAATGTAAGTAAAAATTAAAAAAAGGTATTAATTAATTCCTGTAATCTGTAAATGGAAATGATTGTTTATTAATTGGAAAGCAAGCTAGCCTTGGGCTCTTGTGTAATTAAAAAGTCAGATGAAAATTAGATAAGGAATAAAGAATTAGTTTGATCGATGGAAGCACCAAGCCTCAACCCTGACCTGAATGAAAAGGATGGATTAGTGATGTTTTGATGGTTGAATCCATAGGAGGATTATAAAAAAAGAAATATTCAGTTTCCTGACAGTTTTTTTTGTTTCCAACTTGATTTGGTGAGACGAACGTTCTCTCTCACTTATTTTAAAAATGAAAAGACTGTGATACCAGAACAGAACCAGCTAATGCTACCTCCAAAATATCAGACTGATCCTCCAGGAAAGTCTCCTTGGGAATTGCCAACAGGAACCTAGACTCTTCTACTGTAAGCAATACAACTGAACAATTGTTAAAATCATAAAATTAATTAAGAATTTTAAAGATTTGATAAGTTAATTTAAATTTTAAAAAAAAGAACTTTTCTCTGACTTATGTGTCAACTCAATTAATAATGTTTAATTTTATATGTCTTACGTTTGGTAAAAATCATTTCCATTTATTATTTTATTTGTATTAATATTTATTGTTTAAATTTTAAATGAGGAAATTTAAGTTGGATATAGACATTGCATAGATTCATTAGAGGTTAATTATGTTGCTGTTTCATAGTCGATTGGAATATATGTCTTCAATGTCACTGCAGCATCATATGATGAATGCCATTGGGTTTTTTTTTTGTATTCCCTACGCAATTGACATTATCGATGATTTTGTATTTTGATCGGTTGTGTTTATCTTCAAATGTTTTTGACCGTGGAATCTGTGCAGTCAATCTATACTCAACATTATAAAACAAATTGTATAAAATTCATCTGTGCAAATGTATCTAAAGGTTAAATTTAAGTCAGGCATGAATGGCTGTATGAATTTGTAATTTTATATATATAGTTTAAGAGAGGGTAATCTTAGGTTATTCATTTCATAGTTGAATTAGCTCAATGGATTGGATATATTTGTGTAATTAGTAGATGTATTATGAGATCCGTTATGGGCAGGATTGCATATATTTGCCACACACCTTCTGTTTGCCTATGGATGGGTTTGTAAGTTGGCAAAGGACTGCAGTCCATTCCTATGGAGTTTTTTGTTTATTGTTCTACTCACCAACAGATGTAGCATTCCTGTTGGTGGAGAGACAATGTCTTCTCTAACTCTACTTACTGTTCAGATGTACATTCCTGACAGTATAGTATTTTGTGTTGTCGTATTTTCATGCTACATTGAATACATAAATGTATCAGATGGATTGGCGTCAGTTTGACTGTGAACTTTTTGGCCTAAAGTTAAATAAGGGATAGAACTTTTTTTTTCAAATACAATCCATAGTCTATTCATAGTTGACTCGCTAAATAAATATTAAATTCATTATTGCAATCTATTTAAATGTAAAATTAAACATTAATATAAAAATCTAAAATGTTAAACTTATTCCTCAAATTAGAATGATTTTATATGTGCGTAAATAAATATTTTTATGTGTTAATTTCTGGCAGTGGCTTTTATTTTTTTATATTTAAGATATAAAGTTATATTTTATAATCTCTGCTGTTCCATTGAGCTTGTGACTTGGGCTAATGATCTGAATATTTAAATAAAGTGGAATCTTAACAGCGCGTATCTGCCTACTTTATAAATTTTTCTAGGCTCAAATGCCTAGATGGCACCCTGGTAGTGCAGATTGCGGTTATATTTGACAATATATATATATATATATGAACAAGTTAAAAGAAGGGAGGGTTGGGGTTTCAAGTTTTATTTTTATTGTAAATAGATCTTCATTTTATTGTACTTAAAACATTACCGATATTCAAATTGAATTTTATTGTATTATATTTTTTCATGTGTGTTTTCTTTCTAATTGAATGATATGGTAAGCAGTAAATCAGAATTATAATTCAGTACTGGTTAATTAGCCACTGTACATTGCTTGGTGGCTCTGCTTCTGTGCAAAAACACAGAAGTATACCATTTACATGCCAGAACCTAGAGCTAAGTCAACACTTCCTTCTTAATAGCTATTTATGTGCTTAACAATGACATTGTTCTCTATGAAAATGCAAAGATAATTCTATATCTAGATATTGTGGCCACACTTTAACTGTATGCTTAGTAATAACAGTTCACTAATGGTTGATATGAGGGTGTTTGTTGTTCAATTTTATAAAACTCTTGAAATCTGTTTTCAAAATCATCTTCTCACACACCAACTGTAGTAATATTCTATAGTGATAATTATCAGCCTGTTAGCATGCTTCCATATGCATTTTGGAAGGTACTATAAATTTGAAGTCTTTTGCAGAGCATGATATGGCAGATTTACACAAAATTTCATGTTTGCAATGAGATAAATAAAAGCAAACATTTCCAAGTTTGGGATTTTCTGAATGCAGATGTTAGTGTTATTGAAAGTTGTGTTATTGAGAAGTTGATGTGTTTGGAAATAAAGTTGTTGTTGCTAATATCAATGCTTGTTGTTGTGATTTCTTGGAAACACAGTCAATCCAAATATTTTTTGTCTCACTTCTATCACATGTTTAAAAACAAGGTCGGCTAATAAAATACAAAATATGGCAGCTGATTACTTTTTCAAAGAATTTTTTGGGTTTGTATTTAACTAATTTTGTTTAAAATAATGTAAATTTGGAAATAAAAAGAAAATTGTTTTTTTTTTTGTTTTTGACTTTTGATTGGAGTAAGAAACAAAGTCAGACTGATGATTAATTTTTAATGAAGTGTTTTTGTTTGTTTTTTAATTTTGTTTAAACATTTAATTTATTACTAGAAGAATAACATAAATTTAAAAAAAAGTGTTTTGTTTTTCTGGCTTTTTTGACTTTTGATTAAATGTTTAATTTAGAATGATAATAATAACATAAATTTGAGAGGGGGTATTAAAAACAAAGTCGGCTGATAAAATACAAAATAGGTCAGCAGATTACTTTTTCAAATAATTTTTTGGGTTTTTTTATTTAACTTTATTTTGTTTTGAATAACATCAATTTTGAAATAAAAAGAAAAGTGTTTGGTTTTGTTTTTGACATTTTATTGGCATAAAAAACAAAGTTGGGCTGATGATTACTTTTTGATAAGAATAATGTAAATTTGTGTGAAAAGGTCCGGAAACATTGTATTAATATGCTTTTTTTCATAGACACATCACTATCAAGTGATGTACAGTGGCTAATTAACCAGTACCTATAATTCATTATAAATAAAATGTTAAATTGTTCAAAATCTATAATCTTGTGCTCAGTTATCTCTCTTTCTTACTCCACATGAATATAAATCATTACTAATATTATGTTTATTACTTGTTTTTACATTATGCCATTTGCTCTGAGATCAAGAGTGGTGTACTAAGCTTGAATTTGGGATTATGATGTCAAGAAGTAGAGATTGATATCATTAAAGGTAACCTTTAAAAATATAATTTCTAATAAAGTTGGGACTCAAGGCTGATTTTATTCAGACTTTACAAATAAATTCTAAAAATGGTAAGCTTTTCTTATCCTTCCAAGGATAAATATGAATAAGTTGATCAGAAAATATAGCTAATCATTATTAGTTTGGTCCCTTTTGTGATTAATATATTACTTTTTTGTGTTTTATTGGGCTTATGCATACCCCATGTGAGTTCTGTCGCAGACGTATTCAGATAAGTGGAGAATAAAAGTGAGGTTTCCAGCACAATATATATATATATATTGTAACAATATATAAATATGTCGTTACATTAATTTAAAATAAAAACTTAAAAGTTCGCAAATAAAAGTAAAAAACTAAATGCTAAAATTAAAATGTTTGTTAAACGTATATACATTCGCACAGATGCCAAACTTTAAAAATTTTTAAAAAAAAAAAAACAAATAAATAAGTATTTGAACGTACTTTTTTATAAAAAAAAAAAAAGTACAAGATTTAAAAATAAAAACAGGTATTAATTAATTCTTGTAATCTGTAAATAGAAATGATTGTTTATAAATTGTTTGAAAAGCAAGCTAGCCTTGGGCTCTTGTATAATTAAAATGATCTGATGAAAGATAGATAAGAAAATAAAGAGAAATTAGCTTGACCAATGGAAGCACTAAGCCTTGGCTCAGACCCTAACGAAAGTGATGGATTAGTGACGTTTTGTTGATTGAATCCATGTGGATAATATAAAAAGGGAAATACAGTTTTTTCTAGGAGTTCCAGCATTTTGTGTTTGAGAGATGTGGTAGGATGCACATACCACACTCTCTATTTAAAAAAAAATGAAAAGACTGTGATACCTTGAACCAGCTATTGCCATCTCCAGAACATTATCTTCCAATGGAGGTGTCACAGGAATTAAAAGCAGAAACCTGGACTCTTCTACCGTAAGCTATATGGACATGAACTCTAAATTTAAAAATAATTAAGGACTTTCATTCAAGCTTATGAACTTCTATCTGACTTTTTTAAGTTTAAAATCAAATTAATAATGTTTAATTTTATATGTTTTCCGATTGATAAAAATCATTTCCATTTTTTTTTCTTATTGTATAAATTATTTATTGTTTAAATTTTAAATGATGAAATTTAGGCTGGGTATAGATGTTGCATAGATTCATTAGCGGTTGATTATGTTGAAGTTTTCACATTTGATTAGAATATATAGGTCAACGATGTTAATGCGGGCATCTTACGATGAATGCCATGGGGCTTTGTGTATTCCCTTTTGCAATTGACGTTATCGATGATTTTGTATTTTGATCGATTGTGTTTAATTTGGATGTTTTTGACCATGGAATCTGTGCAGCCGATCTATACTCAACATTGTAAAAACAAATTTATAAAAATAATCTGTGTGAACGTATTTAAATGTTAAATTTAAGTCAGGCGTGATTGGCTATATAGTTTTGTAAAGTTATATTAAGGGAGGGTAATCTTAGGTTATTCATTTCGTAGTTGAATTGGTTCAATGGATTGGATATATTTGTCTAATTGTAGATGTAGTATGAGATCCGCTACAGGCAGGATTATATATATATGCCACACACCTTCTATTTGCCTATGGATGGGTTTGTAAGATGGCAAAGGACCGCAGTCCATTCCTATGGAGTTTTATGTTTATTGTTCTACTCGCCAACAAATGTAACATTCCTGTTGGTAGAGAGACAATGTCTTCTCTAATTCTACTTACTGATCAGATGTACATTCCTGACAGTATAGTATTTTGTGTTGTCGTATTTTCATGCTACATTGAATACATAAATGTATCAGATGGATTGGTGCCGGTTTGATTACAAAATTTGTTGCCTAAGGTTAAATCAGGGAAGAATATTTTCTTTTCAAATGCAGATCTATGTAGTCTATTCATACTCGACTTACTAAATAAATATTAAACTCATGGTTGTAATTTACTTAAATGTAAAACTAAAGATTAATAGAAAAATCTAAAATGTTGAATTTATTCCTCAAAATTTAAATATTATTTTATATGTGGGTAAATAAATATTTTTTATGTGTTAATTTCTGGCAGTGGCTTTTATTTATTTATATTTAAGATATAAATTAAGATATAGATTTTTATCTCTGCGTCTCCACTGAGCTAGTGATTTGGGCTAACAATCTGAATATTTAAATAAAGTGGAATCTTAACAACGTGTATCTGCCTACTCTATAAATTTTTCTAGGTTTAAATGCCTAGATGGTGCCCCGTAGAGCAGATATTGTAGTTTGCGGTTAGATTCGATCTTCACTTTCATTTCAATCGTTATAATATATAATATATATATATTGTGACCTTCCATGTTGGCACCAGGAAGAAATGTGGGAAGTTCACATTTGTGCTAATAATGGCTAAAGATAATTAATTTAGAAAAATGAATTGTGATGTAAATTGCTATCTAAAATTAGGTTTTAAAAAAAATAAAACTTTAATTAGGTGTACCGGTTGATAAAATTTCAAGTTATATGTCCAGTAATGGAAGAGGAAGATAGAAAAACATCAGGGAATGTTGGTATGAGAGCAAAATTAATAGGAAAGCTATAGCAGGTGTTATTCATTGGTTTCCTAAATTATTATCTACTCAAATCTAAGATTTAACTTGTATATGTGGATGTATGTTCATTTACATCATTTCATACTTTCTTCTTCTTATATGTAATTACTTATAATGTCCAAGTTGTAATGATAAAATTTACATGCAAAGCAAAATCGATACATGCATATATAATTGATTAGAATGATTTTTTTAATATTTTATTTATTATTTACTAATTATGTATTACTTAACATATTACATTTAAAACTGTAAAGATTGTCTGTATATTTATAAGTAAGAAAATGCTGGCATATTGCCATGGGAATAATAATAAAAAAAGAGAGTGTGAGAGTTTGTTGATGAGAGATTTTCAAAAAGGAAAGGTGTAAAAAAAAAGTTATGGAAAATACAATAAGTCTTTAAAAATTAATAATTTACTATTTTTCCTGTGGATATTTTTCTCATATATCTATTGAAATAACACTATTATGGAAAAATAAATTTTTAAGGTTCTGGCTCTGGCTTCTTTATCAACTGACGATTCAAGTTTGCTATGTTTTAAAATGCTTGAATACCACGTAAGATTATCAATTATAATTTATTTAACATATTTATTATAAATCAATAATACTTGAATTATAAAAAATTATTAGAAATGAAGATGATTAAGAAAAGTTATATTCAATGCTATTGTGAAACGCTTTCTATACTTTTAGTTTTAAAAAGGTTACTCTTTATATTACACAGAGTAAAATTAAAAAAAATTAATTTATCCAATTTAACTTGTTTTCCTAATACAATAGTTATATACTAAAGAATTTATTATTCACACATATACATAAAACGAATAATGAAATGCATCACTTAATGCTATTTAGTAATTGGTTATAACAATGTACATTGTCATGGATGGATCGTTAACAATGGAAATAAAAAGATTATATTAAGCATTAAAAATTCAAGGAATAAAATCATAAACCTTTACCAGGATTATATTATCAAATCGGAAATTTTGTTTCTAGTGATTAACAGAATAATTTCATTATATACCAATGTTGTTTCTTATATTTACTAGAACATTTTAAAGTATCAGAAAATATTGCAACTCTTACTGGATTATACTTCAACTAATAGGAGCAACATTATCAGAAGCAGCGTATACTTTCATTAAAATTTCAGATTTCAAATTTTCAAGTTTAAAATATTTCAACATCTAATGATTAAATGTTGATAAGTATATATTTTTTTGTTTATACTAGAAATGTAACATTTATATTTTTTTAAAAGCTAATGTAACTGGTTGTTATTATAATAAGACAATACATTGTCTTATATGATTTAGAAATCATATTATACATAATCTTATATTTGAGTGTATGTGTGCACTGTTATAAATATTATTATTATTATTGTTTCCAAAATTATATTTTATTTTATTTCAATTGTTTTGTAAATAAGTTAATAAAATTATGATTTATAAATGTATTATATTTATGATGTTATAAAGGCACACATATTCGAAAATATAATTAATAAAGAAATAGTGAAGAAAACTATTATTAAAGTTATTGGTTACAAATAAATATTAAATCCTATAACATATCATATTAATATCCTATTTCTTTCATTTTTAACAATTCATCTTTCAGTATAAATGAGGTATTAGCTTAAGAGAAGTGTACTTTGTTTAAGTAAGTGGAGAAGTATTATAGTTATTAGCAAGGTATATAAAATAATATATTTTTTTTGTTATTTTGTCTTTTATTTACAATGAATGTTCTATTGAATTAATATCCCATATGGGTTGTTTTATTATATGCATTGATTGTCCATTTCCCCACACACATTTAGTCAAAATAATTTACCTATAGGATATAATTAAATTAATGTTACAGAATTGTTATCTATAAATGTTCTATTACTCTTATTTGCATCCTATATGAATACCATATCCTATAACCTCAACTGAGCTAAGGCATAGAGTAATTACAGCATAAGAATCTTATAAATAAGTAAAAAGGCAATTACAGTTATAAATTTATTCTATCTTTTATACAATTGGCACCTGGGCATTTCTAAATACAATAAAGTGAAATAAGTGAATCATGCAGAGATTACAATATATATATATATATATATATATATATATATATATATATATATATATATATATATATATATATATATATATATATATATATATATATATATATATATATGTGCCCTTTTCTATAGGCCAGTAATTCATAACAATCAATTACTAAAAAAATTTAAATTTAGAATATGTTTTTTTTAATACATTAATTATATTAAGTCAATTATGTCTTTAAAATACAATTTGAAGCTAAAGAGAATATGTAGTATATAAAAACATTTAAAAAATAGTTTAAAAACTTATAGTTAATAAATGCTATGTTTAAATTACTAATAATATTTAAATAAAAAAAATTAATATATTATATTTTAAAATAAACTTTGTGATGGTGAAGATTATATCTAATTCTATATTTTCTAAATTGTTCTTCCAAATTTTTTTATAATTATATTATATAATAAGTGTATCAATTTTATTAATCTAGACAGAGAAATAGATAGAAAAATGTCTGTCAAAGTTGTAATCACGTGATTTTTTAAAGTATACTATCACACACTGCTTGTTTGAATTAATAACAAAGTTTAAAATATTTTAAAAGTTATATTATAGAATTGGATAGAATTGTTGCCTATCATAAAAGCAAATAATAATAAATATTAAATTAACTATCATATGTAATGTTTAAATAGTTTTAGTAAAATAATAATTTATTTAAAATTAATACGTTAAATATTTTGGATTCATTACATCATCATTTTATTTTCAAGATATAATTCTACTATAAATTGAAAAGATGTAAATTTGTTTTCAAGCAGGAAAGAATTGACCAATAAGAAATAAGTATTATTGCAGACGATAAAGATTGTCTGTAACTTAGAGAGGGAGAACAAAAATGTGTTAACTCCAGAGCAGAGGTAAAATTTTAAGCTCTCTAATTTTTTTCTCTCCAATTTATTAGTCAATTTTATTATAATTTTAATAATATCTTTGAAAGAAACCAACTGACAATTTAAAAATCATCCGAAGAGAATCTTAGAATAATATGTTTAAAAAAAAAGTTTTTCATAGTAATGTTTCACTAACTTTACAGTAACCTGCCAGTGGATTCTATCGAAATATAATCGGAGTTTTCAATAGAAAATGGATAGATTCTTAAAACCAAGTTGTAAAATTTATAATGTTCCAAATATGTTAATATTATTTGTTGATATAGTTTATATAGCGTATCACTATGAAAGCTGCTTTCGTGCGTATAAAATCAATGAAAGGACATTGTGCGCAAAGTTAATGAATATAATGGAAAATAAAAATAAGTATTATTCGTATAAGAATAAATGGACAAAAGGAATTTTAATACTGAAATAGTTTGAATTGCTTTCTTTAAGATGACTTGAGAAAATACTCTAGAAAATAGTTAAAGATCGAAAGTAGTGTATATAAAATAATAATGAATGAAAGTGAAGTTTACCAAGGAAAACACTTGCCTAAAGAAAAAAAAAATATTTTACAGAAGAGAAATATAAAATATTGGATCCATGGAAAATGCAATTGGTACTGTAATTATTAAATAATTGTAGTTTAACTAGAAATAAAGATGCATCAATGCGCCGAGGTAATATTCGCCAGAACATTAAAAAGCTTCGTGGGATAACTAAATAAAATGTTTTCTAATAATTTTGGATTAAACACTAAAACTAAAGATCGTCTAAACAGTTTATTAAATGAACTAATTTATTTAAAACTTTAATAATCAGAAAGGAGAACATTCGGACAAAAGAAGAAATAATAAATATTATGGGACTAACCAAGTTTTACCGTCAGAAAAATATGTGATTATGGTTTGAATTATTTTCTTTACTAATCTAAGTTAAACATTAAGTTTTAGATAGCGATAGGGAAAACAAAATACATTAATTCGTGATATAACATTATATGAAATAATATGTTTTGATTTTGAATTTTAAAATAAAATTGTATGTATGTGAAAATTTGTATATTTGCGATGCTCGAAGAGAAAGAAACCTACTACGAACTCTGATAGGAAGATAAAGATTGTTTTTGGTTACATTTATAATTATTAATGATATATAATGTATGTTTTATTTATTTAGATCAGCTGAGAATCGAATAAATGTAGCGCAAAAGTTTTATTGTTATTATTGTTGTAAAACGCATTTTTGAAAACAACACTCTAAAACACTTTGAGATGTGATTAGATTTTTAAAAATATGCATACGATAATCATTTTATGTGTTATTAATATAGTTCAATATAACCGATGGTTATATGATATTTTCTGTTAATTTTCCGATTGGGATATTTAATTGTTATTTTAACAAAACGTAGATGTTGAACCTACAATGTAATAATGCAAGACATTGTTCTTATGGAATAGGGAAATGTTTTTATATTAGCGAATTTTGTTTATTGTTTTAAAAAGTAGTTAGTATTTTATCGATGTTGGATACAGTAAAAATCTCGAGAGATAGTTTGGGTAGTGACTTGGTAGTACGTGGTGATTCGGAAACCAAGAGGATGTATTAAAAACTAGGATGCTACAGGGAATGAAATAATAGGTAGTTTTAGATGTTAATCAGTGTAGTTAACAAAGCCCTATGACTGGTACACATGTTGTCTTGGACAGTAGTATTTTATATATTTCTTGTGAGTCGTACTAGATGTTTGGTAAAGCTGAGTAAATAGCTGTCACATCACGCTTATCGCCAAGGTTATTAGACAATGAATGTCAGACCTATTCACACTGTTCCATACATTTTTGAAGTATATTGTGGATAAGTTATCTATCTATCTTCCCGATATCCTATACATCTTTCGCTATCTTTATCTGTATTTCTTGCAACTATATCGTTATATGATAAGTCTATTAAAAGGGAAACAATAGATATTTTAGAATGTATGTCATGCTATTATTTGGAATAAGAATAGTTAAGTGTTAACGAAGAGTAGATTATGATTATTGAAAGAAAGATGCAGATATCCTAAGAAGGGAAGGAGTTAGAGAATTATTTTAATTCCTTTTTAAGAAATGAACTATAATTTTATAAAAGTATATCCAACTAGAAATATACAAAAATATTAAATATAATTTCATGTTTTCTTATTGTTAATTATATTTTAAAAAATATAAGTATTGCATATTTAAAAATACAATAACATTCGATAATTATAGTATATGTGAAACTGTAACAGGTGATAATTAAACATGTGTTATAGTATTATACATGAGTATGGCTTATGGAATAAACATATTATAGTTTACGAGCATTGGAGAACAAACGTTAAAAGAAATAATAATATTTGAATAATATGCGGAGTGACTTATATAAAGTTACAAGAAAATGTAATTTTCTTTTAAAAACCATATTGATTGTAAAATTATGATGTTATAAATGATGTTTATCCACATAGATAATTTATAATACAGTAACTTTAATATTAAAAGGTAAAGAATGGTGTTATCCATAAAACAGTTAAAATAAGTGATATGATAAACCTAATGAGAAATAAATAAATAACTTTTAAAAGGCATAATAAGTTTAATTAACAATAAAAGAAATATAAATGTGTATAATTCAGCTATTGTAATGTAAAGAAAAATGAGGATATCCCTTGTAAATAGATGTAGATGGATTTGTTTGTTTTATTTATTTTTATTGATGTTAATAAAATTTTAAAATTTGTTTATTAAAACTTGTGTCTGAGTTTTGTTTTCTCTACATCATTGCATGAATTCACAGGGTATGTTCACAACCATTAAACTAAGTACATGATTGTTTGCACAAAAGATAAATAGAGAAGTATGTTTAATCTTAAATATTTATTGATGTTCTTATAATTAAATAATTATAAAATTGCATTGTGTTACTGGTCATCAATCCATTATCATAATATTTTGCTAAATTATATGCTATTAGTTGCCACTTGCTTTATTTATCAGATTATCTAAACACTGCCACTTATTAATTTATTTTATTACTTAAAGATAAAAAAAAGGGATATTAGATTATTAACTAATTTATTACAGTTATAAATTTGCGATGAAAGAAAAGCTGTACTAGTTGAATTAAGCAATGAAGATTGTGATTATTATTGTTTTATTATTAAACTAATTGCAGAGTAGTAGATTATGACATAAAATCCCTTATCATATTTTGCTACCATATGTTTATTAACATATGAATAAATTTAAGAACCTGAGATTATTTCATTTGAGCTAGATGATTACTATTATTATTATTAGAGATAAAAGATTAATACTTTAATTGTTAAATGAGTCTTAGTGATTAGAAGTTGCGGAAGTCATAAGAATACTATGTAGTTATTATTTGTAATAGTAGTATAAGGGGGGATAGTGTTCTTATGCCATTGAGGTGTTATCCTGTGGGATATTGTCTCGATGTAATCTATCTTGTCACCCGTATTTCCACTTCTAGTCTCATGAATTCCTGAATATTTATTTGAGTTAGTTTAAAACAGAACCTAAGTTAATTTTAAGAAACTTGAGCTAGTAAAGCATTTAATTGAATATTTCATTAATTATTAGAGCTAGAACCCGGTTAGGTGATTTTCACTATATTATATTTATTTTGGGGGAAGTGGAGATGCGGGAATGGGGCGGTTAGATTACGGCCCTCAACGTGGTTGGCCTGATGTGTAGTGGAGCTACACATTATGACAAAGGAAGAATATATATATATATATATATATATAGGTTATATATATATATATATATATATATATATATATATATATATATATATATATTCTAACCTTCTCTTGTGCATCTTCACTTCCAGATAATATATGATATAAAATAAAATGGGTTCTAGCTCAGTTAATAATTAATAAATAAAATATTCAGCATTAAAATTAAAATGTTTCACTAGCTCAAATTTAAAATATGAATAAGGTTCAGTTTATAAAAATAAATTAAATACAGGTGACAAGATAGATTACATTGAGCCAATATCCCACAGGATACTACCTCAATGGCATAAGAACACTATCCCCCCTTTATTACAATTTTAAATAACAACTCATAGTATTCTTACGACTTTAATAACTTCTACTCACTAAGATTAAACTAATAATTAAGTCTTAATCTTCTATTTGTAATAATCTAGCTCAATAAAATAATATCAGGTTCATAAACTTTATTCTAAGTTAATTTAAAATATGGTAGTAAAATATGAGAAGGGATTTTATGTCATAATCTACTACACTGAAACTAATAATAAATAATAATAATAATAATAATATTCTTCATTGTTTAACTACTACTGGATATCTTTTCTTTCGTTATATTTTTATTACCATAATAAAATAATTTTATATAATCTTTTATCTTCATGTAATAATATAATAAATATGTGGTAGCATATGATAATCTGATAAACAAAGGATGTGTGGCAACTGATAGCATATAATTCAGTATACTATTGTGATAACTGATTTATGACAATAAAACAATGTAAAATTATAATTATTTAATTAAAAGAATACCAATAAAATATTTAAATTCTTAAATATAACTCTATTTATCTTTTTGTGCAAAATTATATTTTTGTTTCAATTGTTATGAATATATCGTGATTTCATGCAGTGAAGTGGAAAAATAAACAATCAAGACACAAAAATTTTGAAAAACAAATTTTAACAAAGTTTATTAACAACAACAAATAAAATAAACAATTTATGTACACTATTTACAATGGATATCCTTATTTTAATCTTACACTTTTATCTACTAAGTTATATAAAAATAGTTTATAATTTATTTATATCTTTATTAATACTTAAGACAAAATATTAAAAAAATGTTACCATTTGGTTTCTCATTATGGTTAACTTATTATAAATATATTTACTTATTAACAGAATATTTCATCCTTAATATTATTAAACTATCTTATTTTTAAAGAAAAATTCATAGGAAAACATTCTACAGAAAAAACAAAATTAACTTTATAATGAGTATGGATTTCTCAAAATATTAAAAAAAAATTTCATCTTGCAAAGTCAAAGATGTTACATAAAATATTCATCCAAAATTCAGTACTAGATTTTAGTGTTTTATCACACGATATTTACTAATCATAATACATTCTTATTTAGCCTTACTTTAGTATGATATAAGTGTAATAATCAATATATTCCTGTTATTCAATTGAACAAAAATATACTATGCATATTCTTTATATAATTTACTTTGTACTATTGTATTTTAAGAATATGCAATACTTATTTTTCTTCAAAAAAAATAAAGCATTCAAAAATAATCAACATTCTAAAGAAAATATATTGTTTAGATACTCTATTTTAAAAATTTATATTTCATTTCCGAAAATAAATTCAAAATATATTCTATGATTCTTTCCTTTCCTTAAAATACTTTGGACCTTCAATTTCAAGTTATAAATTCTATTCCTTCTAAGAAAATAAACCAATCTTATACAAAACGATAGCATAACCTAACTTCTAAATTATTTACCATTTCTTTTCAAAGTATCTTACTAAAGATGCAGTTACATGAAATAAAGATAGTGAAACAGATGTATAGGATTTAAGGAATAAAGCTAGAGTATCACTCTTAATATATCTCAAAAAAGCATGACACAGTGCAAAGAGGTATGACCTTTACCTGTCTAATAACCTCTAATACATGAACGATGTTAAAGCTACTTCTTCAGTTTTATTTAAAACATCAAATATTTAAAGAAATATAAAACACTATCCAAATAAAATGTGTATCAGTCATAGGGCTTTGTTAACTATGCTGATATCCACATAAAGACTAAGTATTATTTATATTCCTTATCATATCCTATTTCTTAAAAACATCATCTTGGTTTCCTGCTAACCATAGTACTTCCAAGCCACTATCTCAACATTATTTCTCCAGATTTTCCACATCTTACATCGATAAATAACTATCTGCATTTGCAAAACAATAAATAAAATTCACTGATAATTTTAAAACAATCTAGCTGTTCCATAAGAAAAGTCTGTCTACTTCATCATTCTGTATGTTTAATCATATACAATCTAACTAGACAATATTTGAATATCCAATATGAAAATTTTAAAAAAATCACATAATTATTTGTTGTTATGTTGGATTATATCATAATATATTTTAAAAAAATCATTGTATGCATATTTTCAAATCAATCCTATCTCATAATGTTTTTTTAAAATGTTGTATGAAAGTGCGTTACATATAATTAAAACTTTTACACTTCATTCTTACGATTCATAGATGATCTAAAGAAAACAATAATATACATTATAAATTATTAATAGTCATTATTATTACCAAATTAACCTTTATCTGGTCATCATATTCAGTAGGCTTCTTCATCCACTAGATACCGATCATTGCAAACAATGAAATATACATTCATACACTTTATCTTAAAATATATTCTTATCTAAATTATTAGATTATTCCATTATAAAATTTTATATCATCAACAAATTAATATTTTATGTTTTCCTAATCTTATAAAAAAAAATTAGATTTAAACTAGGTTAATAAAATAAAAGGAATCAAAACTATAATTACATATTTTCTTGACAATAGTTCCTGATAAGTCCAAAATGTTTATTATTTTCTCTAGAGTTTTAAAATGTTCTCCTCCAAGTACATTAAAGTTTAAAAATAAAAATAAATATTAATCCATTTAGTAAAATTTATAGAAAATAATCCTTGGTTTTAGTATTTATGATGATAATTATTAAATCATAATATTAATTAATACCATGAAGCTTCTTAATATTCTCTGCGGCGTATCCGATGCATCACTCCATCTAGCTTAACTTTAAAATATTCAGTAAACTTTTTTTTATAATATTTCCATGGATCCATTTTTTATTCAACTACATGTTCACTTTTTTATATAAGTTTCCATTCTTAATAAATTTAAACTTTCGTTTGATATTTTTTTTATATATCACCCCTTTAAAAAAAACTTCAAGTACTTTTAAACAAATGTTTCCTAAATACATTTTAATAAACAATTCTAAGACTGGAGGTTTTAATATAAAAAAAAATGCTTCAGTAACATATTCTCCTGGGTTCTTTCTTTAACTCTTGAAAATATTTTTTTAAAAATGTTACCTTCAGAAAGGATGTAACATTTTACTCCTTTTGATATAATATTATATAAAACGATTCATAAAATATAATTGTCTTAATACTATTTTAAAAAATAAATCTTGGATAAGCTTATCTAAATAATGATGTGTCTCCAATTTTTCCTTTTTAAACGGAAAATAACTTTCCACTGTATCAGTATAATGTCTGTACTATGATTTTTATGCACTAGAATAGTTCTCCGGTGAAGCATTAATAACGCTGTATCAAAATATTCCAAAAACATTTTTATATTATTAGAATTTATATCCATTTTATTCTACAGTATACCCATCTTTTCATTGCGAGGTTTAGGTCAAATTTCAGATAAAATAATCCTGGCAAGTAACTTTTAAAAATTAGAAAATCATTTTCAAAAAGTTCCCAAATATATTTTATTTTAAACTCTCTTTTGCAAAATACTTTTCAAATAATATCAATTAGTTTTTTGTTTTTTTTGCAAATAAAACTATAAGAAAGTATTAAAAAAAATTGACTAAAATAAAAATTTTAAAGTACTATCTTTTGATAGCTACTAATATACCTTTCTCTGATTTCAATACATTATTAATCTCCCCTTATATCCCTGTGCAATTCATATTTATAGTCTGTAAGAATACCTCATTTGATTGGTTGATTCTTACTTTTAGCTTGAGAACAAATTTACATATATTTTTAGTTTTACAGAATTATATTTGAAAATAAAAATTTATGACGTAATAACTCAAAATATTATTTAAAATATTACTTTCAGATTGATTATTACTTTATCAAAATTATTTAAACATTTAAAATAACTTTTAAAATAACTTTAATAACCTATTCCATTCTTAATATTCAATTTATCTAGTTTTATTTAAACAAAATATTTTAATTTTTTTATTAACTGTATTCGTCTTTATTACATTATTTAAAACATTACATAAGATAGTTAACTTAATACTTATTATTATTTGCTTTTATGATAGGCAATAATTCTATCCAATTCTATAATATAACTTTTAAAATATTTTAAACTTCGTTACTTTAAATACAAACAAGCATGTGTGTGAAAGTATGTAGTATACAAGTCACATGATCAATATAACTTTGACAGATGATTTTTTAATCTATTTCTCTGCACAGATTTATAAAATTGATACACTTATTATATTATATAAAATAATTATAAAAAATTTGGAAGAATAATTTTAAAAATATAGAACTAGATATAATTTTCACCATCATAAAGTTTGCTTTAAAAATATACTATATTAATTTTGATAATTAAATATATAAATTTAAAATATAACATTTATTACTACAAGTTTTAAACTATTAAAATCGAACTTATTAAATATACTTTTAATATTTATAGCTGAGTTATTTAATATGGCCAGCTTTTACAACCATATGCAACAATATTTAAAGCTTTACATAACTATTTTTTAAATGATTCGCTATAATTTTATATACTATGTATTTGCTTTAGGCTCAAATTGTACTTTATATTATAATTGACAAACTATAATTAACATTAAAAGAACATATTCTAAAATTTAAATTTTTTAGTAATTGACTGTTATGAACTATTACTGACCTATAGAAAAGGGCACGATATATATGTTGTGCACTTTTTATTAGCCCAGTCTATTCTAAAATAGGATTTTGGTGTATAATTTTAAATTTTACAGGTCCAATAATATTTACTTATTAAAATAAGATCATAATGACATATTAGATCATAGGATTTAAACTTGGTTTTAGCTAATGGAAATTTATAAATGATCTTAACTCAAAATACACATAGATAATAACCATAGAGTCATATATATGTAGATGGATGAACAATTAATATTATTTAGAATTTAAAACCAGTGAAGTTTAAATTGTAATTTTGTAAACATAATGCGTAGTAGGGACTAATAATTATTGTGGGTGTGCATTTGATTTTAAACATAGAAATTATTTATCTTCAAATCTTACTATATTTAAAAGTAAATAAATAAAGTTTAATTTTACCAAAATACTGATTTAGAATTAAAATAGTAAATTCTATCTATATTAAATTCTAAAAAATATTGTATTTTAATATTTTTTTAAAAAAATGATAAATTGTCATTTTAAAATGATAAACCAAAAACTTTCAAAATAAATAATTGTTTCATAAAAAGAAGTGGGAAAGTATTAGCCAATCAAAGAGTTTCAAACAATCTTGGAATATGAAATTCAAGAGAGGGGGGTAAAAAAGAGAGCTTCTTGATCGTAAAGTATAAGTAATCTAAGTTTTTTTTTTTTTCTTGGTGATATTTTTTTTTTTTAAAAAAAGTTGGATTAAAATTCCTAAAACCTTATGATTTAAAACTCTATATCAATATACATGGATAATTATAAGCTCTGTTGTTAAAATAATGGAATAAATTAATGGTTTTTTCTACTGGGCAAGTCAATAATCGGAATTCCCAATAATCTCTTGAAAATTAATAAGTATTGAAGAAATAATTGGAGATGAATAATCAACGAATATATTCATGGAAAAATAACAATAATTGTGCCATAGGGAAAATGAACTGCAGTAATACACAAAAGGAAATAAATAAACATCGTAAATATCCAGTAAGAATAGATAAAAAAATAGTATATCTCTTGGAAACAGTTAAGTATATATATTTAAATTTCAATGGAACTAAATTAATAATAAATTAAAGTGTTAATTATTATTCTGGATATATTATTTATTTTGAGGCATACCAGCAGGGATGTCAGTTTTTATAAAGTTTTAGCTGAGAAAAAAAACGTTGTACGACACATTTTTTAATTGAAATAATGTGTGCTTTTTACTATGGACAGAAATATATATCATCTAAAATAAGTAAGGCAAGCCACAAATAAATTTTTATTACTAAACAAAGAACAAAACGAAGGATTATTGTTGCAGTAACTCAAATACCTCGCGAATCTTCGGATAAGCAGAATCTTCAAAAATAAGGAAAAATAAAAACGTTCTAAGAAGTTTATGGAGTGTAGAACAACTAGAAAATTTAAAAGTGTTATTATACTTTAGCTGACAGTTTAAAAGAGAACTTCTTTCTAATGTTGGTATTTATATTTTTAATCTATGATTTGTTAGTATAATATGGGAGGGGAAGAGAGAAAACTAATTTAATAAGGAATTAATTCAAGTGTTGTTATATTAATAGTTATTTAATAATTTGGTTAAGTTTAAAGATTATGAATCATTTAAATAAACAAATATACTCGATATTTTAGTATGAAAGGGTATTTAAAATGATATATACATACTCCAAAGAGCAGATTATATATACATGTACAGATGAATAAACTAAAAAAACAATGATTTTGTTCTTATGTGAAAGATAAAAGTAGTAATTTTGTTTGCTTACCAACCTCCAGAATTATAACCCTATGTTCTCATTTATTTTTTGTATTGTTACTTAATCATCAAGTACTACTATTATGTAGAGATTAAATTAACGAACCATGAATGAAAAAAAAATGATTGTTTAATAAACTGAATATGTGATATATAGTTCACATACATAGGGATAAATATCTCAACATATAATGGGAAATCATTAATTTTGTTTGATAATAATACTCCAAAGATTAATTTTCTGTTGTTATTACTATTATAATATATATGTATTATTTTGTTATGTTATTTTAAATTTGATATTAATGGAAATATTTAGTATCATTTGTAATGAATATTATTAAAATTGTTGTTTTAAAAGTTTTATTAAATTTCAATTGCTGCATGTCTTTTCTGGGCTCATTTTCACCACATCACACAACTTAAAATGTACAGTCAAAATTAAAATGAAAAGTCAATTCAATTTAAAGAAAATCTAACAGTTTAATAAGCATAAATCTCTTAGTAAAGATTTTTTTTACTTGTTACATGCTGCCGTGATCCCATAGGTCATTGATGACATTGCCAATTATTAAAATGTATTTATTGATATAAAATTAAATGATACATTAGTTATTAATGAAAGTATTAGTGTTAATCACAGTTTAGTTAATAATATTATTTTAATATTCAGTATTGAAGAACATACATATAAATTTTGACTATGAATTTAAATTATAAGCCTTTCTTAATTTGTACACTATCCATGGAAATCTGTAAAATCTCTGTTGATATTCCATAGGTAGTATGAAGAATTAATAAATCAATGATTTTCCTGAGATCTCCTTATTTTAAAGTTATTCTTGTGATTATTGCCAATCTTAATTATTAAACATAATATGAATCAAAGTTTATCTGTAATTATCTAACAGATTAATTTAATGAGTGATTGAATTAAAACTTAATAGTTATAAATATAAAATAATATATTAGATATTATTGTTAGTCATGAGAGTATGTAGATTCTTAATAAGGAGGAGTATCTGGGTATTCTTATGCCATTGAACAAGTATTTTGCATTTGTTTAATGTTAAGGGGATGTGATCTGTTTATAGGTAAACGAGTCTTATATTGATTATATTTAAAACATATCTTATTTTAGAAATATTTACTCATGTCAAAGTAACATGGGATAGATACTAATCTTATCTAAATTCAATTGTTATTGTTAAAGAAAATGGTCAGGATATAGTAAGTTTATTAATAGAACCTAACCCGAATCCAAGTAGGGCCTAATATAAGGGACTTGGAAACTCTGCTTAGGGTCGTACCACCTATAGACAGGCCACAATATATATATATATATATATATATATATATATATATATATATATATATATTGTACCAGTCAAAAAGAAGCCAACACATCAACAAACCCAACCTCAAAGTTGGATTCAAACTCAGGCGGTTCAAACTGAATTCAAACCCAACTCACGAGCTCGGATCAAATCAATGGATGACATATATTGATGGTACATGACTATGCACCAAGAAACTAGCTCAATGGATGATGATGATTAATGAG
This sequence comes from Epiperipatus broadwayi, assembly GCA_028023455.1. Taxonomy (NCBI): domain Eukaryota; kingdom Metazoa; phylum Onychophora; class Udeonychophora; order Euonychophora; family Peripatidae; genus Epiperipatus; species Epiperipatus broadwayi. The sequence goes on along the minus strand of JAQFVV010006287.1, from coordinate 1,262,163 downwards.
ACCCCTGATTTAACTCTAATGAAGTATAATAAAATAACTAAAAATCTTTATAAGTCAACTCATATATATATATATGTGTGTGTTCGGGTTGTCAATACAGACAGCGAGCATTAATATTAAAAATAATTATGGAATAAGAAAGAAAGTTAAAAACCAAATATGTTAATAAAATGTTTAATAATAATAATAATTTTGTTCAACTTTTAGATTATGATATAGATTATCTCTAGTCTTTAAACAGAATTTATATTTACAATAAGAATGACAGTCCTTATTATATGCCAATGCTATTACGCAATGTTCTAGGAGAATTATATATATATACATATATATATATATATGCCCTGACGAGGAAGTAAAAGTAGATAAAGGTATTAGGCTGTGACAGAAATTATGATTCAAATTCTAAAAGAAAGAATGTGAGATTTATTTTCACATTTGTAAATCAATTCACAAAGAGGAAGATATGTGTTTAGGGCATAACTTTAATATTTAATAGAAAACTTACTTAATTATAAATAAATATGAATTTGTTCTACTTTAATAAAATCAATTCATCACGATTTACGAGCATGAGAGGGGCTTTACTGGAACTGAGAAATAAATGGTACTGATGACTTATGAGCTATAAGAATAAATATGAAAAATAATGGTTTGTCTGTGATTTGAGAAAATAGCAGGGAGACTGTATTTGACAAGACTTTGATGCCCTATATGAAGTATTTATAGAACATGGAAAAACAGGTTCGGTCATGGCCTTGAACCTTTGGTGTTCCAAATATAAAACGAGCAAGTGAGGAAGTACTTTCTTCCTATGTAATTTAACGAACAGTAATATCATCGAGTACAAGCCTGTGAAGCAGGAGATGGCTCACGTCAGCAACGTTCAGAAAAATGATGACTTGGTAATCATCTTTTAATTAATAAAAGCCATTTTATATAAAGAATGCTCTATGTGATGACCTGACCAAGTTGAATTAAAGTCAAACGAGCTTTAACTAAAAAGTACTTAATGCAATTATAGAATCATATTAATCATGCCCCAAATGTCATGCTCTCCCTGAATATTAATACATAAATACAAATTTAAATTAGAATATGTTCACTTTATTCCCTTTATCAACCTTTAGCAAAACATTTTAATATTATTAATGTGAATGAATGAATATTATAAACTCAGTAAAGTGGCCGGGAGCATAGGTTAGAAATTGAGCTAATAATTTATTATTATTAACCATTAATAAAAATAGCAAACATTTTTATAACTCCTTCAACTCGATAATTAATAGAACTGTATCCAATGAGTTCTAATGGGTAAGAATTACTATAAAAATTAATATATTATTTAACAAGGCAAATACAACAAAGAAAATTATTATCGAGTTGAAGTTTTACTTGCATATAAATTAAAAATAAACAACATTAATAAATCACACAATAAATATATATAATATAATAAATGAACCGCTATTGTAAGAAAAGAGAAAGTTAACAAATATTAAATTTAAAGACTAGAGATTAAGATAGAGAATTACTACATAATTTAAAATAGCATTAATACATTAAGGAAAGGGAAGAGCTTATAGCAGTACTTAATTTAAAGGCAGTGTAAAATAAAGTTCGAAGACCGGTGAGAAAGTAGCGGTTCATATAAGAAATATATTACCATTTCTTCATGGTTGGCTCCTTAAATTACACACGGCAGATTCCAGTTGGATGAAACATAGATGCGCATTTTGGAAAATTATTTGAATGACATTTTGAAGGATTTCTCTAAGGTTTTGGCAGCTTACGATTGGTATATGAATTTTTATATTACAGCCACATTGAAGATTTTCAGGGGACTTCAGAAATTATAGTCAGACTCCTGAAGTTAAGCCCCCCCTTCTCCCACCATGGTAGAAACACTATTTTACTTCATAATTTAACTGGGCGGCATCTTCTCTAATGAAATATATATGGCTTCTCTTAATGAGGAATAATAGCTGCTTGGAAACTTTTCCTGGGCTCTTTATACTGTATCTGATGCCTTCAGGCTAGCGCTTCTTTCCTAATCAATCTTACAAAAATTTACTAGTTGTTTTTAGATACATTCCTTCAATAAGGCTTTCAAACTCATTAACTTGAATTCATTTTCTAATTAGAAAATAAATTTTTAAAATCAGAAAATGATTTTAATTAGGACCATCCTTACATTTTAAATACTTATCTTTTTCTAATTAATAAAAACTTTACCCATTGTTTTTGGAAAGAGACAATCTGAAAGCTTATCAAAAGAATGTAGATTTTAATCACAAATAATTTGAACAAACTATTTAAAGTAAAATAAAACATTTCCGACACAATGAAACTTTAGAATGAATATGTACATTTAAATATTTATAAATATATATGCACAATCCATGCAGTTATAATATATATAAATTCATGAATAATTCTAACATGAATTTATTAATAGAAATGATTAGGTTAAATCTCAAATGAGTTAATTTTAACACACATTTATAATAGTTTTTCTTTAAGGAAACTAGCGTGGACTGAACATATAAAGCCCCATTGCATTGGAAATTCAAGGTTAGTACAAGGGTTCAAAGTTGGCTACATGTGAAAGATCATGAAGCTAGGATCGAACTTAGATCTGACTGCTTCATATATATATATATATATATGGTAACTATATATTTTTCACATTGTGCCCATTACTTTCTTTAGCGTAATAATTTTTGTATTTACTTGTTACATGTTAAGTAGTTACAGTGGTGACACAGCACAGCAGTGGTGCTTCATTGAAATTTTGAGTTCTTTATAGAATGACATGTAAACTACAAGCATGATATAAACATAAATTTCAACATTCATTGTACATTTAAATTTTCTGTTTCTAGGTCTCCATTTTTTTTTAAAAATCTGAAAAAAATAGAATTTTTAATGAATATTTTTATGGATACATTCATTTATTTTTTTTATTTTTCCCTCAGTTTACTAGTTTTCATGTAGAAAATAAAGGGAGAAATTTTTAAAAGGCCAAATTGTCTACTAAAGCTGATTAAAAATGCACCAATAATTTATATTTGGGCTTCAAAATGTAATCTAAATATCAGGTTGTAAGTACTAAAACTTTTATTTATAAATTATTTGAATAGTAATTTTTTAAAAATTACTAGATAAATGGTATGTTTGTGTTTGTATTGGTGTCTAAGTAGTTTATAATTTATATATTATTTATGCTCTTTATTATATGTAAATAAATTTAAACATTTGTATTCAAATACAACAAATGTTACTTTATATGTAAATAAATTTAAACATTTGTATTCAAATACAGAAAATGTAATTCATGTAATTTTGACACTCTGAATTAAGATTAGGCAACTTATTTTATAGAAATAATGATTCTGAATAGATTTAATAAATTGTACTATGTTTATATATTACTGCCTTTAGGTTTGCAATTGCAGTTTTGTTTATAATATATATATATATATTGTAACCGGTTGTGTTTCATGGTACACCAATAATAATATAGTGTGTGTGCATGTTATATATATATATTTATCATAAATAAAAAAAAAAGTGTTTGTTTTTTACATATTTGTAAGTGAAGCTATATATAGTCATGTGACATCTGACGCTATTATTACTATATTTTTGTGTTGTGTTATAAATTAAGAGTTATAATATATGGATATTGAATTAAGTTCAGGCATATGATTTTTCAGTTGGAGAGTGATTAAAGAATGTAGATGTCTAAAAGTTTCAGATCTTCTTCTAACAATTATCTTTTAGATAAATGTTTGTGAATTGGTTTTTAGATCTATTCATCTATGAAGAGATAGGTAAAATTGGGGATGGGGAATAAGATAAAATGATTTGAATTTTTTGTAGTAGTTTATTAAATAAAAAAAAAAATTTATTAATTTTATATATATATATATATAAAGTAAAGGAAAAGTAAAAATAAACACAGACATAAATTTTTGTAGATATTTTTTTACACTTACTAAAATAAAATAATAATAAGTAAAGGGTTAAATAATAACTCTGATTTAAAATGTTTTATAAATTAAACTTTTAAAAGGTCTGAACAATATTATTTGTCATTCTAATGCTGAAATGTAAAAACACCATACTTATAATTGAAAATTTTTAATTAATTAAACAAAATTTTTATCTATTGGAAATCCCCTAACTTAAAACATGTATGTTTTCAGAGGGATTAGAGAGATAAAAATCAAAAACTTTGTTTTCAATCAAGGTGTTATTATCACCTTAGATAATTCTGTAAAAAGGGCTGATAACAAAATTAGCTCCAGTCTGGATAATAGTTTTTCATAAGAAGGGTCAGCTGAAAAGTTGGTTATAATATTTTGTTGCAGCTTTTTGAAGTTTTCAGCAGTTGGTTTTAGCTGACCATAAAGTTGGCAGAATATCAACCATGAACTGATATAGCTGAAGGAAGGACATTAGATTCAGGAGCTGCTAATATTTCCTTCACAGGAGTTTGAATTCACATGGAGAAAATTACCCACTTCTTTGTGCTAAAATTCATAGCCCTAAACATGTAGGACAGTTGCTTGCCTGAAATCTATTAAACCAAGATGGCTGCTTGCCTGGAACAGTTCTACACAGATGGGAGACCAACATTTTCATGGCTTATACTTTTTCCTGATAATGACATTCACTAAAACCAAACTCACCAAGAAAAATCTTCCAGCTTGCTGAAGAATTAATTACATGTAATCTGCCTCAGATGCATGCAGAGCAGCACACCTAAATGAATATATAGGTAGTGATTTATTTTGAAATAATTCATATAAAAATAGACATATAGAGAACAGTATTATTTTAATCCAGTTAAAAATCTATATTTAAAAAGAATATAAAGTAATTTTGCTCAAATTATAATTAAAAATCAAGAATAATTCATTGACCATCTGGTTTTACAGGCAAGAGAGATGTTTTTGAACAATAATCCTCTTAGTCATTATTTTTGAAATAATTTATATTTAAAATAGAGGTAAAGAATCGATGATTCAATAATTCAATTTAAAAACATTGATAATTAATCAACAAATACCTGTCAAAAATTGACTATACTTTTGAGAACTTATAAATTAAAACTAATTTTAAATTATATCTATATTTTGTTTGTACACATACCTATATGTGTGAAATTTTACGTATATTCAAATTGGAATTAATAATTATAAAGATTATTGTTATTTATTGTTTGACAAAATTAAATTTATAAATAATCTGTGCGCACATATATGTTAATGCTTGTCAAATCAGACATATATGCAAATTTTAATCATTTTTTGTTATTGAACATTAATTGTATATTATAAATTGCATGCCTGTGTGCATATACATGTAAACTGCAGTAATAACTTGAATTGTGTATTATAATTTTGTAAATCAATGTAATAATTTGAATTTTTAATAGTAATTATAATAATTTGAATTTGAGTAGCATTTTTTTAAGTCACAAATATGATATTTTTTTCATATTGTATATTATTCAAAATCAGACCTTAAGTATCATTTTATTTTTTGTTATTAATAAACTTGTATTTAATTGTTAAAAATTGTTTCCATCATCTCTTGGTCACATACAGTAATAGGGCTTATATTCTCTGAGCTAGATTTCATGCATGGGATGAATATATGAATGGGGATGTGTATATTAGTGCTTTTGGGGCATCCAGTGATGATCAATCATCATCCTGGTTGGTGCATAAGATTATATTCTTTAAAGACAATGCACTATTTATTATCTTTTATTTTACTTTAGTCTTATTAAAAATTAGAGTTTATAGTTGGCCAGAACAAGTGGCCTGAGCATTGATGATGATCAGCATGTTTTAATATCCCAACATTATTGTTTAGATTTTTCCGGTTATGTATTTTAATGGATGGGAACTAAGCTGGTCCATCCAAGTTATGTTTAAATAATCGCCCAAGCTGGCAAAGGCTCAATAGTTAGCCTGGTCTAAAGAAGACCCATTTCCAATCCAGTCACAAGATTGACTGTTGATTTATATATTTTATTGTTCAAATCCAGCCACAAGATGGACTGTTGATTTTACTATTGTTTGTTTGACTGATCATTCAGGATGAATGGTTATATAATTATACTAACTTTTACTTTATAATGCTGTTTGAATTTATAATTATTCTTTTAGTTGCTCTTCTGAGTTAGCTGGCTGATCTTTCAATGGTCCCACAGATATTTTGATCTCATGATCCTCTTAAATATATCTTACTTATATACTTAGTAAATTATTGATATTTGTATTTATATTTTGAAGTGGGGTTTATGATGTTTTTCCTTCACCCTGTTCAAACTCTTTCTTTTCATTTCCTTTCACCACATCTCACGCACCCTCATCCCATTACAATATATATATATATATATATATTGTAACCTTTCATTTGGGCAGCCACATTGTGGCCAATTGTAATCTTTTTTGGTCGCACAACCACGTTATGTGCTAATCCTAACCTTTTCCACCAACTCTTTGACACTTGTGGCCACATAGATGGGATAAAACATCCATAATCATATTTTCCAGAGATCCAAATTGCGACTTCAATGAAAATATTGAGGCTAAACCTTATTTCAATAACTTATTAATGAATTTCAATAATGATATCTAACGAATGTGTTAATAAATAATCAATAGACTAAGAGAACACTGAGATAGCATTAAAATGATAATATTAATACTCTTGGAAACTCGTGGTTGTTAAAGAGAACAAACTTTAAGCACTCCCATTACAATTTTTATTCTCAGCACACTCCCCATTCTCTATCATTAAAGTCACAATTAAAATTTTGTTTCAGATTACAAATTTTCTATGTCCATCTCCACCCTCCTGATCCATCCCTCCATCATCCTCACATTCATAGGTCTATTGCACTACTGTCTCTCTTTTATTCTCAAATTTTCCATCATATTAGCTCATTTATTTCCCATGATAATCTCTTCTCAGGGTTTTAGAACAATAAGATCTGGAAGTCGAACAAGCTGCTATGGATTATTGATGATCCACACCCCTCTCATGATCACCTCCGAGGTTGATCTTGGCTGATTTTAATATAGCCAATGTCCACTTACATTAAAACTCGAATAATTAAGCTTACATTAAATCTTTTTGAAATAACATTATTATAAACACTTTCTTAATTAAAGTAAAATCAAAAGAAAGTGCATCTAGAGAGGTGTTCGAATACAATGGATGGGGAAAGAATTTTATGCCACCCACTACATCCACTATCACCCAATAACCATCCCTATTCATAATCTATATTTCAACTATATTGAATTATTTCTGGAGTATTGGTAATCTTGAGTATTGCCATGCTGCATAAGCTTTGAAAATTAACCATTTATATAAATTTTACCGGATATTATTTACCAAAATGATGCTTCAAATATAAATAATAATGTATTAATGTATGATGGGATTTGAGATTTCTAGATTGGAATAACCCACAAAACATTGAGACGTACGCAAATTATATTTTTTTAAAAATAACAAATTTAATTAACAAATTATAACTCAATAAAATAATATGTACATTAATGCTATGGTTCACACACTTTCCTGTTCTACAACTACATGATATAAAAAAAATCCCTAAATCAACAGATAATTTGAAGAGGTTTTAAAATATAAATATTAATTTTAATTATTAGGGAATCATGATTGCCATGAGGTAATACTAATAGCAGACAGATAAAGATAATAGTTACTTTCACATATATTTTGTTCTTACTTTTAACAAAGACATAGTACTAAATTTCTCCCCCCAGTGTTTAATGCTTTTAATTACTTATTTATTTCTAATGATAACTCTCCCAATAATAAATTTAATATTTTCCATTAATTATTTGAATCAAATATGCCTTCACCCTATGTTTTACAATGGAGATGATTTATGTATGGTGGACTAATTCATTAAGTTATCTTTAGCTACTTTTCAAATGTCAAGAAATCGGTATCTAGCTTAATCATTATCACACATGCATACAATCTATATTCATGTTCTTGGGACAATAATAATATTTCAGTAATCTTACCATTCCAGCGAAGTTCTCAGCTGGCTGAGGATACATTTTCTAAATAATTTTATATACACATTGTTTACAATGTTCTCAGGTTTTATTTAACTCTTAAGTTTAATATTTATTTACGTTATTATTCTTGGCTCTTATTGAACAATTAAAATGTACAAAACAATGTTCAAGTACACTAATCACACACACACACACACTCTATCCGCACTTATTCTGACATCAAATCGAGTTTGCAACTCTGTAAACAACATTTACCAGTAATACTTAGCAATAGCTGTAATTCATACACCCTTAAGGAATATCAACATTAATATGAGGTAGGCAGTGACCTGAATAAGAGAAAATCTTTTTATTAAGGTTGAGGTATGCTAGGATTTTATTGCTAGCCATACATAGATACTTGGGTATCCCTTTAACCTCTGGCCAGCAATAAAAAAATCTTACAGTGTAGAAAATAACCAAGTGGGAAATTATTCCACTGAATTTAAATACTTTTTAAATATGGAGTAAATATCTTAGTGAGTGAACTAAACTATGACTCCACTAGCTTGGTGGGAACTTTTTGTCCATCCACATATACACAGGTCTAACATCAATTTGTACTAATAAAACTGTCACATCTATATTTTTCTTGTAAAATAGTACACCAGAACATTAGCCAACAATTTTTCCAAGTTTTAATTAGCTTATATCTAACTTTAACTTTACGATAATAGTAATAGCAATAAGAAATGTGTATTAAATTTTAAAACTATTTCTCTGCACTTTTATAAGATAATAATGATGTTTTATCCCAACATTCACCCAACCTTTATAAAACATATAAATAAGTCTAATCATTTGATAATAGTACCTGATCTGATCTAAAAATATTTCACCCAACAGTATCTCTCACTCTCTTCATAATAAAAAATATGTAAAGCATTTTTATACAGGCACATACAAAATGATTTGATATTCACTTATCTACCCCCATAATAATAATAATAATAATAATAATAATAATAATAATAATAATAATAATAATAATAATAATAATAATAATAATAATAGTAGTAGTAGTAGTAGTAGTAGTAGCAATAGTAGTAGTAGTAGTAGTAGTAGTAGTAGTAGTAGTAGTGGTGGTGGTGGTGGTAGTAGTGGTAGTGGTGGAAGTGGTAGTAGTGGTAGTAGTAGTAGTAGTAGTAGCAGCAGCAGTAGTTGTAGTAGTAGTAGTAGTAGTAGTAGACTATCAATGCAAGAATTTTCTGATGAAGTTAGTCAACTTAATGTCTACAAGGAAGGTGTGGACATACATAGGAGAGCTTCCAGAGGTTCAAAGGGTGACTCATCAGTGGCCACCCAGATAACCTAGTAATTTTAAACATTATCATCACAATGGATTCAGTTATTCTGGAATTGATCTGTTATTGGCTTGCCGATTTGATTTATTTGGACTCTTCCTGCCTTTGCCTTAACTTCCTAATGAACTAACATGTTTTTTTCTCTAGTAGCTGTTAATATCAGAGGGTTAAACTATCTCCAAAGAATCTATGCAATATCCAATTGGATTGAAATATACAAACCGCATCTCTTTCTATGCACTGAAACCAAATTATCAGTAAACTCAATAATCAAGCCAGACCAATACTTTCAGAAGTTTGGATTTAATAGATTTTCCAACTCTAACACCTCATCAGCAGGAGTTGAAATTATCAATCACCATGCTTCTCCTTTTCAATTAATAAACATACTATACTTGGACTCGTGTATGTGCATAACAACTTTATATAATCAAGCTTATACAATTAACATTATTCTAGTATACTTATACAATCAACCGAGTCTCATTTATCAGCTAATCACTAATATAATCGCAATACTAGCTACCAATCCCTTTCCCACAGTCATGATTGGGGATTTTTATACGCCATACTCTAAATTCACCTTCAAATACCTTCACCTACTAAATAAAAAACTTATGAGTGGTGAAGGATTCTTCTCATCAAATTCTATCTCATATTACACTAGGAAAAATTCCTCATTAATAGACCTCATATTTTACTCCCCAGAACTACATTTTCTCATACAACCATCTCTAATACCAGTTGTTTTTTCAGACCATTTGGCACTCACAGTCACTATTAAAATAAATATGCTTGTATTTGAAGCTCCAATTACTAACTAATACCACTAGACTGCTTCTTAAATCCAGTGCACCAGAAGCAATCCTCTCTGAGATTTACATTTATTTTAATAAAATTTATATACATACTCTGCATATGATGAAGAAACTGGAGTTGCTACACCAAAAAATTAGAAGCACACCAGCCAATACCTGCTCTATACCTTCAATTATATTTCTTAAGCAAGAATACAAGCAAACACAATTAGTTTTGGCAGATTACTTAGCCACCAAAAAAGCAATTTTTTTTTAAAAAAATATACATAACTGGTTTAGAGACTACATATGCTGGGCACTAGGATATACTAGTAAAAAAACTCATACCCACATCAATTCTGCACAACTCAAAAATAATAACTGGAGAAGAAATGATTGTGCCTTTGCTTGACTATTTTAAAAATAAGCTCTAGTCATGCCTCCATCTTAGCATGACAAATCTCAAGCTCAACAACTTAAAGGACAATCACAATATAACTAATGAAGAAATAATGAATAGAATAAAAAAGTATCCTAATGGTGCACTTCCTGGAATACATGCAATTCCAAAATTTATATTAGAACACCTTAACTACTTCACTGCACCAATAATGCAAAAGACGCTCAGCCATCTTTCAAACCAAATACATATTATTCCACAATTATACCCTATCTTCCTTGTTCCCTTTCTCAAAAAACCCATTCATCCTACACCACTAAGCAATATCAGGCCAATTTCCATGTCTCCACTGATTATTAAAGTATCAAGCATTAGTAAATGACAAAATACAACCCCTCATCCTGCAAAAAAATCTCCAAATATCAATTCACAAAGAAGGGAAGCTCCATTCCTGAAGCACTCTTCCTTTTCAGAGCCATGATTGATCAAATAAAAGTTAATAAAAAGGCAGCACCAATAGTGGTCCAGCTGGATATTGAGGTGGCTTTTGACTCCATTCCAATTGATAAGCTTTTGGGGGTTCTTGAACAGTACAACATCCCTTTATCACTTAGATGCATTCTGGCAAATCTATTGTACAATAGGACCATTCATATTACATTAAATGGAAAATTATCTATCAGTTTTGTTCCACACACCTCCATTCCACAGGGCTTGCCACTTACTGCCCTCCTATTTATTTCATATATTAACCTTTGTTGATTGAAATAGAAAAAAAATTTCCACCTGTGGTTCTATCTCAAACTAATCTCCTTATAAACCACATATTCTTTATGGATGATATAGTAGTCTTCCTACCTTCCAAGAAATATATACCCATGCTAATAGACATTCTAAACAAATATACACATGACTACTCACTCAAGTTCAACACCGGCAAAATGGCAATTTGGAATATTCTTACAGGCAAACCTAATGATTCACTAACTAAAGCCCCTCCACATTCCTTTTGGGAATTCCCTTCCACCTGTCAGTAAGTGCCAGAAGGACAGCCATTCAAAATCAGCAATGGCATCAATTACTAAAATAATGACTCTCTTACTAGGGCCTACCTTTCAATACACAGTAAGACTACACTCATTAACATGTTAATACTACCCAAAATTAACTATTACATGCCAATTGTTAGTTTTACCAAAGGTTTTATCAGAAAAATAAACTTATTATGTTGCAAATTGATCTGGAATAAGAAGCCCGGCTCAATAAGCATCAAGAATCTGCAGAAGCTTACAAAGTTTAATGGATTATCATTGCACTCAATAAATACCTTCTATTACCAAAAAATACATAATACTCTAGTTAAAATAGCCACCAATTTCCCTATTTTTCAACCATACTTAAAAATAGAACCAACTGATACACCCCCACCTACCAAGAACAAGTTTTTAAATAAACTATTACAACATATTAACAGGAATCCAACAAACAATGAGTTCAGCACAAAGATTGATTATTCGACTGCACATCAAATCCTGATCAAGATGGACACTCAATTATCTCTTAACAGTTTTCTCAACATAAACAATAAAGCAATTATTACTAAATATAAGTACTGACATCTCGAATTAAAATACCTAGATTTTATGATTAAGATCAATTTAGAGGCCTTGCCCACAAATGAATTTCTTTCAAGAAAAATGTCATATTTAAAAATAGACCCTGTGTGCTCCATATGCAATAGAGAGGAAGAAACAATGAATCATTTTCTGCTGAACTGCTCATCACTGACAAAATATAGGCAACTGATCGCCACAATCTCACACAACAATAGAATTACCATCAATACCTTAACTGACAGTTTTTCAAAAGGCTTTTCCCCAACAATCAGGATTTCTATTTATCTGCTATTTATATTATGGTTCATCAGATGCCACTTTGTATTTAACCCCACTTCCCACAAATTGGAGTAACTGTCTCTAAATAAATTGGAGAAAATTAAAACTAGGGACCGGCTCATTTCCCCAGTTGACATGGTGTCAGCCACCTGGAGTCTAATAAAACTTTAGCTCTAATCAAATATAAATAGATGTAGTAATCAAAAAAGAGAAGTCAAAAATTGCTTCTACTAACTCAAGCAAGAAAACACCAAGCTACCACAAAATTAGGAACGACTAGTTGCAATTGATTAACTGGATAATAAAAACATAATTGCAAACAATTATAATACTGCAAGTAACAGTGACTATCAAAAATATATAAGACTTAATAATCACACAAAACTTTTATTTAAAATGAATAAAAGAAAAAATGTGATACCAGATGGTAAAATCAAATCATCAACACTTTTCATTGTAGAATCAAATAATGTATATTTTATGTAAAAATACATATATAATAAATTAATTTTAAAACTAGTAGTAGTAGTTGTAGTAGTAGTAGTAGTAGTAGTAATAGTAGTAGTAGCACTAGCAGTAGCAGTAGCAGTAGCAGTCTCAGTCACAGTCACAGTCCAAGTTGCAGTCACAGTCACAGTATCAGTAGCAGTAGCAGTAGCAGCAGCAGCAGCAGTAGTAGTAATAATAATAATAATTTTAACATGGATTAACTTTAAACGGATATATATGATTAAAAAATTTTTCCCCCTTTTTTTTAGATTAAATGTTCAAAATGAATAACAAATAATAAAAATATACTTATATAGTCCTTGTGGATTGTCCTTCCAATCTCTGGTTTCCATTTTCTCTATTTCCTTCTTTGTTTGTGTGCACACATGGCTTTATGTGAAAGAGTCACTTTTATACAAGTTCAATTCCTATGCCAAAATGTATAAAGTTTTCACGCTGATGATAAGATTTCCTATTTCTTGGTTCTGGGGATTAACTACACTTTACAGCTGAAAAGAACTTGCTTTTAATTTTTGAATATATAAGTCCACTTACTGATGTACTTTTCAGTTCACTTAATGTTCATATTTGATGCTTCATATGTTATTGTATGTTCAGTTTCATCCTATTTGCGAAATCAAAACCAATTTTCTATCTGTAGTTTAAATTTCACCACTTGCTGATTCCTGATAAATTAGATATATTTAGGTGTAAGACAAATCATGAAGTTGATTTATTTCAGGAGAGAACAGGATGTGCACATAATATACACTTACTCAACGGTCATTTTTCTATGAATCTTTTTAAATTTGGCTAAGTTTATCATTCAGGAGATAGGACAAAATATTAACAATAAACAATTTCTTTTCTCTCTTTTTCTTTTTTTTTCTAAAATTTTCCTTTAACCCCTACAACAAGGCTTCTCAATAACCGATGATGAGAGAGCCTGCAAAGTGAGAGAGGATCCAACCAACCACCCTTCTAAAGACAAATCAAGCTCTTATATTGTCTGGGTTTCTTCATTCCTTCCCTGAATGGTTGACCTTCCAAACCATTTACATCGGTTTTTTTTTGATTAATTGCCTCTTGGTTTTTTCCTTTTTGTTGTTTTAAACTTATGCCTCTGGAATGATAGACCTCCCTAATTCATGTCTGCATTCCAATGAATTGACCACCCATTGTTTTTAAACTTACATTCCTGTGTCACAGATATCACTTGATTTACTTTAGTAATTTTCTGTTCATGGAAATCTCCCCAAAGAACAAATGAAAGAAAACTATTTTTCCCCCATTTTTTTTCTTTCATAATAATAAAAAATGTATAGCAACCCCAACTTCAAACCCAGAATTTTGACCAAAATTTTGACTGCTATGAATAAACTATTACAACGAATTAATTCTTCCTTAAAGGAGTTCCCTACGAGAGAACACAGGATAGTTATTATTCAATTATGAAATTTATAATTAAGATTCACAACTAATTCATATACATACATGCATTCCTCACACATACAATTCTAATTAGACTGATTGTTTTATACTCTGATTAATCCTTGATTTTTTATTTATTTACAATTTGATTTTATTTATTATTGAGTTTTAACCTATTATTGTCAAATTACGATTATCTATTTTCACTCTCCAAAGTAGTTTTATAAATTGCACAACCCTCGCCCTTTCTTCCAATCTCCAACTATTAAAGTGATGTATAAATATTGCTAATCTATAACTTATATATTTGGCTATTAAATTGTCTTATGAATCAATACTAAATAAAACAATTTTTTGCTTAGAAATCTTTTATAACAAGATGTTTTAGTTTGCCTACCAAGTAAAACTATGCAATCCCTAAGAATATGACTTGGCTTCAATAGAATTGGCTAGAAAGTTTGTCTATTAAGGAAAAATATATACAGCTAGCTCATGAGGAAATTTTTTTTTCTTAAACACTGCCTTACATAACTTAGTCTAAATCTAATGGAGCTTTGGGCAAACCCAAGGGCTACAATATATATATATATATATATATATATATATATATACATATATATATATATATATTGTAATGATAAGAACTTGTATGCTTTGTTAACATGTTAAAAATTTCCACCATCATGTTCAAAGAGCAGTACAACAGGTGGGTTCAGGGCCTGTGATACTGTATTCGAACATAGTCATTTTATTCAGAACAAAACCCACATGACAATGCATCTGCCATAACAATAGCAATATCTTCCTAGGCCTGGTGGTCAGGTAAACACAAGACTCTAATTAATTATTTAATATTACAGACTACTGCTATATACTTAATATTATTGATATTGAGACATTAATTTTATTATTAAGTTAAGGAGACACGCATAGAAATAGATATATATAAATATTTAATGATGATTAATTAATACCCATGTAAATATATTATGCTACTAGCGTATCATATTTAATCATATCCCATGCCTCATATTTAAGTTGTGAATGTTATGAGATTACACTATGAGATCTTAATGATGAGTGCATTTGTCAACCCAACTATCATTCCTTACTTTCATAATATTAATATATTCTAATAAATTATCAATAGATTAGCAGATGTGGAGGAGTGAAATTAGATTGAGCATAGACATTCATAATCCTTATTAAAGTGACCTGCGATAGTTTGGATGCCGCTGAGCCATAACCGCTAAGAAATGTTGGAGGCAAGAGGGACAGCCAAACATCAGGCCAGAACCCTTAGGAGTGGTCACTAGTGCAGTATCGGTATGATGCCATAGCCTTTCCATCCCTGACTGTGTGACACAGTAGTTACTATTGGAGTGGCAAGAGGGATGACCAAACATCAGGACAGAGCCTTTAGGAGTGCTCACGAATGCGGTATCGGTATGAGGTCATAGCCTTTTCATCCCTGACCACATAACAAGGCTAGTTGCTATTGGAGTCATTTGTATGCTCTTTACTTAGGAGAACTAAACATTTACAGTACCTCTATTTCATTTATGCGGTTTAAATTTAAGGCATTGATAAACCAGTGCAGTTCACACATATAATGCAAACACATTTATCTACTCTATGCTTTGATAATATAAATATAAGATCCACCTCCAATCCCCATATGACCAAGCAATTGATTTACTATTTACTAACCTCCCCCTCTTCTTTCATAAAACAATACTGCTTTATTTTAAGACTTAACAAACTAACTTTAAAATGAATTATTGCCAAGTAGCTAATACACTATTAATAATTATAAGATCTCATCTTCATAATACATATCGAATTTAATTTTATAATTTCCAAGATGAGTGTTTATTTGAAAGATACGGGTTTTGATTTAAATTTAAAGTCGCGCAAAAGAGGAGCAACTCTTCTTCCAATATATGGGAAGAAAACATCAGCTCGAAAATCATGTGAGCATGAAATATAATATTTAACTAATAACAACAAAACTTAGATACCCAAGTAGAATAATAGGAGATAGATTGTTTTACGAGGTTCATTACAATATAAGAGTATTTACAGATAGTTACAGATCTACATTAAAGTTTAGTTAGAGTTACATGATAATGGAATTTGAAAGATGAAATTTAAATTACATTAGAAAATATAGAATTAACTTTAGTGTTCAAACACAGTCTTTAATCTTGGGTATCATGTTACCTGTGATTCATCGAAGTGTACACACTTGTTTGGAGAGTCCGAGGTTCCTGATTTAACAGCAGTCACATTTAGAAAAATATTTATATATAGGCAGCAGCATCAGTTTAGGTTTATCTTATTTTATGGGAAGCTCCCTATTCTATAGCCATCAGCCTGGAGAAGCACAGCAAAGTGTATACCCCTTGCACATTGTTAGATTTAAATTTTGATTGGGAGAAGAAACAAGTAACAGCATACTTTTTTCAATTTAATAGCTCTCCACTACCTCTTTTTTAATAACCAGATGTGCATTTATTCTCTGTTTCTTTATCTATCAGATCCATCAAACAACTGCATCATCCATCTAAGCTGTCTCTCTAGTCTGTGCTATATACCCCTTTAGGTCACGGATGTATTAGTGGTACAGGTTGAAATTTTCAATCTGACCACTTTTTAAAATTTACCTTTTTACATGACGTAATTTAGAAAACCTTTTGACAAACCCTTTTTTATATAATTGTAAGTTTAAAATACTTTTTAGCTCTGTCATCTTTTCCCCCTCCCACTATAATTTGCACTCTAATTAACAGGGGAATTTCTATTTTTAAAATATCTTTACGTTTACAATTTAAAAGAACTTTTTAGATTTATAATTTAAGTATTACCTGAATTTGACCTAAATAATAACAAATATGTTTATGTTTAAATATAGTTATTAGTTTATTTTATAAATTAAAATATTACTTAAATGATCACAGTAAGATTAATATGATTATTTAATTTTACATAAATCATGCACGGCAATTTAATAATATTATGCAGTGCATTATTTTTAATATAAAGACTATCGGAGTATGTGTGCATATATGACATTTTAAAATAATTGTACATATATTGCATAATATTATACACCAAATCCAATATTCAAGGTCAGAATCCATGTAAACTTATAATAATAGGTGAGAGGTAGAATGATGACAGAACTAAGGTGAAACTAAGATTTGAATACAAATCTTACAGTTTCAATATATGGTACTTGTGACTTTTGACCCATGTAGCCACCAGAGGTGCTGGTCAGGGTCAACCACAGAAATACTTAGAGTAGGGGCCCCAAATGCAGAATTGCAAAGTCCAGCCAAAAGGTGGTGCTGTTCACAATGCGTAAGCACAGGAACATTCCACCAGCTGGCTGGCAGCAAAGCTGCCTGCTTGGTGGCGCTGGTCACAGTGTGTAAGCCCATTTAGCTTACATCGTCTACTATCAGCAGATACCAAGAACCTAGGTGGTGCTGATTGCCATAAACACATCTAGCTTATGTGTCGTCTGCTAACAGCGACTACCAAGATTCTAGTCCACTACATGGCGCTGTTTCTCCATGGTTACACATGGAAAAACTGCGCATTGATAGATTTTATGTACATACTACTTAAAATATGAATGGCGTATAATGTGCAGGTGTGAATAATTAAGAAGCTACAACTATTTAAATATTCTTTCAAACTTAATAGTATCACATGCTATTTCACAGTTTTATAAATAAATGTATTTTTAAATTTTTTTTTTTTTAAAAATCGATCTTTTTTTTTTTAATTATTTACTCTATGTCAAAATTTTATATATAAGTCGAGCGGTGAAATTTGCTATCATGGCCACTTGAAAACGCTAAAATTATTGCGTAGAAATTCTCATAATTATTCATAAAACATTTTATTAATCTATAAGTCAATTCTAAATTTAAAAATCGATCTTTTTTTTTTAATTTTTACGACAATCGGGGTTTTTTTTTTTAAAAGCTAATTTTTTCCCCCTTTTTTCAAAACTAGAGACATTCCAAAGATAAAATCTAATATATTAATAGGGGCTTTAATAATGAATAGCTATGGTCAATTAGTGAATTGGATTGATTTAATGAGACAGAAACTGATATATGATGAATTATATTTATTGACAATTTCATATATACTTGATATAACCCATTACTTAGTGTTGGATAATGCACGCAGGCATTTTATTTACTAAACAACATTACTCTAAGGTAGGCCATTTAGCAAAATAAATTTGTGGCTACTTATTTAATTGCGCTAATTTTATGCTATATAATAAATCACTACATTCCACTTATTAGTTATGCCCTTTCATCATCAGTTTGAGTGGCTATTATACATGTAATCAAACCAAGTCTGGTGTGAAGTTTAATAATACATCCGATTAAGATAAATTTATATATTAAATAAGGGCATATAAAGCCTTACAGATAGCTTTAGATCGAACGGGTTTTCAAGAATGCTTCTGTTCAATGCCGAAGATTGCATATTATGAAGGTAGAGTTGGCTATAAAGATTTTACTAATACGCTACGCACAAGTAAAATATAATAATAAAGTGGCTCCATTTTATATATATAAAAAAACAGCACAACAATAAAATATTGATCTATTTCACATACGCCAAGCCGAAGTATATTATAAATTAAATTCCATACATTAAATGAACAGTAGTTTTGTCAGCTTGATTAAAAAAGCCAACTCTTCTGTAGCATGAGAAATACATATATGCTACTGACAGGAATATATAGATACACAAACTTTATCCCGTTCAATCTCTTAGTTATGTATAATTAATAAACTTTTAAAGGGAGAAAGTATATTTAAGTGACTTACGAATACTTTAATAAGAAAAATATACTTATGATTACACTCCAGGCTAGTTTAATATTTAGTAACATAATAATTAAAGGTTGAAAGTTTGGATTTATAAGCCACATTTTATATTTACATTAATTATTTACTAAATGACAATATAATAATGAGCACAAAGGGGCGCCATTATTTATAAATTAGGGGTTCAAAACAGAGTGCTAAATGACGCTATAATTAATACAATATGAAGATTTTAAATAATATCTTTAAAAAGTATATATTTTGTAACTAAATGTGCACCGTTTCAAGACAGGCATAATTAATAATAACTAAAATAAGCAAGAGAGAAATAAATATAACTGCAGTGATTAAGTTATATAGCAAAACAAGAAGTTAATAAAGGAAATTAACAAAAGTATGTCATTTATAGAATTGAAATATTATTGATAAGACATTTTAGAAAAAGTTTACAATATAGTTAGCTAACCTGATTTTGAAGCAATAATGATTGTTTTGAATTTTACACAGAGTTCTGCAATTTTAATAATTTTAAAACAGATACTCGAGCTGGAATGTAGGTAAGTTCTTTGGTGGCTTATGGCAACTTCTCTTTAGTTGGGAGACAATTTAAGATGGTATTCCTATAGTTGGAGTTGGGGTAGTTGAATTTGAATAAAGGTGAGTTCTTTTAATGGCTTATGGCATCTTCTATTTATTATAAGCTTGTTAAGACATCGTTGGTTGTTGCTCCTGCCTTGGATGGATCAAATTCCGATGTTCCATCATGGCAAAGGCAACAAATTCTTGCCTGACTAGCAGGCCCTAAATAAATTAACAAATTTTCAGCTTCTCATAGTAACACATCTTCAAAAGCAAGATGGAGTATCTTTTCCGCTCGCCTATTTATGTATTTTCACATTTTTGGACTTTTGTTTGCCTCAGGACCAATCGACTTTTAATTAAACAAAATCATATAATCTAATTTCTACTACTGATAAAGTCTCTGAGGTGTTATTTTTAATTTACTTAAAAAAATTATTAAAATATATAAATTATATAATTTTGATTCCGATTTCATTAATTAAATTTATTTTTAGGTGTTATAAAATGTTATGGCTTAGCAGATAGTAACGGTATTATGATTTAATGATAACATCTTTTGTTGAAACAAATTCAATCAGTGAAGTAGATTTTACTTTTACAGGTGCCGTCACTAATTGCTTTCTTGTTTACACAAAATTCCCAATTTTAATTATAAACCGATGACTTTTATTTTAACTAGATATAAATAACTTTTAACATATTTTTTTTATATTGTTTATTTTCAAAAAAGGAAATTTGACAGATCTTATAAAAAAATACTTTAGTTTCAGTTATATCTATTATACTTTAAATCAGAAAACTGTAAATATATTATAAAGAAAACTTTTTACATTATTTTTATTTAATCTTAAATATTATATGTACAAATTATTATGCCATAATTTCATGGTTTAAATTATCCATCCACATACGAATATAATACAAATATAAAATTTAAATTATCCAACCACATACGAATATAATACAAATATAACTTACGAATATAATACAAATATAAAATTTAAATTATCCATCCACATACGAATATAATACAAATATAACTTACGAATATAATACAAATATAAAATTTAAATTATCCATCCACATACAAATATAATACAAATATAAAATTTAGAATTGACTTTAGATTTGTATTATATTCATATGTGGATGGATAATTTAAATTTTATATTTGTATTATATTCATATGTGGATGGATAATTTAAACCATGAAATTATGGCATAATGATTTGTACATATAATATTTAAGATTAAATAAAAATAATGTAAAAAGTTTTCTTTATAATATATTTACAGTTTTCTGATTTAAAGTTTAATAGATATAACTGAAACTAAAGTATTTTTTATAAGATCTGTCAAATTTGCTTTTTTTAAAATAAACAATATAAAGAAAATATGTTAAAAGTTATTTAAATCTAGTTAAAATAAAAGTCATCGGTTTATAATTAAAAATGGGAATTTTGTGTAAACAAGAAAGCAATTAGTGACCGCACCTGTAAAAGTAAAATCTACTTTACTGATTGAATTTCTTTCAACGAAAGATGTTATCATTAAATCATAATATCATTACTATCTGCTAAGCCATAACATTTTATAGCACCTAAAAAGAAATTTAATTAATGAAATCAGAATCAAAATTATATACTTTATATGTTTTAATATTTTTTTAAGTAAATTAAAAATAACACCTCAGAGACTTTATCAGTAGTAGAAATTAGATTATATTATTTTGTTTAATTAAAAGTCGATGGGTCCTGAAGCAAATGAAAGTCCAAAAAGATGAAAATATATAAATAGGCTAGCGGAAAAGATATTCCATCTTGCTTTTGAAGAGCTGTTACTATGAGAAGCTGAAAATTTGTTAATTTATCTAGGGCCTGCTAGTCAGGCAATAATTTGTTGCCTTTGCCATGATGGAATGTCAGAATTTGATCCATCCAAGGCAGGAGAAACAACCAATGTTGCCTTAACAAGCTTATAATAAATAGAAGATGCCATAATCCATTAAAAGAACTCACCTTCATTCAAATTTAACTACCCCAACTTCAGCTATAGGAATACCATCTTAAATTGTCTCCCAACTAAAGAGAAGATGTCATAAGCTGCCAAAGAACTCACCTATGTTCCAGCTCGAGTATCTGTTTTAAAATTATTAAAATCGCAGAGCTCTGTGTAAAATTCAAAATAATCATTATAGCTTCAAAATCAGGTTAGCTAACTATATTGTAAACTTTCTAAAATGTCTTATCAATAATATTTCAATTCTATAAATGACATACTTTTGTTAATTTCCTTTATTAACTTCTTGTTTTGCTATATAACTTAATCACTGCAGTTATATTTATTTCTCTCTTGCTTATTTTAGTTATTATTAATTATGCCTGTCTTGAAATGACACGCATTTAGTTACGAAATATATACTTTTGAAGATATTATTTAAAATCTTCGTATTGTATTAATTATAGCATCATTTAGTGCTCCATTTTGAACCCCTAATTTATAAATAATGGTGACCCTTTGTGCTCATTATTATTTTGTCATTTAGTAAATAATTAATGTAAATATAAAATGTGGCTTATAAATCCAAACTTTCAACCTTTAATTATTATGTTACTAAAGATTAAACTAGCCTCGAGTGTAATCATAAGTATATTTTTCTTATTAAAGTATTCGTAAGTCCCTTAAATATACTTTCTCCCTTTAAAAGTTTATTAATTATGCATAACTAAGAGATTGAATGGGATAAAGTAAAGTTTGTGTATATATATATATATTCCTGTCAGTAGCATATATGTATTTCTCATGCTACAGAAGAGTTGGCTCTTTTAATCAAGCTGACAAAACTACTGTTCATTTAATGTATGGAATTCAATTTATAATATACTTCGGCTTGGCGGATGTGAAATTGATCAATATTTTATTGTTGTGCTGTTTTTTATATATATAAAATGGAGCCACTTTATTATTATATTTTACTTGTGTGTAGCGTATTAGTAAAATCTTTATAGCCAACTCTACCTCCATAATATGCAATCTTCGGTGTTGAACAGAAGCATTCTTGAAAACCCGTTTGATCTAAAGCTATCTGTGAGGCTTTATATGCCCATATTTAATATATAAATTTATTATAATCAGATGTATTATTAAACTTCACTCCAGACTTGGTTTGATTACATGTATAATAGCCACTCGAACTGATGATGAAAGGGCATAACTAATAAGTGGAATGTAGTGATTTATTATATAGCATAAAATTAGTGCAATTAAATAATTAACCACAAATTTATTTTGCTAAATGGCCTACCCTAGAGTAATGTTGTTTAGTAAATAAAATGCCTGCGTGCATTATCCAACACTAAGTAATGGGTTATATCAAGTATATATGAAATTGTCAATAAATATAATTCATCATATATCAGTTTCTGTCTAATTAAATCAATCCAATTCACTAATTGACCATAGCTATTCATTAGTAAAGCCCCTATTAATATATTAGATTTTATCTTTGGAATGTCTCTAGTTTTGAAAGAAGGGGGGGGGGGAATTAGCTTTTTTTTAAAAAAAAAAAAAAAACCCGATTGTCGTAAAAATTAAAAAAAAAAGATCGATTTTTAAATTTAGAATTGACTTATAGATTAATAAAATATTTTATGAATATTTATGAGGATTTCTACACGATAATTTTAGCGTTTTCAAGCAGCCATGATAGCAAATTTCACCACTCGACTTATATATAACATTTTGACATAGAGTAAATAATTAAAAAAAAAAAAATCGATTTTTAAAATAAAAAAAATTTAAAAATACATCCATTTATAAAACTGTGAAATAGCATGTGATACTGTTAAGTTTGAAAGAATATTTAAATAGTTGTAGCTTCTTAATTATTCACACCTGCACATTATACGCCATTCATATTTTAAGTAGTATGTACATAAATTCTATCAGTGCACAGTTTTTCCGTGTGTAACCGTGGAGAAACAGCACCACGTAGTGGGCTAGAATCTTGGTAGTCGCTGTTAGCAGATGACACATAAGCTAGATGTGTTTATGGCAATCAGCGCCACCTAGGTTCTTGGTATCTGCTGGTAGCAGCCGATGTAAGCTAAATGGGCTTACACACTGCGACCAGCGCCACCAAGTGGGCAGCTTTGCTGCCAGCCAGCTGATTGAATGTTCCTGTGCTTACGCATTGTGAACCGCACCACCTTTCGGCTGGAATTTGCAATTCTGCATTTGGGGCCCCTACTCGAAGTATTTCTGTGGTTGACCCTGACCAGCGCCTCTGGTGTCCACATGGGTCAAAAGTCACAAGTACCCAATATATATATATATATAAAGTGGTAAAATGTAAATTTGAGGACTGATTATCAAATATACAGAAATCTTCCAGTTGACAAAGCAATCACAAAATTTACTGGGCATAGTACCATGTGAAAATATAAAACCTTAAAACCAACATTGACAGATTTCAAATGCTGTGTGTGGAGATAATCACAATAGTTATGTATATACCATGTGAAATTTTATGCAGGCAAAGAATCAAATTCTGATTTTTGCCCATGCCTTGGTACTCATGTTATAATATTAGTAGTTTTGCCACATCCTGTATCACATTATTTTAAATTCTATAGCTATCAAATGAGGTATATGCAAATAAATTAAATCTCTGTGGGACACTAAGCATAACAATATAGCATCACTGTTGTGCATAAAGAATGTAAACATCACTGGTGTACACAAAATAAGAGATGAAACTCATTTTATCAGTGATACAGACAGTAACCTACAATTTCTAGTTTTAGATAGACAAGAAGTCAATTGCTATGATGACAAATGTATATCCATCTTTGGAAAATTTGTTTTGTATCTTTAAGTAGGATGAATCTTTTTTATAGACACCATTGAGGTGTTGTAATTTTTGGAGTTCAAGAGAAAAATGAAGAATTTATATGCAACTAATTTGGAGATTCTGAAGCTATCGATTATCTCAGGTAAAAAGTATTATATATGGTTTGAAAGATAATTTTGTGAGGAAAACAAAGAAACTATCTGTGAATATGTAATTTAAACATAGTTAATGATAAATTAAAAATTATGAACAAACAATACAGTAATAATTATGTTGAATGTTAACTTTTTTCCTTATTTGTTAAATGGTTATCATTATTTATCTTAACCTTATTGTTTTCCTTAATTTTCCAGTTTCTATCAAGTAAAGCTTTTTGCTCTAACATTATTAAAACTGAAGTTATTGTGAAAATTGTCTCAAGCCAGTTTTTTAAAAATTCAGTATGGCAGCCTAGACATTAAACTAGTTAAAAAATAGTGAATTAATAAATAAAATGTAAAACAAATAATAGTTTTGCCATATATAAGCTTTCAGTCAACTTGCATGCAAAATAGATGCATTGTTGTATTTTTATAAGCAAAATCATTTATACTTTTTTATTATTATTTTGGTAAATTCCAGTTATTATTAAACTAATAATTATTATACAAGAATGTGTGCAAGAAAATAATGATTTAATATTATAGTGATTAATCTTGTAGAAAAGAAGAGTTGAGAAGATAAAGTTAATTTAAAGTTAGCTTCTTTAAGTTTAAAGTAGTAAAATAAGGGTTAAAGTTTGGTTATTATAATACAGCTTAAAGTTTACTAAAGTTATTTTAAATACCTAATATTTTTAAAATATGTTTGTTAGTTGTAATAAATTATAAGTAGTTATTTTAATAATTAATTAATATGTTATGTTTAAAGCTTAAAATGTCATTTCCTTCATTCATGTATGTTGTGTGTGCATGGATGGATAAACTTGTTGTATAATTAATAAAGTGGTTTTATTAAAAAGTTATTCAAACTCATAAAAAAGAGGGGAAATAATTATATTATTTAAAGTTAAACTTATTATGATAAAATATTTATTAATTGGAACTTTAATAAATTAATATTATAACAACTCAATTAGTAAATAAAAAAAACAGATAATGCTTAATTATTTTTTAGTATAAGAATCATTGTTTAACTTTCTTTTAAATTAAGTTCTCTAGATCTCATGTAATTTTGAAAATATCCAAATTAAAATGATGTCATTTACTGATTGACTTATCTTGCAGTTAAGATTTAAAAATAATAATAATAATCTTTATTTTATTGGTTATTAATTATAATTTGACAGCTTAAAAAATATAATAAAAAATGCTATAAAAAGAGGGGTTTTGGTTAGTTGATTATTCTGGCTTATTCTGGCTCATCCTGGCTCGTTTCTTTCTCTTTTCCATTCTCTTGGCTCAAGTTGAAATTTTCAAAGTGTTAAATTTTTATAATTATTATTTTTATTTAAAAGTGTGAAGTATTAAATTTAACTATCTTTGAATCTACAATGATATGCTAAAAGCACACAGGTATATCATTCTTTTGTTATTAAATTGCAGTTTAAACTTTTTTGATTATTGCATAATGCTACAGAACAAATACATGTCTGTTTTAAATAAATTTAGTAAAGTTAACTTAAATATGAATTTCAATGGGAAGCAGGTGATGTGTCTAATTACAGTTATTGTAAAATATATACTGAACATTTTTCCACTTCATATTTTTTTGCTTATTTATCTTTTAAAAAAGAGAAAATTAAAAGTGAAATTAAAACACATAGACTATTAAGCTATGAATTAAGTTTAAAATATGTTATATTAAATTTTACCTGCTAAGCAATAACAATAGTAATTGTTAAGAGAACTGTTACTTTAATAATGATTTTTAAAATACTTCAGTTGAATTTGGCTATATTTAAATATAATTCTTCGTATATAAAATACATATACTGGATGAATTTCATTCTTATTTTAATAATTTCTATGCTGATGTTATCAAGTTAAGTATTCACGGAAAAAACTTAAAACTAACATCGCATGAATTAAATAAAAAAAATTTAAATGAGAATATTTTAAATGTCTAATCTTTTGGTATTAATTTAATGATTTGAGAGGATAGCATCATATATTTAATTATTAAAAAACATGAATAAAATATTGGTCAAACAAATATACAGAGAGTTAGTAGAAATATAATAAAAACATTTGATATATGTTTTATATTCTTTGCTAACTACTACTTTATATAATATTTAAATGAAATCACTGAAGGTAAAACCTAAGAAAAAGTTTCATTATTATGAGAAGATTAAGTTAATAGTTTTAAAATTGTGCTTCTTTCAAAGAATAAAAAAAATACCTTCTTAATTAAACAACCCATGGGATCCCAGATTTAATCAGCTGAACAAATTATTGTATTCCACCATTATCATTCCATATCCTCTAGCTTACTGCTTTATGATTATTTATTTTTATATTATTGTAATATGTTTTAATTTAGTTAAGAATTGTTATATTATCTTATATGTTTTGGAAATTTATTACCAGGATTAAAATATTGTGTTTTGACTTGAAGCATTGCAGAAAAGTTTACCCTTCAAAGGATACTTTGTGCCCTTAGCAGACTGCCCAGTATGGAGAAACTTCACTAAAGAACTAAGGTTTTGTGTTTGGTAAAAAAAGAGAAATATTACATGCAATATTTTCTTCTGTATTTTATTATATTTTCAACAATACTATTTCAGTATTATAATTGTATTAAGTAATTTATTCATTTATTTTAATTTTTGAAAAGTGTTTGTTAGAATGTGTAGATATTCTACACATTGTCAGGTAAATATTTTATTATATGTGTTGCTATTTGCTGGTTAAATCCAACTATATTAGATAGTAAGTCAGTAGAGATATTTATCTCTTGCAATTCTTATTTTTTAAAAATGTATGGTATTTCATTCATTTATTAGTAAAACAGCTAAGAAATTACAAGAAGTTTTGATATTTTACATAATTGCAAAATAATAATAACCGCTAATACTTTTATGCATCTGAGAATTATTATTCACACATTTTTATTTATTTTATTAGTCATGTCCACCTAATTTCTATAAAATTGATATTTTTATATTTTATACATGTGTGTATTGTTACTTCATGCCAAAATTTATATGCTGTTATTTTTTTAATTAATATTTCATTGTCATTTGACTTAATTTTACATTGTTGGTTTCAGACATTGCTTATTGATTATTATATTTTAAAGTTGAATATTATTTTAGTCAGTCTTAATGTCAGTTAGTATCTTGTCATCATTTAGTTTATGGTATGGATTGGCCTCATGATATTAGCCTTTACTTGCTCATGTTTGTTATTATACTTTATGGAGTTAGCAAGTTCCCCCATTATTATATGCTTTTCCATGAGTTGATAGTGCTTTACTCTCATGATTATTATCACATATTTAAAGGTATCTTAAATCTTTAGACAGGATTATGTTTGGTGTGTCTTTCCACATTTACCTGATGTGCTGCAACAAAGTCCAGACATCCTCTATTACCTCAGAGATAGATATTTGGAAGCCACCAACTATTTATTTGTTCATGTTGTTTAGCTCTGTGGAGCATATACTTTGTCCTATCACTTATGATGTATTAAATCTATTTTTGACCATGGTAGATGATGTTATTTTGTGATCTAGATGCATGATTACAATGATAAGCTAGTTTTGAAGAACTTAATTTCTTCAGGTTGCACTTTATTTTCTTTAGTGCTTAAAGTTCTATAACAATGTCTATATTGTGTTGCTGTGATGTTATAATCAGCGGCAAGCAAACCAACAAGAAATAATAATTTTAAATATTTATTTGTAAGCATATGGCTATTAAGATCAATCCACATATTTTATGCAATAGTTGAATTCACCTAGAATTTCTTCCAATGGATGTATAAGTTATTCATATTAAATATCTTGGTATTATCAGTATTATGTGGACAGCTAATTAGTAATAGTGTGTGTGCATGATTTTGATGAATAATCCATAGTTTTATTTCATTCAGTTTATTTAATAGTACAGGATATTAAACAATATGAGATCTTTTATGTTAATCAAATATTA
Source organism: Epiperipatus broadwayi (assembly GCA_028023455.1). NCBI lineage: Eukaryota > Metazoa > Onychophora > Udeonychophora > Euonychophora > Peripatidae > Epiperipatus > Epiperipatus broadwayi. The sequence goes on along the minus strand of JAQFVV010006287.1, from coordinate 1,233,293 downwards.
ATCTTATTATGCCAGCAATTTAACTAATAATTCAAATTATTAGTAAGTCAGCTCCTTAATAAAGGTTATTCATTATTATCTTTTAAAAATATGTAATTCAAGTAGAATTATGCTCCTTAACTATTGTTAAACAGGTCTGAACATTTAATTTTTATGAGACCCAAAATTTTTTAGGGGATTATCTTTTGGAATTAAGATGTATAAAAGTTAACTATTGTTAACTCACAACTTTTGTATTTCTGTTGAGTAGGTGAATCTTTTAAGATCATTTATTTTAGAATCTTGGTTAGTTTGTTCCAAGACTAAAATATGTTGCTGTAGTATTTATAGTCAAGAAAAACATTTTTTTTAACAGTGCTATATTGGCAATAATTCCAAACTTTGTATGAATTTATTTTATTATTTTTAGTCATTGTAAATAAACCTATTTATTATTTATTTAAAACGAACATAGTTTTTGTTATTTATTTTTTATGATATTGTCTTGGGTTCACAATATTTATTATTTTCACTGAGTTAATGATACTTATAATATCTTCAATATTCACAGAAATAAAAATAAAGTCATGCATATAATTGTGATTTCTACTTCAAATTAAAGTAACAGATAATTAAACATTTGCAGATAGGAGTAATAATATTTGACATCAAGGTATATGTCAACTATGTTTATCTTCTAAAAAGGAAGATTGCATAATCTGGAAATGAAGATTTCTTTACAGTTCATGAGATTATCTATATCGTTTCAGACTGCACATGATCAGTTATTCAGATATTGAGTAATTATTTTATTTCAAGGTCCAATTACATTTAATTACTTATGAAGTTTGTCTATGGGAGGGTAGAATGATGTAAAAAGCACCCTTGTCTTTCTACAATCTGGAGTGATATTCTCGGTAAAAGGCTACAACTATTCTAAATTTTAAATGTTCTGATTATGTAATTAGATATTAGATTAAATATCGTTTTGTGTAATTCTGATAAGTATCGTATTAAATAATAGGAAGCAGTCGCTACAAGAGAAGTGTTTGCCTTCTATACTCAGCCAGGATATCATTCACTCATTCACTTATCCATTTATTTATTTAATAAGCAATATTACATAATAATGCAATCTACCAAAAGTCACATATCTCCCTAAGAGTATTTCCTCTTGTTATTTTCATAGCTACTTATCCAATTCTTTATGTCACAATTTTAAATATTAGTAATATAAGATAAGTATTCTTTAGTTATTTCCAGAGCTATAATAAAATTCATTTTATGTTTGTTTTTTTACCTAAATCAAATATTTCTAGTTATGCTATTCGAAATTGATGATAACATTACCATATTCTTGAATATTAGAAGAGAAGATTTATTAGAATATACTTCTTTAAGTACAGATTTATCTTATTCAGATAATATAATTTGATGGGAGGTTAAGTCTGATAAATATTTAGCAAGAGTGGAAATTTCTCTCTCTGCCATTTATTCCAAATCATTTATTATTCCATAATTATTTGCACTATTGTTTGATTTTCCTTCTATCTCATTGTAAGTCTCTGTAGTATAATCTTAAAATTATTGTAACCCCACTCAGTATAATGCATGTTCCAAGAAAGAGTTTCTCAACTAATAAATTTTTCATCATTTATCATCTTCTCAACTCACTTTCTTTTTAGGTTACAATATAGATGTGTATGCAGTGAGTTACCTCTCTAAAACTTAAACATTTTTCAAATGCATGATCTAAATCATTATAGTATATATTTCACTAAGAATATTACTTATATTTTACTAAGAATATGACTGTCTCTCATGTACTGTGTTTACTCCAAAATACTGATTTCACATAATATTCTCAGTGGGGGAAACCTATGGCACACATGCTGGAGGTATGGGATTTTTTCTGGCACGCGAACTATCACACATCATAATTTTCTAACGTTTAAAATAAATTATTTAATATTTTTTGTTGCTAAAACCTGTAATAATAAAAATTTATTTTAAACTAAAGGTGAAATGAATAAATATAATATTATATTAGAATTCAATTTACAATTGAACTCTGATTAGCAACAACAAATAAAAAATTTGGAAAAAAATAGTTTGTACATATAAGTTTGTATATGGTAATGACTCATAAGTAAGTCAAATAAAGTGGTATCATATATAGTAAACTTGTGAAATGATTTCAAAAAGAAAAAACACTACGACGTAAACTCAGTAAAGTATTTTCTAACTCTTTGAAATAAATCTTGACAAATTATTAAATAAAAGTAGTAAAATATTTTACTGTCATAATCATTTTCGATCTAAATGTAATTAACGCCATTCATTTTTTAAAGTAATCGAAATTTCAAACAAAGTGATCAACGTCATCAAAAATAATTTAAATACGCACATAATTGGCAAGCAATACTTATATGTATATAGTTGTTAAGCTGAACTAACTGTCTCATAAATAATAAAATGACTCTCATATTTCACCGTGCCTTCAAATCATGGATTGCTCCTGATTCCTTCTTATCTAAACCGGATTCAGCATTCATCGTTAGGAACCTATACGTATGTATACAGAAATATAATGCATACTCAATAATTAAGTTATACCGGTATTTTGATTTAATAATTTATTGAAATTTTGATTCAATAACTGTTTGGCAAGCCAATCACTCAATAAATACTTTGTGAAAATTTTTTATCATGCACACAAATTTCGCCACCACTACTTGTATAAACTTAACAAATAATTTCTAGTGACAACTTTTTTTTATTAAAGTGCAAAAATTGTCATTCTGTTTTGTACTTTTTTTAAATTAATACAGCAATATGTTAACTATATTATACAAGAAATATATAATTAAATAATTCGTTTAATTTTTATAAACATTTTTAAAAGATTATATTTTAAATTGATTTTAATCATTGGCACTTATGGTGAGACCTTTGGTTTGCTGAATTTATTATATGATATTGTCAGAGATACTTAAAATATAATTAAAATTTAACTCTATAGAGGGTAATACATGTTCTTTTATTCATTACAGCAAGCATTTGATATATAAGATTTGTTTTTGTTTTTGCTTAGATTAAATACTTTAACTGGGATCTAATAGATGGTGAACCAGATAACATTGGCATACAGCACTGTATAGTTTTACAAAAGGTTAAAGCTCCGGTTGGAGGTTGGTACAATTTTGACTGTCACGTACCTCTTCTGGCTATCTGCAAATATACTCCAAGTAAGAAACTAATAAACTTGGTATTATGTTAATAGAAATTTCATTAATGATATAATAATAAATTCACAAACTATTTTTTTTCTTATGCATTTAGCTCTATCAACAACAAAAAAAAAAACATTAAAATATCAATGTATGTGGACTGACCTTTATTTTTGTAATAAATCACAACTTTTTTAATAATAACATTAGTCTTTGATTTGTTTTACCCACTTTAAAGGTCATAGAATTATGTATTGAACTTTTTATTGGCCTAACTAAGAAAACATTGGTGTAATATCTATATTATTTAATAAGTTCTACATTTTTTATAAACACATTATACTTATAAATTGCGATTGTCAATAAAGATTCAAAATAGGCATTATTTTAATTTATAGAAAATATATATATCTGTTTTCTTATTACATAATTGTAATGATAACATCTAAAAAAATCAAATGCTAAATATTAAAATATTGTATAATAAATAAATATATTCATATTCTTTTTAATAAAAAATAAATTCAAGTAAAATAACGTATGTAATATATACTAAATTTTCTTCATTCTTTTAGAACTAAATACACAATATGCATGTGAGTGATAGAATGTTTTCTTCTGCCATTCCATTCTTATATTATATAAAAAATACATATATAACATGCTATGCTGTAGTCTTGTCATCATGTCCAGGATATGACTACATCAGGTAAGGGTTGGTAGACTCAATTCTGATGAGCTTCTATAACTTTCTGGATTTTAGACAAAGAAGTTTCCCAACCATTCTTATATTGGGCTGTGAATTCATAAAAAAAGACATCTCTACATCTATGGAAGTTTAAACTTGACCATCGCAGAGACTGATAATTGTTCATCAGAGTTCTGCTTTCAACCTACACTACAACTGCATTTTCTGTAGTCTAATATTTTAATAACAATAAGTTTATTTAAACTCATTAATTATAATTTGTAATGCAAATTCAAAACAGGATAAATAAGTAAGTCCCCGCCTCCATCTTAATTAACAAAAAAAAATAACCATTTAATGAAGTTATCCTGCTTTTTGATTTATATTAAGTAAAATTAGTTGTTTTTTTTAAATTTTTTGATGAAAAACATATTACAGGATTAGTCATAATTAAGGTATATTATAAAAAAAAACTGTCCGTTTTTCAAAAATATTTTATATTTGTCAAAATCAAAAAAAAATCTATATTATTTGTTGTAAATAGATTTTGTATACAAAATCTCTGTTTCTTCTATTTTGTCTCATGTCAAGTGTCAAATTTACAACAACTACATTAATACAAAAGAAGTAGTTTCACCATTAAATAAAAAAAACATTGATTAAAAGTCAATATGTATCAACCACTATCAATATATATTATTGCAATTATTATACTAATAAAGAATAACAATAAAGCCTCTGATCGTTGCAAAGCTGTCAGACATTATATTTTATCCATGATGGCCAATGTTTATAACAATAAATATAATAAATGTTGACCCCCAAGTACACACACACACACGCATACCACACACACACACACACACATATATATATATATATATAAAGTCTTGTCTATCTTAATTGGTATTTTCACACTCCATCCAAATCCCTTTAAAATGTAATGACCAAAAAATTTTAAAGAATGGTCCCATGAATTTCTCCCTCTGACAACAAATTTATAGAGGATGGCTCTGAACTTGTTTGAGTCATGACCGGGTGCCAGTTGCCAGTAGATAAGATCTACATCTAGAAATAATATCGAAATTGGACCTATAAGTACTATATGTATTAACTAATATATATATATATACCCTGGAAAAAAAATACTATTATTTTATTGCCAATGTGCAATTTTTTCAATGTCAGGGTCATAGAAAGTAATCAAAACCCATGTTTGGGCATCCATACCGGCAAAAAATATATTATCCTATGTAACTGTCATATTTATATTTTCACACAACTAAATCCAGAGTTTTGGCAAAATATGTCGAGGCTGATCTAGATGAGGGATTGAGACCTCAAATCTGATTGCACCTCAGCTCCTTTACCAATGCTCCCAGATTTACCACCCTATGAATGACCTATATGTGATGGCAGTAGCAAAGGGTGGAGCAAGAGACTTATAAAACAGTAAGAAAATTACTAATACTTTAACTAAACACACAAATCTTTGACTGGTTAGATAACACACATATTAATAAAGTGAACTAAGACCGGGAATGGACTATGAATGATACACAACACAGTGATTATAATTTAATATATTTTAATTATTAAATATAAATTAAATTAACATATCTGCATTGAATGACACATGCAGGTGTAACAATGATGAGGAAGTTTGAGACCAAAATCTCATCTGATGCACTGTAATTTGATAGAGTTTATTACAAATTTAATAATCTATGGTCTATTTGTGCTTTATTTTTACTATGCCCTACCTATTAGGTTTGTGACAGTTAAGTCAGTGCAAGAATCATAACATATAATAAAAGATCATTTAATAATACATAATGAGCTGCAATAGGTTCTCTATGCAGATTATATATGTACAAAACCAGACTACATCTTCAGATCAATGCAAAAATCTTAGTACTTTATGGAGGGATGAACTGTTGTAGTATCACTTCAGATACTACAGCATTATAGATATTACTAGAAAATGGTGCATCTTGAATGTACCATTAGTCATGGGATTTCTTACATTATAAGTGGTACCCAATGACTGTATGACTTGCTATGAATAAATTAAATATATTTTGTTGATCAGAGCAGCTTATGAAATAATCTGGACCCTTTTATGACAGTTCTAATGAAGAGCTGTCTGAACTAAGTATATGAGATGTTCATTAAAACCAGAAGCTGATTTATATAAGAAACATAAATTAAGGCATATATGCACATATGTGGTTCCTAAAGACACATTTACCATGCTAAATATAATATTAACTAATAAACTTAATGTATGCAAATTCTATTGTTTCATTCTGTGAAACTATCCTACACCAGTTCATGGATTAGCAGTCTTAAAACATGCTAAAAGAATATTTAAAGTAATTTAATTTATTGACAAATCTGAAGAGTTTATAATATAACTCAATGGGGGTTAAAGCATCCCTGGGACTTAAGCAATATGTGTATAATATGCTTTATAACTCATTCTTGCATTTATTAACTAATTAGTTTATTAATGCTCAAACCTAATTCTAACAGTAACAATAATAATAAACTAAATATAATAGCTTAACTAATACATTTAGGTTTTCAGAGTGGAGATTTATGTGTATGTGCTGAAGAGTAAAATCACTGAATTATGAGAGAGCTTCTAATCATCTCTCTCCCCTCAAAATTTATTCATAGACTCCATGGCCATTCTGAACTGGGCATGGCATAAATTATAAAATGAACATATATAAAATAATCAAGAAAGGCATGACTGCACATCAGCAAGTAATAAAATAATAACTGAATAAGTTATTATTTAACAACCATTTAGAGTTTTAGAATTTAATTTAATAAATAGTCAAGATTACATATTGCACTATAAATATATTATTTTAAAAGTTTAACCTGATATTTTAATGATTTAAATTAGCTTTTAATTATAATATTTTTAAGATTTAGAAGCTTGTGCTCATTACAGATTAGTAGCTAGTTTAAGTTTTAGATAATTTATTAGAATTACTTTTAAAGAGCTCTTCAGGAAAAGAAATGTTATCACATTTTTTTTTGCTTTGGCTTCTCTGTGGCTTCTCAGCTGGTCTGATCTATTCCTGATGTCTTTTTAGAAGTCTTCAACTTTCCCCATTCTTTCATCTCTACAGACCAATCTCTCCAAAGGAGAGGAGGCAAATGATATGCATTTAATCACCAAGCTCCATTTTCTAGTCAGTTATAGTAATGGGCAGCAATTACAAAATCAAATTATAAGTAAATAAGCATTTATTTTTATATGACGCTATGTATACAATTGTATTACATTCAAAGATCAGCCTTTCAAGCTAATTGTGCATGTGTCTTCTGCGAGTGTTAAATAATAAATGAATACTTCACTCTACAATACAAGATATAGTATTTATGCAGGAATAAAAAGAATCATCTTATTCCTATGACTCAAATTCTTTTATATGAGCAAATCTGAAGTACTGTTGAGTAAAGTGTAAGAGTAGAATTCTCACTTTAAATTACTATCTACGATGTTTGAATGAATGACGGTGAAATTGTCTAGAATTTACTAAACATCACTCTAACTGAAACTTAATTATAAGTAAATAAGCATTTATTTTTGTATGACATATGCACAATTAGCTTGAAAGGCTGATCTTTGAATGTAATATCAAATTATGAAAAGTGAACCCTGTACTTAAAATTTAAGGTTATACAATAAATCGGTAACTCGAGTATCCTGTTTACAACATTCTAAAAAATTTTCTTAAATTTCCATCAATAATTCAAAATCCATAAAAATGAAACTTTTGGTCATTTCTTTGCTAAAACAATGATGGTTAACCAGGTCATTCTTTGTTCTTAGTTTACCTTATTTTTAAAATACATTTAAAATTCCATTCCCTAGTTTTATTAATGACTTACAGGTGTCTTTCTTAGAATTACAACTTTTTTTAAAAAAAACAGATTTTAAGTTTGTAAACATTTTACTATATATGTGTGTGAAACCATCACAGAAATTGAAATTTATATACCAATGCACTTAAATAAAGAATTTTCAACTGAGAATAATTCAAATTTATATTAATTTAAAAGAGTTGTAATGTTTTTTTTTAAATCTATTGCATTATGTCTTCTTTTGCATATAATAATGTTCACACAATTGAATTTAATTATATTTTTTAAATTTATATTTTAATATACACGTATTAAATATATGCATACAATCATTACAGTTAATGTAGCTATACCTATATAGACACACCCACTCACAAATACACATTATTGATGAAAAATTTCAGTGAATATACAGACTTGGGTTGGTTTGAACTGGTGGAAAATTTACCACCATAGCACATAATAGGTAAAACAGGATGATGGCTAAATAATACTGTTTCAATATATAATATTTCATTAAGAATAAAAATATTAGAGGGTTTTAATTAATTCTAAATCATACCAACTGTGGTCTCAAAATATGGTAGCTTTGAAGGATTTAAGGCTAAAAATGATTGATACAGATGAAATAAAAAAGACTCATATAAGACAAAATTAGAACATGAGAAAGAATATGTTGAAATTGGTTGTAATGGAAAAATCAGAAAGGTTTTCAATACCTGAAATGGAAATTATATAAAAGGAAAGAATAAGAAAATGATAAAGTTAAGAAGTGGCTTTCAAATATGAACTAAAACAATAGTAAACATTTAAAAAAAATGTTGTGTAATGCAAAAATGAATTATAGTATTAATAATAAGAAAAACTGTGTATGTAATTATATGTGACAAAAGCAATATAATATTAACAAGCATTCAGAGAAATGTGAAATTGAAATATTAGAGCAAAAAATGAAAAGATACTATATACGGTTGGTATAATCATTATTTACAAACAATCCATATACTAAAATTGTGAGAAAAGTATAAAGTGTAGTCAAAATTTTAAAGAAAGAAAATATTATGAAATATTATATATACAAGAAAACTTAGATAAATATATTAATATTGTGTTTGTATTTTTTAAAAAGTATTTTTTTATTTATTCATGAGTTTATTTTTAGTGATGATCTTTAGAGAGAGTATAATTTTGTAGAGCATTTTCTGTCACATGATGAATTTTAAAAATGGTCTCTTAAGAAGGTTCATTTGTGAACAAAAAATAATTTGATGATAATAAATTAAGTTATATATCAAAAATTGTCTATTATTTCGATTTATGTATAATTAATTGATTGATTGTATTTATATATTGCAACCTCATGGATAGTTATTACTCAGTATTCAGCCAGCTAGTGAGAGGGATCTCAACAATGTGGAAAACGCCTTGATCATCTACTTGGTTATAAAACTCTACATTGAATTCTATCTAATACTATTACAACTAAATGTGACCATCACAATATTCTGCAATCAATAGAATATGATTTATATCTCAGGTTCAAATCATACAATCATTATATCTTAATGCATTATAAGATATTATATACTCTTTCGAATTATTATAACAAGAACCATAAATAAAAAGATCCATTTATAATTAAAATAATGAGATTTTCATTTAAATAAATATTATCTAACAACATATGACAACATTAGTCAAACAATGAGTAAGAAATGAATTTTGTTCATATGCCAGAGATCACAAAGGCTTTCTTACAATCAAAATCAAAATCATCTAATTAAGATAATCTTAAACACCAAGATAACTTTAATACTACCCATCAGAAACTTTAATGAAGTGATTTTTATGTACGATGTACCTCTTATATGCAAAGTGTTATAATATCTCTGTGAATTATATTTTCTGATTATGCAGATGATGATATTAAAACAAAGTCAAATATTAAGAATAAAAACAAGATTTTATTAATACTATTAAATATAACAATCATAAACAATTATAAATATTTTATGATTTAATATAATCAAAATAATAACAGTTAAAATTATATTTTGAATAATCAATTTTATTTGATATAGAAAATATCTAGCACTTCTGAATAAATGAAGATGTCTTTATATTTAAAGATCTGACCATCGCACTAAATATGTTATTTGTATAAAATATTTTCAATAGTGTGTTAAACTATGTTTCAAACAATAAATAACACAAAGTTAGAAATGAATATTTTTTCTATGCCTACGTAAAATAATTATTAAAGTTTTAAACAATACATGTTTTATCAAAATATGTGTTTTAATATTTTATCAAAGTCTTTGCACATGCAATATTCAAGCAATGAATATTAACACACCACTTTCAAAATTTGCTCGGTTAAGAGCAGAAGAAACAAAGACGATGATCATAACACATAAATGTTCAACGTCTATACCAAACAACAATAAATTAGATTGGCAAAATGATGGAATTATAAAATATCAAAACTTATCTATAAGTGCAAATTAGCATTAGTATTGTTTCACTAGCCTAAATAATCTTGACGAGACTCCAGCATCATAAACATTTGTCCAATACAATATTTACGTCATCTATGTCTTGTCGAAGTTTAAAAGCATACTTCCAAATAACATATAAAAATCGTTGCAAACACACACTGTTTAGATTATAAGAATAACATTACAAACACAATGTAAAAGACTGATAAAACACATAATATTAATAATAAAGGTAAATAGGCTTAATAATTGTAAATAAATGATTTATAAAAAAAATACATAATCTCCATACTATTCATTAAACAATCATATCCAAAATGCTCGTATTACCTTTTAATCACATAACGCAAAAGTATATTGGAAACCCAATCGCTCATTTATAAGACATGTAAATTACAAATAAATTTCTAGCAAAAATATCATCAAACATAAAGAAAATATTATAAATAAATCAATGCCTAAAAAAGAAAATAATTTATTTTGTTATTTATCACTCCTGAACACGGTCATAATAAATATTTACTCACTTATTCTAAATGCACTTTAGAACATTTCAGTTCAAGCCATAAGTCGTTAAACATTGAGAATATTTTATTTTTAAAATATTTTTGAAGTTTTTAAGATCTCAAATTAGATGAGTAATCCTTTGAAAATCGAAGACACAAATGAAAGCAGCAATATAACATGAAGTAATACGAAGTTGAGAAATAATCCTTCAACGTTTGAAGCACAATATTGAGAGCATTAATATCAAATAAAGAAATATGAAGTTGAGAACACATTTCCTTTATACTAAAGCAAATAGAATGATTGTAAATAGTATATAAAGGTTTTTTTTTCTCATGTGTCATAGCATCAGCCAGGAAGCGAACCCCGCTAACCTGGGACAACTGCTTGTAAAGCAGCCGTCGCTGACCTCTCGACCACAAATGCTTGACAAAGTATTATTACAATGCAAAACAATATGATGGTGAGAGTATATTATATATCTTATATTTCAAAAAATAAAATAATATAATTGCAATATAAAGTTGAGAGCACGTTATTCATTTTATATTATAGCAAACAAAATATTCCTATTCAATAGAAAGCATTTTTAAGTAAAGACGTTTTATTTTGAATAAATAAATGTGAAGTAAATGGTTTATTTTTCACACTATCCTTGCAAAACAAAATACATTTTCTAGGAATGCATTTATCCTTATTTTTAGACATAAGACAATGCAAATATTGCAGATATCACTAATTAACAAAGTTTAAAGGCATTTTATTATTTTATATATAATTCAAATTCTTGTTATATACCATAGATTCTTCTTTGATGAATAAAATAGTAAGTTAACAATAGTTCGAATTTCAATTATAATCAGGAAAATTAAGCATGATAAAAATTAATATTTGCTATGATATCTTAAAATCCATATTTTTTCTGATGACTGAATATTTGTCTATAAAGCTATCAAACTCATTACAATTCATGTTTAAGACTTCATTTATTTGTAAGATCTTACAGAAATCTAAAAATATTTCATCAAAATTCTGGAGCATTTTAGATGGTAAATTTTATTATAAAAAAATCTTTAAAAATAGGTCATAATTTAGAAAGAAAACAAAACAACTGTTTTAACTTGTAATAAATATGATATTCAAATTAATATTTCTTCATGGGAGAGTATATTTTTCAAGGAAAAAAATCATTATAAATGTATAAATTACATATTGAAACTGGAAAAAAAATTATACCAAGCATAAAAAGATAATAAAAATAAATGACATAATAAAGAAAATTAATGATTTGGAATCTTATAATATAAAATCCATGTAAATGTATAGTTGTCCAAAATGCTGTAAAATTTCAATTGATTTACTGTAGTGCCTTCTGCAGTTTTTTTATTTAGAAGGTGCTCTAGTAAATAATCTTATATATAAAACCCCTATTTTCTGTTGGCTAATTGCTGGATGTGTTAATGGTTGTCCATTATGATGTGTCAAATTCACAACGAGGTGTATTTTTGTTATAAAATCCACATATCAAATAGAACAGGTAATGGGTAAATGTTTTAGATTTTTTAATTTTTTTTTGTTTCATTTACATTACATCTTTTAAGATTTGAAATACAGGCATTCTTATACCTTGAACTTAATTGGACTATAGGGATTTGAACTCAGAATTTCAAGCAACCTTCAACTATCAGTAGTGTGAGATAGTGTGGTTAGTTGAAGTTTGCTTGAAAGTCTGAGTTCAAATTCCCTATATTACATCTTTAAAAAAGGTTAAAGCAACAATTAAAATATTACAAAAGTCACTTTCAGCCAGAAGAAAATGATGCTGTCAAATTAAAGAATGGTAATGGGGTGGTTTCTACTTCAGCATTTGACTGGCTTTAGCTAGATTGTTTGTGACTCTCAGTAGCTTATCAAAGACCACTAAAACCAAGTGAGCTAGCTCAGCGACTGTTTATATATTTCACTTATAAAGATTGCCAGCCAGCTGTTGAAACAACCACAAATGCCAATTCCTAGTTAAGGTACTCAATGTTTTTATGGTCAGTCAATCTCCTAATATAGTTGAAATGAATGACATATTCAGCAATGTTCTGTTTAAAAAAAACATTTATATTAAATCTTAAAGGAATCAATTTTTAAAAAAATTACAAATATTATATTTAATAAATAAATATTACAAAAAAATGGAATTTGTATTGATAACTAATAAGGCTTAATAAAATCTTTAAAAAAGCTATTACATTTGTTCATGACAATATGGACACAAAAAAAAATGTTGTTTTTTTTTTTGTTTTTTTTTATTCAGACAGTTGCAGTAAATATATAGTTGCACAATAATGTAGTCAAGAATAACAGATATATTTAAAATTTAAATTTAGCTTCATTAAAATGTTTCATGGTCTGTCAATCCCCTAATATAGTTTAGATGAACGACCGTAATGTTTAGTCAAAAAAAACCATATTTAGATTACATCTTTAAAAAAATAGTTAAAGCAACCAATTAAAAAAAAACATTACAAATATTAGATTTAATAAATGTCAAATTAAACATATCAAAAAGATAGCCTCGGATATATATAGTATATAATAAAATCCATATTTTGTTGTCAGAATGTAATGCATAACAAAGTATTGATTTTATATTTAAAAAAATATATTTTAATTTAGCTTTGTTAATTTCCCTTTATTAATAGTTATGTTTAATATTGCATCTGAGACTCTAATTTTTTATATTGACCGGGAGGAATCTAGGACAGTTGCTTGGAAGGCAGCTATGATATCCGTTAAGCCACCAACGCTTGACGAGACTCAAGTTTTACATTTTATATTAATATCATATTTTAATTATGGGTTCTCTGATGCTACAAAAATAAAGGATATAAGACGCATTTTATTCCTTTCATTCCCCCATTTTAATATTTTTTTCACATAAGCAATATGCTTAGAGCAAATATCTTGAATATTATTGAGAATACACATAACATTATAAAATATTTTTAAATATAGCAATGTTTGTCTAGTGCGTCTCTATCTAAAATAAAAGCTTGTTTAGTAAGATTTCTTTTAACTCGTAAAATCAATATATATTCAATCACGAAATAAAAAATACTAATGGAAAGGTTTTGCAGGTCCTTTAATTTGATTCTGTATATAGCTTTGAATGGTCCGCACAGCTGCCCTACAAGCAGTTGTCCTGGGTTCGCGGGTTCGCTTCTCGGCCGATGCTTTGACACATGGAAAAAAAACAACTTATGAATTTCGTCTGTATTTTATATTAATTATTAATAATTCTTTTTTAATTTTTTCATAACTATCTTTAAAAATATTGTATGTCTTCAGCTGGCATTTGACCTAACTCTTCATTTTGTTAACATTTTCACTTATGAAAAAATAACTGAAACCTGAACATTTGTATTGTTTGTCAGAGTAAATAGCACATAATTGAACTGACTAGTCATTTAATAATTGTTTGATAAATGAAAAACTATTATCACTTAACAATAAGTAGAGATTTGAAGTTAAGAGTTATTAATTCATGTAAAATAAAGGAAATAAATATGATTATGGTTTCAATACCCATGGAAAAAACCCTCTTATTTTAGAAAACATTATTTTACATTACATTTTAAGTCAATTATTTATGAAAAAAGTAATATTCTCATCAAAATATAAATAAACGCTAATTATCTCTTCTTTTCTGCTGGTGAAATAATATTATCCATATATTTCAATTATTTATAAATAATTTTATTAATTCAAGAATTAATTTTTCTACACATAAAATATATATTTAATGTCCCAATTAAGTGCTTAGATTTAATTTAGGGACATAAGTAATTATTTATCAGTATTTATTTATCAGTATGTTTATATATAATCATTTGTCAATATTTAACCACTAATTAATCAGTTGTTGCTCCTTTCACACTAGTTATTGTTTAATTAATAAGAAACACTATAAGCAAATAAATAAGACTGGGAATACTTTTAAGTACAAATAAGATGATTTTGCATTTGCCAATCTCAATATAACATATCTGGAATGTTTACTAGTATGAATAATACTTCATTATTTGTGCATATTTTTATTTGATTTCGCTTATCAATGTAAATATATTTACCAATATTTATTTATTTATTATAGCTGCAAAATGTAGTAATGATTGGCTGCGTTTTAAAGACAAGTGTTACAAATATAATGAGAAGTTGGCCACGCACGATGAGGCAATACAAGACTGTTTAAGAAGTGGGGCCGAACCACTTTATATTGAGAATGAAGATGAAAATAAATTTATCACAGGTAGATATATGTATATGAATGGTAATTACTATTTTAAAATTTTATAATAATTAAATAAGATGTTTAATCACGTTTTTATAACTAGATGTAAACGAATTAGATCATTTGTACTATATATATAAATATTGAAACATGTTAATGTATGATTATTAAAATACGAGCATAAATGAGCAGATCGTTATAAAAATAAATCTCAAAAATATAACAAGTTTATAATGAATGATAAGTTATTTATGTAATAAAATCCAAAGAAAAGGCTTTACTAAAAAATTATAAGTAATAATTATATTCTTATAATTATATCTCGTAGTGTATTTGCAATGAACGCGATAAGTAAAATTAAAACAATGTTAAGAAACTACTAAAAGTTATAAAATTATTATGAATATCATAAAAGATGCAGTTTAAAAAATAAGTAAATTATAGATAAAGTATATAATAATTTCTCAAATGATGAAGGTATATTAGAGAATTAATAGAATATAGTAAATAAAAAATAAAATTTAAACACAGATCTGTCACTCTTCTATTATTTCTGTACAAGATCTTCAAAGAGTTTGAATTCAAATCAACCAAAATAGTAAAAAAAGATACAAAAGTTATTTTGCTACTTAAATCATATTCATGTAAAATAATAAAATATAAAAATTAGTTATCATTACAAATTGGATTTATAAAATATGGACAAACATTTGTATCTATAAATATTTTCGTCATGCACAAAACATTGGGACATTAAACTGTAAACCAAAATATTATCAAATTTTGAATAATCTTTATTGAGATGCACCAATATGAATTAGTTTATATAAAGAAATAATAAAATTAATATTAACAAGATTATATATAATATAGGTGATTCCATATTTCGAAACTTTTTACTAAAGTTTTCAGTAATAAAAGGAAAAGCTACAGAATTAAAAAACTAGGAATATTATTTAAGACTTTTATATTCTACAAATATTATTGACAGTTTTGCAAGTAAGATACCAAAGCTGTAAAAAATGCTACAAAAGTTATCAGATGTAAAATGTTAGGTATACAGATATCGTATTGCAATGAAATTATCCATAGATTTAAATTTTCTGGGGAAACATTTAGTAAAAAATATTTAATAAAGGTAATGCATTAATGAATTTAGAAAAAAATATTTTTAATAAATGTTTTTTTACTAGATTTTACTTGTAAATATAAAATGTAGTCAATTATTTAAAAAAGCACTATAGACAATTCCAGACTACATAACACAATATAAGATAGTGATATGTTGGAAATAACTGAGTGAGGTCGAAAATGGAATGCATAAGTGAGAAAGAAAAGATAATACTAAACTGAAAAATTAAAATCTTGGCGTTGGGTATGACATAAAAAAAGTTGGAGTTTTATGCTGAATTTACGTTTAAATATTATAAAAGACCTAGAAAAAGTGCTAACTGAGTATATGAAATAACTTATTAATTGGAGTAAGGTGAAGAAAAAATAAATTGTTTAAAAGCTTTGAGATAGTTTTATCCTGTAATGAAGTGATAATGATTTAAAATTACATTTATATGGTGAGATATTACCTCATACTTAGATCATGATAGCTTATATAATAATATAAAATTGATGGAGTATATTGTTCCGATCAAAATCGTATGTTCTTTCAACAAGACCTAGAATCCAAGCAAAAGTACATCCATCAAGCATGTGCAAGATACATAAGTCAGAAACAATACTAATTGTTAACCTATTTGCCCATGCTCTAGGGTCTATAATTATATGAGCAGCGCTTTTGAGGATACTAAAAGTTTTTCAATGGCTCCGGTTCCAACAATGAGAACAGGGTGAGCACAGAGATTTCTGAAATCAATAATATATTCAAATGATTAACTAATAATATCTACGGGTTATAACAATTAAAGAACGGTACAGACTATTGCTTAACATGTATGAATAATCAGAGCCTTAATAATATTCAAGATAACATTAAACAAAAGGGACTTTAATTAATAAAACTAAATAAAATGTCTCCTTCAATTAGCAACAATATAACTCAATCAAATAATTAATATAAGAGATTCCCGCAATGAATGACAAATAGTAGAATACCGACAAATGTCTTAACAATTTTATTAAATGATTAAATATGTGGGATTTGAACTCAGACTTTCAGACGACCCACTATTCTCAGTGCCATCTCATATTGCTGACCCACATGATCACACACATGTTGAAAAGATAAATAATCACCAGTACACGTATTTCATGCTAAACCAGCAATCATCAGTTGGTCCATATTACTATCCTCACACACACACATAGATAGATAGATAGATAGATAGATAGATAGATAGATAGATAGATAGATAGATAGATAGATAGATAGATAGATAGATAGATAGATAGATTACTATCCTTACACACACATATATATAGATATATATACATATATATATATATGTGTGTGTGTGTGAGGATAGTAATCTGGACCAACTGATGATTGCTGGTTTAGCATGAAATACCGGTATTGGTGATTATTTATCTTTTCAACATGTGTGTGATCAGGTGGGTCAGCAATATGAGATGGCACTGAGAGTAGTGGGTTGTGTGAATGTCTGAGTTCAAATCCCGCATATATTACATATATAAATACAGGTTTAAGCCTGTTCAATGTATTAAATGATTAAATAATAGATTAATGACAATAAGCAAAACAAAATATACGTGTAGAATGTCTATACATTCTTATTACAAGTTAAACAAATGAGCATACATATTTGGTTTATACATTACACTGCGGTTAATATATCAAATTTGAGTTGTGCGATTAATATAGAAAATTAGTTTGTGCGGTTAATATATAAATATAAAATTGGTTGGTGTGCTTAATATATAACTATAAAATCGTCTGGTGTGGTTAATATGCTAATGTTTTGGAATAAATAAAAATTAGATAATCAATAATACATTGTAACTTAATAATAAAAAATTCAACTCATTTCAAGCCTGCAAAAATTAAAAATATTGAAGTAAAAATATTTCTCTATCATTATTTTAATTATAAACCATTTAATTAATTAATAAAAACCTGAAATGTTTATTGAGTTGGAATTAATACCAAGCAATGTCATAAGTTCAATGATTTATAGTTAACACAACATAACATATATGTACATTTGTATAAATATCCTGTTAATTGTAAAAAAGGGGAAGGTGGAACAATTTCAAGTAATTTACAACATATACGCAATTTATATGAAGCTTTTCTCCTTAATATAGCAACAATATTATGAATAAAATAAAAATGTATACACTACTGTATTAAATACTGTATATCAAATTATTAAAGCATGCATAAACTTTGCAATTTAGAAGTATAGTTGCAGTAGTTATTTTCCTATGATGAATACTTTATCTTCTGTCTTATTAAAAGCAGTAGCACATTACAATCTATGTTTTATCTCCACATTTAAGTCCAATCTTCTATTTTTATAACTATCAAGGAATTTAAACTGATATACATTCTAAACTTGATAACTGTCCAAGAGAAAAATTGCGGAGGACTTGTTTTCCATCACTGACTGATAAAAAAAAAAAAAACCTCCAGTTTTTAAACGTTAATTAAAAAACCAATATCTTTATAAGTTGCATTTAAAACATTTTTTTAAATCTTTTATAAACTCCAAAAGTAGCACAATTATCAGCTTAAAGTAAATCCAAGAATATGGAATTCTAGTTTTTGCTTTTAACCGATTCACATTAAAATTTCACCATCATACCTGAATCATATCTTGATTCCTCCTCTGAATCACCTATAAACAGTTTCAAAAATCACTGTCGCAAAAACTGAAACAAATTTAGAGCAAGTGTATATCCTTATTTATCACCTGTATTCATTTCAAATGTTTCAAATTTTCCAACTGTATAAGAACACTTCCTCTTATTCCATTATGTGTTAATTGATAATACATATCACTAATTTAAACAGTGTCTTAGAACTATCCTATTAATTTAATCAAATGTCTTTACCAAATCAATAAAAGTAATGTATAAATCATACCATTGTTCCTGACAATTTTTTTGCATTTGCCTAGCAACATATATATCTATAATGCTTTTTGATTTTGTAAACCCAGGTTAATTCTCTGATAGTCATTGATCTATAATTTCAAGTAATCTATTCAACAAACTTCTTGAAAGCACTTTTGCTGTAGTGGATATTAATGATATTCCATATTGTCTCAATGTTGCTTACTCCAGCTGTTTTTAAAAATTGAATCAATTAAAGCATTTTTAAGATCATATTATACAACATTATGAGTCCAGACATACCTAAAAAATCTAATATTTTTGAAGCTAATTTATCACCATAATATATTTAAAATTTTTAAGTATTTTATCAAACCTTGCAGCATTTCAATTTTTAAGATTACAAAGAAATATGTTGACTTCATTAAGCTAAATATCTTTGTCCAAATAGAAATAAGAATATAAAAGTGAATTTATCATCAAAAGTCATCATATTAATTCCTATATTATTATTCAAAAGATCATTAAAAATATTTCACATGTTCAAAATATTGCTATTGTCATTTAAGAGACTACCATTGCTAGATTTCATAGGACATTTCCAGTACATCAAAAAAAGATCTAAAATGACAACTATCAGTGAATGTCTGTATTTTTGCAGCTTTATCCGCGACTCATTTTAGCTATTGATGTGAGACACTAAACTTCTGTTTTCAGATCTTTCTCTCTGCACATTTAATTTATTATATTTCCAAATAGAGAATATGTTTTTTTTTAATTAAATCACTTGTCATGTTTGTTCTGAATTGCAGGTTTCAGACTCAACACAACAAATTTGGTGCAGTTGACAGGATGGAAATTTTTTCCATTAACTGGAAAATTATAACAAAATGCCCCAACAACAACAGCACAGGTTTGTATCCAGTCAACTGTCCAAATCTGATTAGTTTGATCTGAATTGCAGATTTCAGACTCCAACCAATATTTATATAAAAATATGTACATTCAATAGTTGATATGAATAATTTATTACAACAAACATACATACATATTATACAATCAATAAATACAATTTTATATAGATAAACATAGTTAATACTGAGCTGGTCATGCCTGAATGACAACTCACTTCCAGATGTATATCTTATCTTGCCTCATGAATTCTAGTCAAGACACTTCAAGCTGTAATGGACATCCTGCTATTCTAGTCAAGACTCTTCCAGCTGTACTGGACAACTTGCTTCAAGTCGGTCATAGTCATAGCAGCTTCCAGTTCTATTGTGGACTTGCCTCACTGCATAAACATATCAATAATGACTATAATAGAAATACTTTCACAGTTAAAAATGATTTAAATTGAGAGCATGTTTAGTCATTAAGGTTAGACAGACATTATCTCTTCCTCCTAAGTGTACATTTTATCATTTATGTTAGACAGACATTCTCTGGCTTGCCTTCAAAAAGTCTGACTATTTATTAAACCAGATCCTCTCTTATACTGGCAAAAATCAGATTCAGAGAGCCTAACCGATGATAGGATTTTATACACATGTTTACACATTAGCCATACTTATGTTCCAACCTTTAGTCATGTTTATACATTGGTTATTCATATGTTTACACATTGGTTCACAGCAATGCATGCACCATCTTATCGATAAGGAAAGAATCTGGACTACCACTTCTAAAGGCAAAGTCTTTGTTTTTAGTGAGCCCAAGAGTAGATTTACTTGTATCTACAACACATTTCTGAATAGACTTCCATACTTTGGTAATGTCAGTTGTGAAGATTCAAAAAAGTGATTTTAATATTTAATAGCTATTAAAAGTTCATACACATAGAAGATGCTTCTAAAAAATTAACTATTTATTTTTGAATATGATTGGAATTCTATTTTTTAATACAAATATTTTTATTTTAGAGCCACTAATCTATGATTTGGACAACATTCTGAACTGTTGTGGGTTCATGTTCATGTAATGCAAACTTCTTTTGTCTCTTGCCTCCTCACAATAGTATAATTTTTTAAACAGTTTTGTGCTTGACTGCATCCATGTTCCTTTGTAGCAATTTGACTGCTTAGATAAAATGTTTGTGGTAGTGAATTCATGTATTGTGCACAAATTTAATAACACCAAACTATTTTATTTCACAATCTTAATACCATTATTTTCAATAACTTTTGACCAAAGTCTACTATTTGTACTATTAAGTGCATTAAAGTCTCCAAGAAGGATAATTTTTTAATGATATTGATGTGATAATGCTATCCAACAAGGAATAAAAGTTTTTCCCATTTGGATTCTCTGATAAAATGAGCTCTAGTACAATTATGCAAGGCTGGGTTTCAGATAATTAATCTTACATTGATACAATGAGGAATTCCAATATTAAACTAGATTTATAATAAATCCCACACTATATATTCTTGTTTCACTGGCTTACCTACCTTTCCATAAAACTTTCTGCCTCTGAGAGATGAGTTTCACTAATAACAGCTTTATCAGTATTAAATATTGACAGTTATTTAGATACAAGAATAGTCCTCCATTATGGACTTAAAAGAGTTTGTATCAAGTAACTGGTTGCACATTTCATGTATCTGTATTTAGAAAAAAATGGATTTCTATTTGTGATACTTACTTTTAGGAGCAGCACTGTCACATTCCCATCACTGCTTATATTAGTATTATTATTCTTATTATATTTACCACTGAAATAAGTAATCACTAGGCATGATATCCTAGCAGAGTTGTGTGAGACAGGCCACTTTTAGACATTTTCTAGGCTCTTCTGTGGTAATCATGGAGATCCTTAAGTAGGGCTGCTAAACATACATTTTCTATTTTTTGTATGTAATTAAAATATTGTTGTTGTATCTTTTTTGCCCATTTGTTTAGTTTTTACATGGATGAGATTGATAATTATTATCAAATCTCACTCTCTTAAACTGCATCAATGTTTTTCCTCAATATGTTACAAATAATTTGCTCCCGACTGGAATCATGGTCTTTGAGCAAATTTATTGACTCAAAATTTATTCATAAAACATTTTTGATTAGTTGCACTTGCACTTTTTAATAGTAAGCTAGAATTTTTTTAATTATTTTGGGATGTCACAATAAATTATTTAGTCTTTATTTTAATTTTTCACACATAATAATTTAGCATTTTATAAAATCATATCTTAAAATTAATCCAGGATTATTGCAGAGTAAGCCATCCTTATCACTACTCTACATGCCACTTTTTAATTCTGTCCACAAAGTTTTAGTAGAAATGGTGTTCTCATCTTTGTTCATTTCAAGTACCCTCTATCTTTATAATTTCTGTTTATTTTTTCATACTAGACTTGATCTTTTTATTTCCTGGATATATTTTTTCAGTACTTATTCATATGCTTGTACTTGGCTAGGAAGACCATTTGGTTATCTCTTAGAAATCCTTGGTTTTTTTTTTTTTTTGAGTTGGAGTAATTTTGTAATTGCCTCACTATTCTTGTTTCAAAATAGTAGCTGTACTTTTTTACTTTTCACAATATTTCCAATATGGATGGAATCTGTAGATATTGTTGACATCCATACACCCAGTGTGCACTTCATTTTTACCACAATTATGGGTTTTCTCTGCTAATTATAGTTTTGTTTGTGCTTGATTTATTATGCAGGTTGAGTGCTTAAATCAAAGGTATTAAATACCTCAGCTATCTGGTCAGTAAATATTCAACATTAAAAGGCAAATTTCTGTACATAATCTATATGATCTGACTTTCAGTTGAAATATGGGTAGTTAGGATTCTTAGTCAAGCCATTTGCCTTCTGAAGAAAATGGTATAGATTTTCCATGTTTATATATCTATAAGTCTTAGTACATCATACCCTCTTTGTATTTTTCACTGTAATAGTTGGCCAATAAGGTCTCATATGAGGTATACCTGGCATCTTATTTAACAATTGTTTTGATTTTCATTTCACCTTCTAATTAAATTAATTAATGTTTACTTTCATTAAGTTATGTTTTACTAACAAGAGATGGAAAAAGCATTTAATAATAAGAGCTAAGGAAATGTTAAATTAGCTAAATAGTCTTTTTATATAAGTTTGAAGGTAAAATCAAATGAATAATAAAACGTTTTAAAAGAAAATGTTAAATTAAGAAAATTATTCATTATTACCAATAATTATTTATATAAAAGATTATATATATATATATATATATGTGTGTGTGTGTGTGTAATGTACACAGAAAAGACTTTTTATTATGTTTTTAGTTCTTCTTTAGCAGTTGTAATTTTCAATTTTTTCATGTTTTTTGGTTTTTGTAATCTCAATTAGCACACATTTTCAGGGAAATATATAACGTCAAATTTATCTATTTTTAGCATAAAATATTTTTAGGTTTTTCACAAGCTGAATCTAATCATTTTTCCAATGTAATAATTTGCAGGTTTGTCTAACAATTTTTTTCAATCTACTAATTTTCAGTCTAACACCAAGAATGAGTCAGTGATGCTTTTAGATGAAAACTAGCTTGTGGCTGATTAATTTTAGTAGTATCCCTTTTTTTACATTTTCTTTAGTGAACAAGTTACATAAAGAGTATTAATGATACTCTACTTGTGGTTAAACTTTTGCATATGATTTTTCTAAGTCCAATTTTGAAAATATTTATTTTATTTCTAGTGAGATGTGTTTTATTTCAGATGAGTAAATTTTTTTGACTCTTATTTTGTCACAGCTGAACTTATGTTGCTACATCCAAATCAAGAAAGTCTAATGCTACTGTATTCTTCAACAACTTGATTAAGACTAACTGCAACTCACAAGACACCCAGATTTATTCATTTAACCTACCCCATATTATTTTTGGAACAATCTTATATCCATCCAATCACCAAATGTTTAAACCTACAGAAATTAAATCTTGACCAGTTCAGACCTATTTTTAAAAAAGGTTATTTGGTATTTCCCTCTCCTTCTTTAAATAAAATTCTATTTACACAGAAAAAAATCCAACATAAAAAGATGATCCTTTAATCACCCTTTGATTTGAAAAACATTGACTTTCATTTGGAGAGAAATAAAGAGACAAGAAAAATAGTAACTTTAATCAAAACAAAATTTCTAAACGAAAATGTTAAAACCTTATATTTTATCCTTTTTTTAAAACTTTACTTATTAACTTCTTTTATTATTACCATTTTTTGGGAGTTAAAATTAATCAAAACCTATTGAAGAGGGAAAAATTATTTATCTAATTTTCTTTATTAACATTAATACAGGTACATAATTACAATTACTGAAGAGAGGGGGAAATTATTATTATTTTATTATTTTTTATATCTTTTCTCTCTCTTTTGCAACTATTTATAACACATTATAATAATATTCACATTATCATTAAAATATTTAAAAAAAATTATATTATCATTCTAGAAATGGAAGTCTTTTAAATAAATTCATACTGATAATATAAAAAAAAAACATGAGAAAATTAAATGTTAGTATTTTGTCATTTTAAGTTTACTATTTGTTTACTTACCACAGTATATATATATAATGTCCATTAATTAGAACAAAATTGTAATCATAATAAAAATAATAAATATAATGGTAATAAACTATAATAAAGTTTTTATTCTAGTTTATTACTGTTATATATATATATATATATATATATATTATATATATATATATATATATATATATTGTAACGGTATCTGCCGTTACATTAATATAAAATTAGAATAAAAACATTTTTTTTTTAAATTCGTAAATAAAAACTAAAAGCTAAAAAAATTAAAAGTTGTTTAACGTATATAATATATCACACAGATGCAAAACTTTAAAAGTAATTATTTTTTAAATAAAAAAAAGTATTTGAATGTACTTTTTATAAAAAAGTACAAGATCTAAAGATAAGATATTGTAGTAAATGGAAATGGTTGTTTTATAAATGAAACAAAAAGCAAACTAGCCCTTTGGGCTCTTATATAAAAAAGTCAGATGAAATATAGATAAGAGAACAAAAATAAATTAGATGTCCAATAGAAGCAGCAATGAAGGCTCGGACTGTAACGAAAATTTGGAACAGGAAACCATTGTTCAGTGAATCTCGACGATCAATATAAAAGGAAAAATATTGAAATTAAAAACAATTCCAGCTTGATTTTGTGAGAGTGGCAATAAGACACACTTGTTGCCCTCTCTCACTTATTTCAAATGAAATGACTGTAATACCAGGATTGTTCCATCTAAGGTCACCTTCAGATAGACCGGTCTTCAAATAAAGACTTTGTGAGAATTGACACCAGAAACTGAGAGCTTTTCTACTGTAAGATATAAACAGAAAAATTTTACTAAAAGTAATTAAGAACTTTAAAGATTTGACAAGCTTTTAATATACAGCTAACCTCAATTTTAAAATGCACTTTTATCTGACTTTTAAGTTTTCAAATTTATTATTAATGTTTAATTTTTATACATTTGAGTTTGCTAAAAATCTTTTTTTAAAAAAAAAATATTTATTGTGTAAATCATTTAAATGTATTAAATTTAAGATGCTTGCATAAATTTGTTAACATTTAATTATGTTTTTATTTTCATATTTGATTAAAATATATAGACATTCGGTAAATAATGATACCTTATGTTGAGTATCTAAAATGTATTTATTCGGATGTCTTTTAAGTTATTGGTGTCAATGCGGCATCTTAAGATGAATGCCATTGTGTTTCTTGTAAATTTCCCTCAGCAATTCCATCAATGACTTTATATTTTGATCATTTATGTTTATTTTGAAATGTTTTTAACTGTGAATTCTATGTGGCCGATCTATACTCAACATTATAAAACAAATTTTTATAAAATTCATCTGTGCAAACTTTTACAAACATTAAATTTAAGTCGGGCATGAATGGTTGCATAGATCCGCAGAATTATGTTAGTTTAAGGGAAGGTAATCTTAGGTTATTTGTTGTGTAGTTGGATTGGGTCAATCGATTGGATATATTGGTGAATTAGTAGATATAGTATGAGATTCACTACATGCAGGATCCATTATACACTGCACTAGGGCAAAATAAGTCCCATATCTCACTGACCATCGAAAGCAGATGATATTCCCTGCTCTTTGGATCACCCCTTTTAGCCTATGGAATGGGATAGTAAGATGGAAAATGCAGTCCCTTCTTATGGAGTTTTTTTATTGCTCTTCTTGTCAGACAGACATAGTAGTCCTGTCTGGATAAGAGTCAATGTCTTCTTTAACCATGCTGCTCAGATGCACATTCCTGACAGTATGGTATTTATGTTGTCATATTTCATACTGCATTGAGTACATTGATTTATCAGATGGATTGACATTGGTTTAACTGCAAACTTTTGGCCTAAGGTTAAATAAGAGATATAAAATTTTCTTTTCAAATGCAATCTATGTAGTTTATTCATACTCGACACTCTTAAAAATATTATTAAACAAATCTGTGCAGATTGTTCAAACTAAAAAGCCAAATTTAAAAATTAAATTAATAACCAACCTAAAATAATAAATTTATTCCTAAATTTTATCTATATGTGCATTAATAAATGTTTGTGTGTTAATTACTGGTAGTGACTTCTCTTTTATTTTTTTTATTAAATGTTGAAAAATATTTCAAGAATTTATATTTTATAAATCTCTGTGTCTCACTGAGCTAGTGGCATGGGCTGACGGTCTGAATAAAACATGTAAAATGTGAATCTTAACTTGTGTATCTGCCTACTATATAAATTTTTTAGGTTCAAATGCCTGGTGGTGCCCTGTACAGCAGATACAATAAGACTTTTTCTTTTTGGACCATTATAATATATATATATATAAACAATTTAACGGTAAAAACCGTTAAATTGTTTGGCTATATATAATATTTTTTATAACAGGTATTATACTTTTACATTATATATATATATATATATATATATATATATAATATATATATATATATATATATATATATATATATATAATTATAATTGAAATAATATTTTTAATGGTTTACAAACAATTACAAACAATCTTTAAATCTTCAGAAGTACTTTCGGTTACTTTCTAACCTGCCTCAACTGCCATTAAATTCAAAAACTAAAAGCGGAAGCAAACGTCATCAATTCAATTTTCCACGAATCTTGTATTTTAATGTTAGAAGCTTATCAATTTATTAAATGCATTTTATTCCTGTTTATAAAAATTGCCTCTTTAATTTTTCTTTTACTATGGTTTCTGTCTTTGTGAAGAATTTTCACATTTTCAAAATTAAATTTAAATTTATATTTACATGTTTTTTCATGATCGAAGAAAACTGAAAAAGATATTAAATCACCATTATTTTTATTTTTTACATGCTTATATAACAATTCATGTTCCTTCAATCTTTTCTCAATGCTGCACCTAGATTCACCTATATATGATAGCATACAATCACAAAAAATTTGATATATGACATCACTTTTTTGCTTGACAGGTATGACATCCTTAGAATTATTAACTAATTTATTAATATTGTTTGGAACATAGAATGAAACATTAAATCCTTAAAAAAGGATTTATATAAGAATGTATTTAATGTTTCATTCTATGTTCCAAACAATATTAATAAATTAGTTAATAATTCTAAGGATGTCATACCTGTCAATCAAAAAAGTAATGTCATATATCAAATTTTTTGTGATTGTATGCTATCGTATATAGGTGAATCTAGGTGCAGCATAGAGAAAAGATTGAAGGAACATGAATTGTTATATAAGCGTGTAAAATATAAAAATAATGGTGATTTAATATCTTCTTCAGTTTTCTTCGATCATGAAAAAACATGTAAATATAAATTTAAATTTAATTTTGAAAATGTGAAAATTCTTCACGAAGAGAGAAACCATAGTAAAAGAAAAATTAAAGAGGCAATTTTTATAAATATGAATAAAACGCATTTAATAAATCGACAAGCTTCTAACATTAAAATACGAGATTCATGGAATTTGAATTGATGACGTTTGCTTCCACTTTTAGTTTTTGAATTTAATGGCAGTTTGAGGCAGGTTAGAAAGTAACTGAAAGTACTTCTGCGGATTTAAAGATTGTTTGTAATTGTTTGTAAACCGTTAAAAATATTATTTCAATTATAATTACAATATTGTTTTTAATTAATGGATATTTTATTTATATATATATATATAAGTATATGTATAAATAACGTCAATATTTATGAGACAGACTATTGATGAATACTAGCATATAAAACGTTATTTTTATTAATACTCTTTAAAAAATAATAAATAAGGTTCCTTGAATTATAATAATCATGAACCACATTTAATAAATTTCACCTCAGTAAAGAAGCCACTAAAAATAATAATAATGCATTAATTAGTTTTACATTGACTCTATAAACCAATCTATGAGCCACGTATATGTTGACATATTAAACATATTGATCTAGTACATTGGTTATTTAATATTTTGTGGTATTGTTTTTTATCTTTACCTGATTTTTTTTAATATTTCATGTCTACATTTTATTATAGCTATTAAATATACTATATTTTTTTACCATACAACTCCAATATAATCAATCAACTTTGCATTTGTTTAAAAATAATATAAGATAATCTTAATAATGTAATCAAGATGGAAATGACATTGAGATATTTATATAACCTAAGCAGGATCAATTTCTGTCTTTTAACCAAATTTACTATAAAACACTCTTTTAAGAAATCTTCTATTTATTTCAAATATCCAATAATGCAAACATGATTTTACAACAATAAATGTATAGTATCATATTTTGTAATAAACTAATGATCAACTTTTCAAGCTAATGCACATGCGCTTTATGAATCTTAATAATAAATGAATACTTCTCACTTCCAACATAAAGCGCATGTGCATTAACTTGAAAAGTTGATAATTAGTTTATTACAATTCATAAACATTGCATTATATAAAAATAAATAACTCATTTACAGTATCATATTTTATAAATTGAATGGTATAATCATTGTTATTATATTTAAAATAGTATGAATCATATTTAAATAAAATTTCCCTAATTCCTTTTTCTTATTTTTACTGTTTGTCCAAGTCTTACTTCCATGTCTAAATAAGGTAAAATGATAGCTTTATTTTAACTTATTAAAAATAATAGTATAGTGAAGATTAGTGTTTCTCAATATTCAAATCAACCTTTCTATTTAAAAAGTTACCAACAAGTTTATAACCAATAAACATCACATGATCACCATTTTCTATGCTTGCTTATAACTGTTATTAAAACAGGCAAAACTTTCTATATGTATTGCCACTCAGTGCAAGTCAGAGGAATCAATGGATGCCAGAAGACTTGTGCATAAAATCCCCATCTAAGCCTACTCATCCAATATCCCCAGACTAGTTTCTGGCTTGTGAGTTTTGTCAATGAGGAGCTTGTGTCTGAGAGCACTGCACCTAAATATTAGGATCTAATGCAACCCCCAAGCAGCCACCTTTTATCTCTACTTAATTACATAACTATGAGTCTTAAATTGAAAACACTATAATATTTTCAATCCAAGCTCATTAGCTTATATAGTCATATAGGTCTAAACTCAGTTCAGTATCTATACATTTTGGTGACTTTGGTTCTTTAATAACCATAGCCACTACTATCCTATTAGGCAGTATTGGTTTTAAGCCAATAAACATCACATGATCACCATTTCCTATGCTTGCTTATAACTAATAGGATAGTTTTGGCTATGGTTATTAAAGAATCAAAGTCACCAAAATATATAGGTACAGAACTGAGTTCAGACCTATATGACTATATAAGCTAATGAGCTTGGATTGAAAATATTACAGTGTTTTAAATTTAAGTCTCATAGTTTTGTAGTTAAGTAGAGATTAAAAGTGGTTGCTGGAGGGTTGCATTAGATCCTAAGATCTAGGTGCAGTGCTCTAAGATCCAAGGCTCATCACTTATGAAGGTCACAAGCCAGAAACTAGTGTAGGGATATTGGATGAATAGGCACAAAATGGGGGTTTTATGCACAAACCTTCTGACATCCATTGAGTGGTAATATGTATAGGGAGTTTGTCCTGTTTTAATAAGTTTATAACCATCTAATTAAAAGTTGCTGAAGATTTTTCAGTGGTATTATGTATAGAGAGTTTGTCCTGTTTTAATAAGTTTATAACCATCTAATTAAAAGTTGCTGAAGATTTTTCTTTCATACCTGACTGCTAAAGAATTAGATTTGTTGAACATTAATTAGAAAACAAAATATTTACATTTTATTTCAAAACAAAACATTTTGTAAATCATTTTTTAACTGAATAACAGAGCACATTCATCAGTATATAAATAAAATTATTGTTTTTGATTTTTATAAATTCAAATAGAAAATCCTGAATAAATTACTCAACCTATAATTTTACAGTTCAAAAATCATAGTTATAAAAATTGAAAATAATAAATAATATTAAAGTTAACACAAATTCTTGTTTAATATCAGTTTTCATGTTTTATGACTCAAATCTTCTATTTGTAATAGTAGCACTTCTTACAACTCTATCTATAGAAGCTGTACAATAAAATAAACTTCGGTATACAATCGACTATTGTTAAACAATATCATATAGTTTTTCGAATAATTGTGCCGAATATCTTAACCAAATCAATAATAGAAATATAGAAAGCATCTTTTTTTTCTGACACATTTTATGCATATATTTTGTTTAATGATAACTGCATTAACGTTCTGAAAAATATCTATCTACATCTGAAAACAACATACTAAGTTTCTTAGTTATAGTTGATAATAACGATATTGTATGATAATTACTAAAATCCTGACTATTATCCTTATTTTAAAATTTTGAAATGGTAGAATTATTCTAATTAATGCTAAAAATCAATATGAGACACCAATATAAATATTCAATTGCTTTAAGTTTAGTTATTTTTTAATTGAGTAGCTATCCAACTCACTACTTTCCACAATATGTCTCTATTATGTAAAATTCAAAGTAGTTTGAATTTTGTTTTAATTTAAATTTTAATCTCCACCCAATCTATTCCAGCTGTATCTTATATTGATTGAAGTCTAGTTAGGCTGTAAGTTTAAATTGTCTTTTTAAAAATGCTATTGTTTTGTCCTACCTTTTAAGACAAACATAATTAATGTAACTAAAAGTAGCAATAATAAGAAATGGTGATCATGTGATGCTTATTGGCTTAATAAGAAATTCATTTATTTAATTAGAATAACTGAATATAAGAAAGCAGTTAATTGATTATAAAAAAATATAATTGCTTAATTTATTTTTGTGATTTTATAACCATATTTTTTTTCATATGTCAAAGCATTGGTCGGGAAGTGAACCCGCAACAACTGTCTGCACGCAGCTGCTTGGAAGGCAGCTGTGCTGACTCTCGGCTACCAATGCTTGACCAGCCATATTTTTATGCAAATAATTTAATATATATATATATTGGAAATAATGCTTATAAAGAAAATCCAATTTAAAATTATATATATATATTGTAACAGTTACATTGGCCATGTCAAAATTACACTTATATTTTCAAAAAAATAATGTGATATATTTACTTTATTAATCTCCCTTTTGTTAAAAATAAAATATGTTAAATTTGTTGTTTGGTTGACTCCAAAAAAGATTTATAAAAATATAGTTGGTTATCATTGATTAGTTGCCTTATGCCACCCGATGGTACTTTACCTAGATAAAAGCACATTAAAATGCCGTTTACTAGGTGTGCCTATTAGTTAGGTCTACATATATATGCTGTCGGTAATATTATACCGTAACATATATACATCTTTTCGAGTTATTTTTTCATGACCATTATCTTTCACAATAAAAAAGTCACTCTTTGACACCCTGTCTATGCTTAGCATTTAGCTTTGAAAATTTCACAATTTACATTTACAGTATTTGTTTTTGGGGGGGATTGGAGAATTTATGTGTAAGTAATTGTGCAAATGTTTGTTTTAAAATTTTTTAACTTCTTTCAATGTATGTGTTAGTTGTTATTTTAAATTTTAACATTGCAAACAACAATCACTGTAGACAGGGTCAATTGTCACAATATTGGGAAAGGGTGTTTTTAACAATTTATCTGACCAAGTAACATCACTCGTGAGATTTTACAGTCGAGAATTTTAAAATGGCTGTGAGTGTAGTCAAAATATTGACCTTTTCAGAATTGCCGGCCATGGAGGCTGAGGCGGTAGAGTTTTACAACAACATCATGTACTCCCTTCTGCAAGACAGTGTATACGCAGAGTGGGTATGGTGTTAAAGAGATACAAAGGGTATATATTTAAGTGCAAGTCACCTGCCTGTCCACATACGTGTTCTCTTTGAAACGGTAGCACTCTCATCAGGAGAAGGGTTCCAGTTGTTGTTAAAATTGATGTTTACAACATAATTATTCTAATTGTATGCAATAGTTGTATTTCATTTTCTTTTTATTATTAAACATTTTTATCAGCCCAAAAAATTTTGTGTTACTATTATTTCTTGAAATATTTTGACGAATGAAATGTTTTTCATTTGTTGACTAAATACATGTTTCTGTGAAGTTATAACAAGAATAAAATTAGTTTTGGCTTTATATTTCATTTTTAAAAAAAGAAGTTAAAAATGAGTGTGACAAAATACGATTACAATTTTTTTTTCTTGTGTGTTTCTACTTAATAAAAAAACAATGATATAGTTAAAAAGGAGGGCTGGCTGGCGGGTGGGAAATCAATAACAAAAATTTTATTTTTCAACAAATTTTTTTTCTTTTTAGATAACAAATATCAAATTAAAAACACTTCTTTAAAAAAATGTTCATTTTTTTGTTAAAATAAATTAAATTAAAAACACATTTATTACCAAAAATGTTGTATTGAATGGTTTACATATCGTGTGAAACATTTTTTTTTTCCAACAACAAGGTTTCTTTCTTTTGAGATAAAAAATATCAAATTAAAAACACATATTTAAAAAAAATGTTCATTTTTTGTTAATATAAATAAATGAAATTAAAAACACATATTTACAAAAAATGTTCATTTTTTGTTAAAATAAATGAAATAAAAACACATTTATTAAAAAAAAATGTTGTATTGAATGGTTTAAATATCGCGTGAAACATTTATATATATATATATATATATATCGTTTAAATATCACGCCAGGGAATGTTATATTGAATTGTTTTTGTTTACCAACAGTGCTGTCAAGTGGGATATGGTAGCTATTCGATGATTACCATATAGTTAAAGTATTGGTATGTAAGTCAAGTACAAAAATATTAAAATCAGATCTTTTTCACATCCTCCCCTCTCATTCTTCTTTGAAGCAGAAAAAAAATGAAAATAAATCATCTATCAAATATTCCTTTTTTTATACATAGGAAGTGAAAATTTATATTTTTTAATTTACTTCATCATCATCATCATCAACCATTATCAATCCACTTCAGGATGAAGGTCTCTCCAATGCAATCCATCTCCGATTTTTAGCTTATCTTCTCCACATCACCCCTGCACACTTTCTTATTTCATCCATCCATTTCACATGTGGTCTCTTTCTGGGTCTTTTGAAATTTCTTGGAATCTAGTTTAAGATTTCAATTGTCCATCTATTATCATCTCTTCTAGCAATGTGTCCAGCCCAACTCCATTTCAGTCTTTTAATTTTTTTAATGAGATCAGTAACACCTGTTTATTCTTTTACCCATATATTGCATTTTCGATCTCTTTTTGTTACTCCCAACGTGCATCTCTCCACACTTCTTTGAGTGGTATGAAGTATCTGTATTGCTCTTCTATTAAGTGTCCAAGTCTCAGATCCATAAGTAAGAACTGGTAAAACACATTTATTAAAAACCTTCTCTTTTAAACACATAGGCATATTTCCTTTTAGTATCAAGTTATTTCTATCAAAAGCACTCCAACCAAGTTTAATTCTATGATTAATTTAATGCATTATGTTTCCATATATATTAATAATCTGACCAAGGTATTTATAACTGTTAACTTCTTCTAACTCATCATAATCAATCTTTATTTTCATACTTTGAGAAAATCCGTTAAACATTACTTTAGTCTTTTTAACATTTACCTTTAGTACTACTTTCCTACTTTCACATTATAACTCCTGCAACATTTTCTGCAGCTCTAAAGCATTATTTGCAAAAACAACTACATCATCTGCAAAATATAAATGACTTAAATATTCTCCATTTACTTTCACTCTTTTAGCTTCCCATCTTAATCCACATAATACTTCTTGCAGCACTGCTGTAAAACGTTTTGGAGATATAGAGTCACACTGTCTTACACCCTTCTCAATGTTGATTTTCCCAGTAGAATTATGTAATCTAATTGTTGCTGTTGCATTTTATAAATATTCTTTAAAATATGACAATATCCTTGATCTATATCTTGATGGTCCAATGCTTTAATCACTGAAGAAATGTTTATAGAATCAAATATCGTTTCATAATCTACAAATCCAAAGCATAATGGCAACTCATATTCATTTATCCTTTCTATAATTTCTCTCAATACCTGGATATGATCTACTGTACTAAAACCACTTTTAAATCCAGCTTGTTCTCTTGGTTGGTGGAAATCCAATGTTCTTTGTAGACGAGTTGTAATTATATTGGTAAAAATTTTGTATAAAACTGATAAAAGGCTGCTAGTTCTGTAATTTCTAATATCTTTTTATCACCTTTTTTAAATATGAATATTAGTACTGCATTCTTCCATTCATCTAGTAAATCTTTATCATTTAGACATTTGGTATATAACTTTGATAAAAAAAAAAATATATTTCTTCACCTGCTTCTTTTAATATATCAATTATAATTCCACGATTACCTGGAGCCTTGCATGTCTCACTTTTTCATTTAAAATTCTGGGCAATTCGGAAGATGTAATAGATATAGGAGGTACTTGTTGTTTATTTTTATATAATTCTTGATAAAAGTCTTCTACCCATTTCATGATGTCATCTCTCTTTTTAGTAATAATTCCATCTTTTTTCATATTTTTTTTATTATTTACTTAAAATAATGAAAACATTCATTATACTAAGATTTGCATGGAAGATGAAAAATTAGTTAAAGTAAAGATCTCATTGGTTTTTAACCCAGTGCAATTGCCTATATCTACATTTTTATCAACTAGTTTTGAAACTGCTATTGATAAAAGGAACTTTGAAAATGGATCATCAGAAAAGAAATAATAATATGAATGTCTTATATGATTACCTTTAACATTTTTCTTAATGATACTGAAAAGTAAGAAGAAATACTTAAAGAAGTAAAATCTTTCCAGATATCGGTAAGATATTTTAAAATGAGAACTTTTAATGGTTTGATATTGCTTGTTATTTATGAATATTCATGATAAATAAAGGAAAAGCATATTTACTGAGCTTAAAAAAAATTAAAGACTGAAAACGATTTTCAAACTTGGCAAAATATTAATTTCTTAGCCAAGGAACTCAAGAAATACAATATTTGGACTTGACTTCTTTAGAGTACGAAATGCATAATAATCTGCAGTAATATTAAAATTATTTCCAGAAAAGCCATCTAGAATTAAATGAAGATAATTCCTTTTATGTGAAAAATTAAACACATGGGGGAGAAATCTTTTGACCTTTTATTGTAATCTGTGATGCGTAAAGTACCCAAGAAGAAAAATTCCCCAAAAAGATATCAATAATTTATTTTATTACTTATTGATTGATTTATTATTTTATTTTTCTCATTAATAAATTATTTCTTTATTTACAAACTTATCAATTGTTATTTCATGCATTGACCACAGTAATAATGGAATACAATGTTTTTTTTATTTCATAAAAAACACATCTTTATTATATTAAGTATAGCCCATAGAATAATCCCCCCACCCCTATAGCTCTGATAGCATACTCTCTGATGTGTTATATTTGGAATGTATGTTAGCTAAACCAAATGAATAGTTGTATGAAGAATGACTTCTAGATAAATAACTCCAAACCTCATATTATTTTACTTGTATATTCTACTGTTCTTGCTGTTATTAACTAGAATTACAATTATATAAATTAGCACTGACATTGTGGTGGCATCGAATAATTCATTGTAATGAAGAAGGTGATGATGTCTGTACATAAAGTGGCATCAACAATGTTGAAAGCCTAGAATATCTTATTAGGATAAAAAAAAATTATGATGTATTATACACGCAGAAAATTAAAGGAGAATTTCATTTGGATTAAATAATGAAAAATAAAAAAGGAAGATTAAAATTGAATGATGGAAGATGTGAATGTCATTTTAATGGGGTGGAACTGATGTTACTATTAATCAATAGAACGAAAACAAAAGAAGAAAAATAAATTAAAAAATTGGTAAAGAGTTATATTTGGACTAATGTTAACATAGTTAAAGAAGGAAAACAATGAAAACAAATAATTATGAAATCACTTGATATCATAGTTCAACAAATGGAGGTTGAGACTATATTAAAAAATAATAGTTCAGCTTTGCAAGAGTCTGAGAATCAAAGGCCAGCAACCAAATGGATAATGTTAATAGTAGAAGAGGTAAACAAATGAAAGAAGATAATGATAAAATTCTAACAGCATTAAACCAAAATTAAGAAGAAATGCATAGTAATGTAGATACAATAAAAAAGAAATTTATAATAAAATAGATAAAAATCAAAAAGAAATTAATAATAGAATGGATAAAAATAAAGAAAAAGTGCAGATATGAATTAAAGAGATGCATAATAAATTGAATAGAAATCAACAAGAAATAAAAGAAAAATATGTTTAAAGCAAAAAAGAAATAAAAGAAAATTTACAAGAAGTAGAATATAATAAAATCATTCAAAGCTAGAAATGACAGAGGAAATTGATGAGAAAGTCCAGTAAAAGATGGTGTTCTTAGAGAAGACATTTGTAGGTATCCAGAATATGGTCCTTGAAACCATTACAACCTACCAATATAATGTAAAAGAAACAGTTTTAAGTTTGAGGGAAAGTTTGCAGAGGCTGCAAGTAAAAATGAGGAAAAGATAAACACAATTTAAATGGAGGAGTCTTCATTAAAAGATATTTATCACTATAAATGATATTAAAGCAGATTATAATAAATTGAAAGAGACTGTACAACATTACAAAGAGGAAAATCAATGTATCATTATGGATATAATAATTCAAGAAAAAACAAAATAATACATTAGTTAAAAGCCAACATGGATTTGGTGAAAATATAAAAATTATGAATCAATATTTGAAAAGAAAAACGTTTATATGCAATACATGAGAGATTCCAATCGAGCTTCTAGCTAGTCTAAAAAGCTATTTTGAGTTGAATCTTCTAATTAAAAGAGAGCAAGTAGCCATCACATATAATAATCTAAATGCATCAGTTAAAGAATAGTAGAATTCACTAATAAGCAAACCAATCACTTATCTGGAATATATTTAACAGATCTTAAGTAACTTTTAGGCAGAAGAAAGATGGGAAGGGATAAAGTACCAAATCATGCAAGAGAAAATTCAGATAAAAGGGTGTAAAACCAATATACAATTTTTAGAAGACACATTGCCAGATTATGTTCATTGCCTGCATGTAGAATCACTGAAAGTCAAATGATAAGGATAATAGGCAGAACATACCTTTCAGGATTGAGAAAATGATTATTAGTATTGACAGAAATACTATTGAAGGGGTCGTAGATTTTTTGAATGCTACAAATATGAGTTACCACAATCAAAATAAAGAAAGCAAACTTCTTATAGTAACCCAGCCATCATTTAAGAAAGGCAATGCATCCATTGGTAGCATGAAGGTTATATTATAATCCAAGATTCTAACTTATACAACTCAGTATAAAAGTAAAATAAATTATGAAGCAAATAGAAAAACTGAAGTGAGACTGTGCTGTAGAAGTTAGTATGAGATATGCATAAACATTCTTAAGAAGCAATCATCATCTTTATCACCCATTCAAGATGCTAATCCTACAAAAGATGGAAAACTGATAAAAAGAGGCAGATCCACACAGAAAAAACAAGGGAATTTCATGCCAGCCTAAATATACATAATGAGGAAAAAACCAAAGTGAAAAATAAGAGATTACCAATCCCATCTCTACTTAGAGCTTATTTCACAAGATAGAAATATGTATATTAACTAAAGATAAATAAATGATTGCTTCCTATTGACTCAATATTTATTCAAAAATTTATGATTTAGGAAAAAAATAATATAATGTTTTTTAATTTTTTTGACAAAAATTTCAAGAAATAACTATATAAAATTATCATTGATGATATTGTGATTGAAAAAGAGAAATGGAATATTTCACAATTTTATTCTCTCTTCTTGGTGAGAAAAGATATGTAACAGTTATATTGGCTATACTAATGTTACATTGTTATATTTTCAAAAAAAATAATGTGATATATTTATTATATTTCTCCCCATTTGTTAAAAATAAAATACACTAAATTTATTGTAGACATGACCCAAAAAAGATTTATAAAAATATAGTTAAAGTGTTGATATGTAAATTAATTATAAAAATATTGAAGCAGTCAGATCTAAGTTTGATCCTAGCTTTATGATCTTTCACATGTAGCCAACTTCAAACCCTAGTACTAACCTTAAATTTCTGATGCAATGGGGCTTTATACATTCAATCCACGCTAATTTCCATAAAGAAAAACTTATTTCATAAATGTGTGTTAAAATTAATTCGTTTGAGTTAAATTAATCAATGCTATTAATAAATTCATGATAAAATTATTCATGAATTTATATATATTATAACTGTGTGGATTGTGCTTATATATATATTTGTAAATATTTAAATATATATAATTGTTAGAAAGTTTCATTGTGACGGGAATGTTTATTTCACTTTTAAATAATTTGTTAAATTTTTAATGATTAAAAGCTACATTTTTTCGATAAGCTTTCAGATTTTCCCTTTCCAAAACAATGGTTAAAGTTTTAGTAATTACAAAAAAAGATAAGTATTTAAAATGTAAGGATTCCCTAATTAAAATCGTTTTTAGATTTAAGAATTCATTTTCTAATTAGAAAATGAATTGAAGTTAATGAGTTTGAAAGCCTTATCGAAGAAATGTATCTAACAACAACCAGTAAATTTTGTAACATTGATAAGGAAAGAAGTGCTAGCCTGAAGGCATCAAATACAGTATATATAGCTCTGAAAAGTTTGGAGAAAGAAGCCATTTTTGTTGCAGAAAAGTGCCAGTAACTTCTGTGCTTTTTA
This sequence comes from Epiperipatus broadwayi, assembly GCA_028023455.1. NCBI lineage: Eukaryota > Metazoa > Onychophora > Udeonychophora > Euonychophora > Peripatidae > Epiperipatus > Epiperipatus broadwayi. Next base: position 1,193,852 of record JAQFVV010006287.1, on the reverse strand, counting down.
AAATCATAAATTCAAATAGTGCTCCTATCATGGTGAAGGGCTAAATGTCAGGAATCTGGCTATGGTTCCTGAAGTCTCCTGAAATCTTCAATGAAGCTGCTAAATTCTTTCCAGACAAATCATGCTGCCAAATCAAATAATATGCTGTTCAAGTAATCGATCAAATGCATGCCTACATTTTACCAACCTGGACGTGTAAACTAAGGGAACCAGCCCTTGGTGAAATGGGTAATATATTTCCATAATGAACCTTAAACTTTCTGGCCAGTTTCTGAACTTTACTTTACACTCCCTTTAAGAGCTCTTTTCCTTCTTTAATGTAATAATCTCTGTGTAAAACTTACTTTTATTTATGCTATTTTAAATTACATAAATTTTCTAAATCTCTAGTCCTTAGACTTAATTCTCCTTTCTTACGATGGCAGTTCATTTACTATATTATATATATTTATCGTGTGATTTATTAATGTTGTTTATTTTTAATCATATGCCAATAATCCTTCAACTCGATGAGCCCCTTTGTTTCAGTTGCCTCACACAAATAATATAATATTAAATCTGATAATAATTCTCGCCCATTAGAACTAGGTTTATACAGTTCTATTAATCATCGAGTCGAAAGAAATTATTAAATGTTTGTTATTTTTATAATTGGCTAATAACAAATTATTAGCTCCATTTCTAATCTATGCCCCAGCTATTTTTCATATACACAAATATGTATTTACTCATGTATAATCTTAAATATTTTTGCAAAAAGAGTCGATAAAGGAATCAAATATATTCTAATTAAAATTTCAGTTACTTGCTATTTAGATTCAGGAAGGGAACGATATTTGGGGCATGATTCATAAAATTTTCTAATGTTTAAAATCATTTTACTTAAAAGCTTATTTGTCTTTAATTAATTTGATCAGGTCATCACGTAGAGCATTCTTTATATAAATGAGTTTTATTCATTAACCATGATGATTACCAAGTCATCATTTTTCCGAACGTTGCTGACGCGAGCCATCTCCTGTTTCGTAGGCTTGTTCTCGGTGGTATTATTATTACTTTAATTCCATAGGAAGAAAGCACTTCCTCACTTGCTCATATTATAATTGGAACAACAAAGGTTCGTCGCTATGACCTGACCTGGTTTTCCCCTGTGTTTCACATCTCCTCATAGGGCAGTAAAGACTTGCAAAACACAAGCTGCCCTCCTTCTTAAATCACCGGCAAGCCATTATGTTTCATAAGACATCAGTACCATTTACTTCTCAGTTCCAGTTCTAATGATTGTAAACTGTGATGAATTTATTTTATTAAAGTCGAACAAATTCATATTCATTTATAATTAAGTTTCCTATTAAATATTAAAGATGCCCTAAACACGTATCTTGCTCTTTGTGAATTGATTTACGAATGTGAAAATAAATCTCACATTCTTCTGTATAAAGTAAGAATCATAATTTCCTTTAAAACTGAATATCATTATCTGCCTTTAGTTTCTTGTTGGGGGCATAGACATAGAATTCCATAATATAGCGTAATACTCATTGTCATATAATAAGGACCACCACTCCTATTATAATTATAAACTATGTTAAAGGCTAGAGGTGATTAATATAATCATCATTTAAAATTCAAACAAAACAATCTATTATTATTAAATATTTTCTAAACACACTTGGTTTCTTAGTTCTTAATTCTTTTATTCAATAATTATATAATGTTAAGGCTCACTGTATCTGTGTTGACAACCTGAACATATACATAGGACTTGATTTAAAGTTAGTCAGTTTATTATCCAATATTAATGTCAGTTCAGGGGTCTCTAATCCTCACCAACCGTTGAGCTAGTTTCTTGGTGCATAGCACTGTGCCTTCAATTTAGATTTCTACTAATCTGAGCTGGTGAGTTGGGTTTGAATTCAGTTTGGTTCATCTGAGTTTGGATCCGACTTGCAGTTTAGGTGGTGGATGTTTTTCGACCGGTGCAATATTAAAATGAGGTAGGTGCTTTTTTCTTAGTCGCCTCTCTCCCATTTTTTTAAGCAATTATTTTTATATATATAGGGAGTGAAAATTATTTTTTAATTTATTTAAAGAGATGAAAATATTTGTTGGACTAAGGTGTGCATAGAAGATGAAGTGCTAAGCTAAAGAAAATAGCTCATTGGTTTCTACCCTAGTGCAAATGCCTAATCTACATTCCTTATCAATTAGTTTTAACTGCTATTGGTAAAAGGACATTTACATATGGATTGTCAAAAAAGAAATAAGTATATAAATACCATATATAAATTATCTTTATTGTACCACTTAATGATAATGAAAAAGAAAAAAAATACTTAAAGAAAAGAAAGTTTTTCCAGATAGTGGTAAGAAATTTTAAAGCCAGCACCTTTAATGTTTTGATATTGTTTGCTGTTTATGAATATTCATGATAAATAAAAGAAAATAATATTTATAAACTTTAAAAAAAATTAAAGAATGAAAACCATTTTCAAACTTGTCAAAATGATATTTTTTTAGTCATAAAGGAACTCAAGAAATATAATATTTTGGCATGACTTCTTTAGAGTACAAAATGTATAATAATCTATAATAATAAATATTTGAAATTATTTCCAGAAAAGCTATCTACAAATAAATGAATAATTTTTATAAGTGAAAAATTAATCGTGTGAGAAATTCTTCGAACTTTTAGTGTAATTTTTGATGCATAAAGTACTCAAGAAGGAAATTTTCCAAAGAAGTTCCAGTGATTTATTTTATTACTTTTTGATTTATTTCTTATTTTATTTTTCTCATTAATAAATTATTTCTTTATTTATAAACTTATCAATTGTTATTTTTTACATTCACCCCATTAATAATTGAATAAAATGTTTTATTCTTTAATACAATAGCCACAAATTAATTATATTAAATTAGCATAATACTATATTACTTATAGATTATATATAACACTTTCTAATAAAATAAAAACAATAAATGCTAGACACATAATCCATAGAATAAACCCTCTCATATGTCTGAGAACATGCTCTTTGATGTGCTATGTTTGGAATGTATAGAAGTTAAAGTAAATAAATAGTTGTAAGAATAATGAGTTCTAGATAAGTATCTCCTAACTTCATATTATTTTATTTATATATTCTACTGCCTCTACTGTTATAATAGATATCATTACAATATACATAATAAATACATATCTTAAGAGTAGAATGAGATACCATTGGTAGTTTTAATATTACAAAACCATGAAGGTGTAGCTGTTGAAGAATATGATTTGATAGCAGAACTTCATATGTCCACATATTTCTTTAAAAAGTACAGTCTAAATCCAGCACTATTATGGTTTTCCTAAGTAAGTATATTTTTGACAACATTTTGTATGCACATATGATTCATCTTAGATTATTTTCTCAATATAATGATTTCCAAGGTATTTTTACAAACCATTGATTGTTAATTTGGCTGGTAGAAATTAATGAAGTTACTCAATTATTTTCACAAGAATTTTATACTTATATCCAATAAATAATTGCATTATTAAAATTCATTTCCTTTCTTTCTTTGTCTAGAAATAACATTATTTGAGAAATTTTTTATCAAAACTTTTTAAAATAAAAAATAAAACCCAGTTACTTGTTTTACAATCTGTAAGAACTTTTTTCTTGTCCTGCTTTTGTTTTCCCTCTTTTTTGAAAAGATAGTTTGCAGACCATTGATTGGGTAATAACCCCTCCCCCTTCTTGTTAGAACAATATTTACTTAGTTGCAAGTATGTGGTTTATTTTTAAAATGACTATTTTCAGATTTTCATATATTTTTTAAAAAATAATACTTTTTTAGAAATTAAATAAAAATACAATTTACTTTTTTGATTTTAGATCAGTATTTTTGTAAAATGAATATTATTTACCTACATTTAAACATAACATAAGATTTGACTAGAAACAATATTTTTTATTATAAAATCAAATGCACAAAGACAATAAGTATCAATCTATATAACACAATTTATTTTAGAAAATTAGATTTGAAATTTACTGGTTTTAACTACTATTGACTGTTTCCTCTTCAGCATACAATGATTTTATAAATACATGGTACACCCATAATAATATAGTGTGTTTGTATATATATATATATATATATATATATATATATATATATATATATATATATATATATATATATATATATATATAATAAAGAAAAAGTAGAAATAAACACAGACAAAAATTATAATAGATATTTTCTACATTCATTGATATAAAAAAATAAATAAATAATAACTCTGATTTAAAATATTGTTTTATAAATTAAACTTTTAAAAGGTCTGATAAATATTATTTGTAATTCTAATTTTGAAATATAAAAACACAATACTTGTTTTTTGAAATTTTTTTAATTAATTAAACAATTTTTTTATCTATTAGAAATTCCCTAAGTAAAAAAATGTATATAGATTCCAAGGGATTAGAGAGATACAAATAAAACTCTGTTTTTAATTAAGATGCTACTATCACCATAAATGATTATATAAAAGGGCTGATAACAAAATTAGCTCCAGTCTGGATAGTGATTTTTGAAGAGAGCAGTTGGAATAATAATTTTTGTAAGAACAGTCAGCTGAGAAGTTGTTACAATATTTTGTTGCAGCTTCTTGAAGTCTGCAGCAGTTGGTTTTAGCTGACCATAGAGTTGGCAGAATAGCTACTATGAACTGATGTAGCTGAAGGCAGAACATTAGATTCAGGAGCTGCTAATATTTCCTTTACATGAGTTTGAATTCACATGGAGAAAATGATCTACTTCTTTGTGCTGAAATTATATAGCTTTAATTGTGGAGAAGACAGTGCAAGCCTGAAATCTATTAAACCAAAACTGCTGCTTGCCTGGAACAGTTATACACAGACAAGAGACCAACAAAGGACCAACATTATACATGGATTATACTTTTACCTGATGATGACAACAAACCTGAAATTGTATTTTTCTGCTGGACCAAAAACAGAGCTTGCCAAGAGAAAGCTTGAAGAAATTGGTGTACTTATGCTGCTGTTTATCTATACATGCAGGGAACCCCAGATAAACATGTCCTTATATATACAATGAGTTAATTTATTTTAACATTTCTTAAAATGACTTTTAAAATTATAAATTAATAACTTAAAGTTGATACAAAAAATAACTTTTGCTTGAGTTGAAATCTAACAGCAGTTATATATAATAATGAAATTTTAAATAAATTCTTTGGTCTGAAGTGACAGATATAAAAAACGATTTTATTTTTCATTTATTAAGAAAAAAAGAGACATTTTATATTTAGAGACTTTGATAATTAATCAACAAGTACCTGTCAAACAAAAGTTAACTATTTAGTTTGATAAAAATAAAAAGAACTTATAAAGTGAAATCAAATTTTAAATCATATATTTTGTTTGTACACACATATATGTGTGAAATTTATGTGTTTACAAATGAATTATGAAAAAAGTATATCATTGTAACAAGTTTAAATAAATAAAGGTCAGTGTGCGTATATACATTCACACTCATATATGTAAAATTATAATAATTTTTTTTGTTAGTGAATAATTATTGTATAATAGAAATCAGGCATCTGTGCACACATATATGTAAATCCATGTAACAATTCAAATATTGAATAGAAATTATGTAAATCACAAATGTAATAATTATTCTATCTTTAATTGAAATGTCTTCATCATATATTATAAAACGCATGTCTGTGTATGAATATATATATATATATATATATATGGATTTGTAGAAACTAATTGAGAAATATTGTAAAATAATGTAATAACTTTAGTTGTGTATATAATTTTGTATACTTTTCAAAATCAGAATCCTTAACCTATAAGACCTTAAGTACCATTTTTTATTGTTATTAATAAACTTATTTACTTGTAAAAATGGTTTCCATCATCTCTTGGTCATATACAGTAATAGAGCTTATGTTCTCTGAGCTAGATTCATGCACGAGATGAACATATGAATGGGGGGTGTATTTAGTACTTTAGGGCATCCAGAGATGATCAATCATCATCCTGGTTGGCACAAAAGAGGATAATCTTTAAAGCCCATGCACTATATTTTATTTTAGTCAGTCTTGTTAAAAATTTAAGTTTATAGTTGGCCACTACAAATGACCTGAGCATTGATGATGATCAGCATGTTTTTGTATCCCAGCCTTATTGTTTGGTTCTTATGTATTCTGATGGAGGAGCACTTAGTTTGTGCCTCCAAATTAATGGTTAAAAAATTGCCCAAGCTAGCAAAGGCTCAGTAGTTAGCCTGGTCTACAGAAGACCCATTTTAAATCCAGTCACAAGGTTGACTGTTGATTTTATTCTGATTTATTGTAGTGATTTGTTTATTCCCATCAATGATGATGATGGATGGTTATTTCTTTTGAGTAATACTTACTTATAATTACTTTACTTTATAATGCTGGTTGGTGGTTAAATATGCTTTAGTTGCTCTTCTGAGTTAGCTGGCTGATCTTTCAATGATATCACATATTCTTTGATCTCATATTCCCTTAAATATATATTACTTATATATACTTTGTAAATTATTGATATCCCATTTTGTATTTACTTTACTTGGGAGTGATGATGTTTTTCCATCATCCCAGGTATAACCTCTTTTCTCTTAGATACCCCCATCCCGTTACTATATATATATATATATATATATATATATATAGTAACGGGATGGGGGTATATATATATATATAGTTAACTATTTTATCTATCAGATCCTTTATAAATTTTAAACCAACTAATCCCAAATTCAAACCTTATGATACTAACATGTCATTATCTTTTCTCATTTACTGAGGAAATATTATTGGGTTGAACAAAATTTAAAATTATACAACAAAACATTTTATTTCCTCTTTTATTCTAGGATAGGATGGACTAATAAAAAATGGTCAATATATATATATATATATATATATATATATATATATATATATATATATATATATATATATATATATATAGAGAGAGAGAGAGAGAGAGAGAGAGAGAGAGAGAGACTGATTTTAAGGCAGACATGAATATATCTTGTCAACATTACCTATAACTATAATAAGTACTATAAAACTCACTATAACATTCCTGAAGCAATATAGATATTATCATTATGAAAATATTGATGTAATCTTATTAAATCATAATGTGGCTTAGGAAAGTTATATACTGTACAAATAACATTCCTTTGAAGAATGGTTATATATATATATATATATATATATATATATATATATATATATATATATATATATATATATATATATATATATATATTGTGCCCTTTTCTATAGGTCAATGATGGTTATAAATGGTCAATTACTAAAAAATTTTAAAATTAATATTATATAGTATTTAAAATTATGAACTATGATTAAGTAGTAAAAGATTAATGTAATATAATTAATAATAAGTATTGTGATGGTGAGGATTGTATCTAGTTCTATATTTTTCTAAATTATTTTTCAAAATTTTATATAATCATTTTAAATAATATACATAGCAAATTTATTAAGACAGATAAAACTAGACTAAATACCGGAAATGTCTACATGACTGTCTGGAATATTTTATGTATAAGCACCAGTTTAAATTAATACTAATAATTAAAATATTTAAATAGTATATTATAGAACTGGATGGAATTGTCACACATCATAAAAAAAAATAATAAGTTTATACATCTTTATTAGTTATTGTTTTCAAAATTATTTTAAAGATAAGTAAATTGTAATAGATAATAATTGATTTAAAAATAATAATAGGTTAATATTTAAGTCTATTATGTCATGATTTTAAAACTTTAGAAATTGTTTATAAATCCAAGTAGGAATTGACCAATAAAAAGATAGATCTTGGCAGACAACAAAAATCGCGCCAATTAATTGTATAAACTAGGAGAACAAAAATGTGTTGACTCCAGAGCAGAGGTAAAATTTTAAGCTCTTTAAAATTTCTTTCTTTCTTCAATTTATTAGTCAATTTTATTATAACTTTAATAATATCTTTGAAAGAAACCAACTGACAATTTAAAATCTTCCGAAAAGAATCTAAGAATAAAATTTAAAAAAAAGTTCTCATAATAATGTTTCACTAACTCCACAGTAACCTGCCAGTGGATTCTATCAAAATATAATCTGAATTTTTAATAAAAAATGGATAGATTCTGAAAACCAAGTTATAAATTTTATAATATTCCAAAAATGTTAATGTTATTCGTTGATATAGTTTGTATAGGGTATTACTATGAAAACTGCTTTCGTGCGTATAAAATTAATGAAAGGGCATTGTGCGCAAAGTTAATGAATATAATGGAAAATAAAAATAAGTATTATTCGTATAAGAATAAATGGACAAAAGGAATTTTTATTATTGAAATAATTTGAATTGCTTTCTTTAAGATGACTGGAAAAAATACTCTAGAAAATGTTGTATATAAAATAATAATGAATGAAAGTGAAATTTACCAAGGAAAACACTTGCCTAAAGAAGAAAAAATATTTTACAGAAATATAAAATATGGGATCCATGGAAAATGCAATTGGTACCGTAATTATTAAATAATTGTAATTTAACTAGAAATAAAGATGCATCAACGTGCCGAGGTAATATTCGCCCGAACATTAAAAGCTTCGTATGATAACTAAATAAATGTTTTCTAATAATTTTGAATTAAACACTAAAACTAAAGATCGTCTAAACAGTTTATTAAATGAACTAATTTATTTAAAACTTTAATAAGCAGAAAGAAGAACATTCGGACAAAAGAAGAAATAATAAATATTAGGGGACTAACCAAGATTTACCACCAGAAAATATGTGATTATGGTTTAAATTATTTTCTTTATTAATCTAAGTTAAACATTAAGTTTTAGATAGCGATAGGGAAAACAAATACATTAATTCGTGATATAACATTATATAAAATAATATGTTTTGATTTTGAATGTTCAAATAAAATTGTATGTGTGTGGAAATTTGTATATTTGCGATGCTCGAAGAGAAAGAAACCTACTACAAACTCTAATAGGAAGGTAAAGATTATTTTGGTACATTTTATGGTTATTAATGATATAATGTATGTTTTATTTATTTAGATCAGCTGTGAATCGAATGAATGTAGTGCAAAAGTTTTATTGTTATAATTATTGTAAAACGCATTTTTGAAAAACAACACTCTAAAACACTTTGAGATGTGATTAGATTTTTTAAAAATATGCATACGATAATCATTTAATGTGTTATTAATATAGTTCAGTATAACCGATGGTTATGTCATATTTTCTGTTAATTTTTCCGATTGGGATATTTAAGTGGTATTTTAACAAAACATAGATGTTGAACTGATAGTGTAATAAAGCAAGACAAATTGTTCTTATGGAATAGGGAAATGTTTTATATTAGTGAATTTTGTTTATTGTTTTAAAAGGTAGTTAGTTTTATCGATGTTGGATACAGTAAAAATCTTGAGAGATAGTTTGGGTAGTGACTTGGTAGTACATGGAGATTCGGAAACCAAGAGGATGTATTTAAAACTAGGATGCTACAGGGAGTGAAATAATAAGTAGTTTTTAGATGTTAATCAGTGTAGTTAACAAAGCCCTACGACTGGTACACATGTTGTCATGGACAGTGTTATTTTTATCTTTCTTGTGAATCGTATTAGATGTTCGGTAAAGCTAAATAAATAGCTGCCACATCATGCTTATCGCCAGGGTTATTAGACAATGAATGTCAGACCTATTCACACTGTTCCATACATTTTGAAGTATATATTTTGATAAGTTATCTATCTATCTTCCCGATATCCTATACATCTTTCGCTATCTTTATCTGTATTTCTTGCAACTACATCGTTATATGATAAGTATATTAAAAAAGACCCAATAGATATTTTTAGAATGTATGTCATGCTGTTATTTGAAATAAGAATAGTTAAGTATTAACAAAGAGTAGATTATGATTATTGAAAGAGAGATGCAGATATCCTAAGAAAGGAAGGAGTCAGAGAATTATTTTAATTTTTTAAGAAATGAACTATAATTTTATAAAAATATATCCAAATAGAAATATACAAAAATATTAAATATAATTTCACGTTTTCTTATTGTTGATTATATTTAAAAAATATAAGTATTGCATATTTAAAGAATATAATAACATTCGATAATTATAGTATATGTGAAAGTAAAACAGGTGATAATTAAACCCGTGTTATGGCATTATACATGAGTATGGCTTATGGAATGAATGTATTAGAGTTTACGAGCATTACAGAACAAACATTATAGGTAGTAATAATATTTGAACAATATGCAGAGTGACTTATATAGAGTTACAAGAAAATGTAATTTTTTTTAAGAGGAAAAACCATATTGATTGTAAATTTATAATGTTTATAAATGATGTTTATCCACATATATAATTTATAATACGGTAACTTTAATATTAAAAGGTAAAGAATAGTATTACCCATAAAATAGTTAAAATAAGTAATATAATAAACCTAATGAGAAATAAATAAATAACTTATAAAGGGTATAATAATTTAATTAATGATAAAAGAAATCTAAAAATGTATAATTCAACTATTGTAGCATAAAGAAAAATGAGGATATCCCTTATAAATAAATGTAAATAGATTTGTTTGTTTTATTTTAATTTTTATTGATGTTAATAAAATTCTAAAATTTGTTTATTAAAACTTGTGTCTGAGTTTTGTTTTCTCTACATCATTGCATGAATTCACAGGGTATTTTTACCGCCATTAAACTAGGTATATTATTGTTTGCACAAAATATAAATAGAGAAGTATATTTAATCTTAAATATTTATTGATGTTTTGTAATTGAATAATTATAAAATTGCATTGTGTTACTGGTCATAAATCCATTGTCATAATAATTTGCTAAATTGTATGCTATTAGTTGCCACTTGCTTCATTTATCAGATTATCTAAACACTGCCACTTACTAATTTATTTTATTACGTAAAGATAAAAAAAAAAAAAGGAGGATATTAGATTATTAACTAATTTATTACGGTTATAAATTTGCGATGAAAGAAAAGCTGTACTAGTTAGATTAAACAATGAAGATTGTGGTTATTATTATTGTTTTATTATTAATCTAATTTCAGAGTAGTAAATTATGACACAAAATCCCTTATCATATTTTGCTACCTTATTTTAATTTAACCTTGAATAAATTTAAGAACCTGAGATTATTTCATTTGAGCTAGATAATTACTATTATTGTTATTATAGATAAAAGATTAATACTTTAATTGTTAAATGAGTTTAGTGATTAGAAGTTGCAGAAGTCATAAGAATACTATGTAGTTGTTATATGTAATAGTAATATAAGGGGGGATAGTGTTCTTATGCCATTGAGGTGGTATCCTATGGGATATTATCTCAATGTAATCTACTTTGTCACCCTTATTTCCACTTCTAGTCTCATGAATTCTAGAATAGTTATTTGAGTTAGTTTAAAACAGAACCCAAGTTAATTTTAAGAAAACTTGAGCTAGTAAAGCATTTAATTGGATATCTCATTAATTATTAGAGCTAGAACCCGGTTAGGCGATTTTCACTATATTATATTTATTTGGGGGGAAGTGGAGTACACATATACACATAATTACACACATAGGGTGAGAGGTCAGAATATATATATATATATATATATATATATATAAATATATATATATATATATATATATATATATATTGTACCTATATTGATATAGGCACATATAATTTTATCTAAAATTATATTATTAAAATAATCGTTCATAAAAGAAAAACATAAAATTAAACGTTGAAGAGTTTATTGCAGTTTGTTTTAAAAAAGGATAAGAATCAAATAGTTTTCTAGCATTAGTTTTGAAATAAAAAAGCTACAATTAATTAATCAGAAGGGGAGAGGGGTGTTTCATTAGAGAAATTAAACTAAGGGTTATAAAAAGAAGAAAAGAGTTTTTATTAGTATTCGTAAAAATATAATTTAAAAAGTTAAAACATACAAATCTCTTTTCATTCAAGTTTAATTAAAGAAAAAATAATGTTAAAATTAAATAGTAAATTGTATTAAAAACATATGTGCGTATATATGTGTGATTTGTAAATAAATAAAATGTATGCGAAATAGAAAAAGATTATCATTAAAAAACACGGCAATGGCTATTAGATATTAATTAATATAAAACAATACGTTTTTGCATGGCTATTACTAATTAAGCAATCTTCCAAAACACATTTATCAAATGATTATCACTGGAATTTTGACAACAGACCTTTGAAGGAGATATTACAATGACAACACGTCGCAGGTATAAATAGACTTTTTTATTGGACAATAGATCAGTTCACAAAGTAATTGAGTAGTGCAGTTCAGAAATTAATTGAGCAGTTAACAAACAAAATGCAGTGTTGAGAAGATCTTGGGAACGCATGTTTATCTCCAGCCCAGATGTCTGAGAAAACAGCAGATCTGCCCATGAAATAATGTCAGCTTAACATCTTAGAAAATCTCCATCAGTATCTATTTGTCTCCAATAGTAATAATCATGAAAATCAGGAAACTCAGCAAGGAAACGTCCCAGCCAGCTGGTAAGCATTCATAATGGAAATATCCTCACCAAAAGCAGCCACCAAAGAGAACAAAATTATACGTCTACATTCAAAAGCCTAGGTAAAAACATTTGCTTATTTCATTTATACTGTAATAGCCATTGCATTGCATTAATTCGTACAAATCTTTCAAGAGTCTAATTATATAAACTCTATGTCATACATAAATGAACTATTAATGTGTGTAATTAAATTTCAAATACTACGTAGTCCTTTATTATCATTATTATGTGTGTGCATGAGTTAATATGTGTGTGATCCTTATATCAATATTATTAGTCAAAGTAGATAAATTCCCAGTGTTCTGTTATGAAAATATTCAAGAATATTTAAACTATTTACAATGTTAATTTAAAATATGCGTGTGTTTTATTAGAAGTATAAAATGTTTAAATTTAGTAAATAAATGTTAGTTAATAAATTATCTTTAAAATTAAACTTTATTTGTCAGTCAATTTTTTTTAACAAATTCTTTTATCAATTCTTTAAATGACTAATTAAGTGTAATCTATTAGTGATTACAAATAGTTGAGCTAGTCATGGATTTAGGTGTTGAGTTAGTGACCACTGTTCAAAGTGCATTGTCTATTCTTTTAGTATTCTTTTAGAATAAGCAGCTGGCGCCCGTGGTTATACACAAACAAAAAAGTGCTTTGGACGTGGTGTTCACCTCAACAGCCGAGAAGAAGCTATGTCCTGGAAATGTAATGTTAGTTATATACTTTATAGCTATTGTTTGGGCATACATACTCTCCGAGTATGTTCTTCTCTGCCTAAGAGACCGGTGATTCGAATGGACATATTCGAATTCTGTTCAATATATATATATATATATTGTAAAAGTTCAGAATCCACTAAATGGCTAATCTGATCATACAAACTTTTTGGCCACTCTATTATGTATTAATGATGGTTTTGATGCATTTAAAGGGTCTATGAAAGTACAATGTTAAAGGAAATAAAATTATTTTAAAGAAAATCATATGAAGAATTCATGTTTTCCACCTAAAAGTAAAATTTATTATAGGTATTACAATTATAAAATAAAAATGTCCATGTCAGTATTATTTTTTTATAACTTTCTAAACTTATATTTTTCTATTCATTGAGTGGTTAATGCATTTTTTTTATTAAGAAAAAAAATGTTAATCTAATTTATATATGTTGCTAATTGAAAATAAATTATCTTATTATGGTAATTAATAATGAATTTATTTCTTATCCAATTATTATTATTATTATTATTATTATTATTATTATTATTATTATTATTATTATTATTATTATTATTATTATTATTATTATTATTATTATTATTATTATTATTATTATTATTATTATTATTATTATTATTATTATTATTATTATTATTATTGTTGTTGTTGTTGTTGTTGTTGTTGTTGTTGTTGTTGTTGTTGTTGTTGTTGTTGTTGTTGTTGTTGTTGTTGTTGTTGTTGTTGTTGTTGTTGTTGTTGTTGTTGTTGTTGTTGTTGTTGTTGTTGTTGTTGTTGTTGTTGTTGTTGTTGTTGTTGTTGTTGTTGTTGTTGTTGTTGTTGTTGTTGTTGTTGTTGTTGTTGTTGTTGTTGTTGTTATTATTATTATTATTGTTGTTGTTGTTGTTGTTGTTGTTATTGTTGTTGTTGCTGCTGCTGCTGTTGCTGTTGTTGTTATTATTATAAATAGTATTATTATTATTATTATTATTATTATTATTATTATTATTCCAATACCTAAATATATAAAATGTGCTAAAACGCATGATCTCCCAAAGCTGAAGATAAAGAAATCTTAATATGATTGGTACAAATCAAATATATGTATCTAAGTATGTTTTTAAGCACTTTCAAAGGCTGAAATCCTCATATTAATAGCATCTTGTAAATAAATGTTGATTAAAAGCAATGCAAATTTATGTAAATGAGGTAGTTAAGTATTCCATTTTCTGGAGATTTTGTAACAAGAGTTTTTTCTGTTTATAGAATTGTTATCTTTAGTGATAAAGTAAGATTTTTTTATGTTTCTCTTGAGATTGTGTCAATCTTTGCAAACCACCACTGGGTCCTCACATTAATAGTCATGAACAGATGAGCTGCAGTGCTGGGCAAAAAATGAACTACAAGAAGAGTCTGTTAGTGTTTTATTATAAGAGTTTGTGTGTTGGGATAGCCAAGTGGCCAGAGATACCCTAGTCTCACCATAATGTGATGCCTTACAATGGGTTTCAGGGCAGACAATATTGCAAACTATCTGAGGTGTTTGTGAGGATGGTAAGCTATCTTTAGTATTACTAAT
>JAQFVV010006287.1:966361-1173861 GCA_028023455.1 Epiperipatus broadwayi | reverse complement strand
TTTTTCCCATACACTTAAATAAACTACATATTTAGCTGAGCAGGCAAGGAAATAGTATTATTCTCATGATGATGTTTCCAGAATGACATTTAAAGACATTTTTATCAATTAAAATGCTGCTTAGTCTTCCTTAATCTACAAAAATGTTTGTGGGTATGAACGTTTGTAGCTTTACACTCTGAATATTGCTTTGGTGTATCGCAAAATATTACAAACTACTTGTTTAATCATCATCATTGCCAATATAATACAATACAGCAAATAAGCCTCATAAGTATAAAGGTTTATTTTGATGAATAAGTATAGTGGAAGGGATCAGATTTGGATCATCATCAAAAAGATTTGCATTTATTTATGGTATTGAAAGTGTAACCCTGATATATTTATGATAAATATAAAAAATAAGTAATAAAAAAAGTTGTATCAGTCAGGTTGTCATTAGATGCATAAGAATTAAATAAAATAATGTTATCTGATCATAATATCACACCTCTCTTCTGTGAGTTGGTTATTGAGTTGGTGCTGGATTGTTAAGATGATTAGATAAAGTTCTATCATCTGATATAAAACATATTGTGACTAGATAGATAGATAGATAGATAGATAGATAGATAGATAGATAGATAGATAGATAGATAGATAGATAGATAGATAGATAGATAGATAGATAGATAGATAGATAGATAGATAGATAGATAGATAGATAGATAGATAGATAGATAGATAGATAGATAGATAGATAGATAGATAGATAGATAGATAGATGAATAGATAGATAGATAGATAGATAGATAGATAGATAGATAGATAGATAGATAGATAGATAGATAGATAGATAGATAGATAGATAGATAGATGAGATAGATAGATAGATAGATAGATAGATAGATAGATAGATAGATAGATAGATAGATAGATAGATAGATAGATAGATAGATAGATAGATAGATAGATAGATAGATAGATAGATAGATAGATAGATAGATAGATAGATAGATAGATAGATAGATGAATAGATAGATAGATAGATAGATAGATAGATAGATAGATAGATAGATAGATAGATAGATAGATAGATAGATAGATAGATAGATAGATAGATAGATATGATAGATAGATAGATAGATAGATAGATAGATAGATAGATAGATAGATAGATAGATAGATAGATAGATAGATAGATAGATAGATAGATAGATAGATAGATAGATAGATAGATAGATAGATAGATAGATAGATAGATAGATAGATAGATAGATAGATAGATAGATAGATAGATAAATTTAAATTTAAATAATAAGTAGATAGAATTAAAATATTTTATAAATGATCACAATTGATACCAGATAATTTTGTGTCTACTAGTGTTAGATTAAACAGAGTAATGACTCAATAGATAATAATTTTTAAATTTGTAATTGTGCTTTGTTAAGTATTTGCATTTAGAGTGGGTTGTCAAATTGTTTTCTGACAAATAAAAGTATAAGAATAAATGAGTTAAGAAATAACAATGTTCAAAATACATCATAATAAAATGTTTTCTAGATTGGCTAAAAATGGGCATACAAATGCAAAATACGAGATGATGAACTATGGACTTGTCATATAAAGATAAAAATAAAAATTGACATTGGTGACTTAAAACACTAGATATGTTTTATATGTTAGTAAAATGCCGAAGGAATATGGACTCATTACTAATAAATATTATTGACTGGTCCTCATGAAGCAACTTTAAAATAAATAATGAAAAGTGTTTGAAACTGCTTATTTTATTGAAGGTATTATACCTTAGTTATCTTGGAAAATGGGGAAAACATTAGTTCTCACTATAAGAACTTATTGGAAAGCACTTAATGCAAAATCTTTTGAGCATAGTCATGAAATGTATGCTATGTGGTACACAACATAACTTGAAATAAATAAGAATAATAAAATAAATAAATGTATAAACATTAGTTAGGGATGATAATGTTGTGGATAGATATGGCAATTACTATTGAGAGCTGGTGTTATTGTGGTATTTTATATTTAAAAGGTATATATCATGAGTTCAAATGTGTGTGAGTATGGATTTAATTGATTTTTAGGATTCAGCATATAAAGCATAGTAATGTAAACATTTTTTTCATTTTGTTTGGTCTGAAATGTCAAATTGTGGAGTATGGTCATGTTTTTTCTTTTATGAAATAAAATTATAAATACAAATCTGATGTCAATTATAGAAAATAAGAAAGATATATATATATATATATATATGTTAGATCAGAAAAGAGAAACTACTAAAATCTCTGTCACATCAAAATTTGATCAATACAAATTTATAATCGCAATGTTGCAAAGCTTAATGTTAGCAATGAAATGAAACTAAGTAAAATGTGAATAAAGTCAAGAATATATGTCATGTGATTTAATGAATAAGCTCAATGAAAGTCAGGAGAATTAATGGACCTAATGAAGAACATTGATAAAAATGAAAAAAAATTTAATAACAATCAAAAATATACTTAAACACGGATTGAAACAAAGCTAGAAAAATGTTAATCAAGAAGATAGAATAGAATCAATATGAGTTTTAAAATAAATTGAAGCAAGATATCAAGCATGAGCATACAGAGCTTGTTCATGAAATACAAATGACAAAAAAAGCAAATATATATCTTGAAAGTTAAATTTAATAAACTAAAAAGAAGAAATCAAAAAACTCCAGATCAAAGACAAATAAAAAACTATCAATTATAAGATAGTATATAAGAAGATCAAAGTTGGACCCATAAAATGGAAACTAAAATTGAAATGCACTGGTTAGAATGCCAAAATAAACATAGAGTTTTAAAAATTAAATTAAATGAATGCCAACAGACTAATAATAGACAGACAGAAAAGTTACAGGATAAATAGGTGCAAAAAATGAAAGTTATGGAAACTGAGATGGAATAAAGTCATTGAGAGTATGATATTAATTTAGATAAAATATAATCTGAGATAAATGATTTGAGAGTCCACTCACCGATCTTTGATTACTACAGTAGAGTATAATAAATATAACTTCAATAGAAGAAAAACTAGAAGATTCATTGCAAAATAAAAAAAAGGGAATGGAATGATAAAAAGAAATCTGGAGATAGTTTGTCAAGTGAATAGTGAAAATTTTATTGCAGAGATGGAAACTCAATTTCAAAATGGGTTAAGTAAATCTGGTGATATCTTAATAAAACCATGTAAATGTGGGGTACAAATAATACTGTAATATTCTCATGTAAGTGTGGCTTTCTACCACCTTCCAATAAAATTGCTCTAGTAAAAGAAGGAAGAAAATTAAATAATGAGTGTGGAGTTACTGATGTCAATATTCAAGAACAATGTAAAAGAAACAATTTACAGACAGTTATAACACTATATCTAAATGTATTAAATTCAAAATATTTAAAGATGACATTGTAGATTATCCTACAAAACATTTGATAGCAATTGTTTCCATTTAATGAATTAAGTGAGAGCGAAAAGCTTGTTATCACAAGTAATCACATATATGGATATTCCACTTGATAGTGGAAGTCATTATTTATATGACCAGCTACTTTTGGGATTACTGTCAATCTTTATTAAATAATTTTGAAGTGAAGAGAGGCAATACAGCATTCTGCATCAAGTTTCTTGGGAAAGATTTAGGGTCAAGTTGGGAGAAAATTTAACTCAATTTTTCCACCATTAAGTGTCAAATATTGGGCCCCTTATGTAATACTCACTATCTGAAGGTCAAATTATAAGGACTTTCAGGAATAACTTACCTTGATTGGTTCAAAAACTTTTTGTCACCAATAGGACTATTATGAAAAAGGTAGCAGAACTCCCAAACAATATTGACATGGAAGCCCTGCAGCAATAACCTAAAGAGAAATATATGAATCACAATGATGTAATCAACCAAGGTGTATATTTCAATCTTCAAACATATATATATAAATTACAATGATGTAATCAACCAAGGTGTATATTTAGAAGACATATTAATTTTTTTTTTATCAGAAATCTTGACACTTTTACAATAGATATCGCCCAAACACTCAAGGGTTTGTCAATACATCCATTTTAAGGAATACAATTAGGGGAATCATACTGAAGCATGTTCTAGTACAATCATTAAACCTGAAAAATAACAAAGTCCTCAGTGGCACATTCCTAGAGGTCTACAAATATACAGGGGGGAATATGTGCTTTAAATAATATAATTATTGAGAATTATACTGAAGGGATGAGTGATTGCAATTAAAACATTTCTTTAATTGTGATTAGTTTAAAAAAAAACAATAGTAAAGCTTTGATAGATACAGGGAGCCAGATTTTCATATTTTATTCACAAATATCTTCCAAGGATTTTACATGTCAACACTGATATTTTTATATTACTTTTGAAACAGGACTATGTTATTCTAGCTAATGGAAAATAATCTAAACTTCACAATAAACAAATATGGAATAATTTTCAGATTGGGTGCCAAGATATAGAGCATGTATTTTTAATATTGCATGGATTAGTGCAAGATGTAATTTTAGGTTCTGATTTTTTGCACCAACATAGGTGTGTCATAGATTATAAAATAAATGTTATTACTTGTAATGAAGAGAGGATTAGTATTGACAGTGTTGAGAAAATTTCATTTCCAAAGATTGCATGTGTTGAAGAAATATTTGAGATTCAAGACATCAAAACTAAGCTCAGAAACATAATGTGGTATTCACATTATATTTTTAGATGTTTGGAAGATATTCTGGTTTAATACTAAAGGATATTTACTTACAAATTCTTTAAAATCCCTTGATATGTACATCGCATTAGAATAAAGGATGATGTCCATTATCAATGTAGATTGTATCTAGTACCCTATCAAAATAAATGGGAAGGAAAGCATATTGATAAAATAAAAGAATGGGCTGTTATAAAAACAAGTCCACTTTCCTATAACAATCCATTGATAATCATTAAAAAGTATGGGTCATTACTTTTGTGCTTTGACACTAGGTAAGTAAACAATATCTCTAACATGATGTGCCTCCATCAATTCATAACTTTTTGGTCAAGATTTAAGATGAAACCATATTCACAATGGTCAACCTAACATTCGGTTTCTGGAAAAGACTCTTTCATCCTGAGGACAGGACATATACAACATTCAAGTATGAGTGATATTCATATGTGTTTTAAAATATGCTGTTTGGTTTGATTAATAATGGGGTTAGGGCTGATAAAATGTTTGGATTGTGTATTATCAGATCATAACAAAAGGGTATTTTAGTCATATATGTAGATGATGTTCTTATTGTTTCCAACAATATACAAGAACATCTTCACCACTTATTTTTTTTCGTATTGGGAATGTTCTGAAAAAAGATCAAAATTAATTTGAAGAAGTGTACATTTGCTGCTAAAAAGATAACATTTTGGGACATGTAGTAGATAAGATGGGAATACGACTTCACCTAGATAAAATGCAAATGATTAAGAATTTTCCATACCCCAATAATAGAAGGAAATTAAGATTCTTTTTGCAAGTCTGTAACTTTTATAATTGATTTTTCAAAGATTTTGCTAGAGGTACTAAACCTTTATTTTGATTATTGAAAAAAGAACCAGTGGTTGAAATGAAAAGATCAACAGCAGGAACATTTTCAAATGCTTAAGTAAAATTTTTATATACTATTTTATATACTATTGTGTTAGAATATCCAGAATTTTGTATATCTGATTATGACTAGTCAGACAGTTGGGAATATGGTTTGGAAGTAGTGTTTTTCAATTTAACCATCTTCAACAACCCAGAATCTTATATTTGATTAGTAGGGCATTGAGGTGTACCAAGATGTATTACAGCATGACTGAAAAGGACTCTTTGGTCATTATTTTGAATTTTAATAAGTTTATGCAGTTTTTATTGGAATCTGACATTTTTGTTATTAACAAGCACAATAGATTATCATTTTAAATAAATACCATCTGAACAATGATCAACTCATTCATTGGATTCTTTTCCTGCAAAAGTTTAAATACCATATCATTTACTGTCTGGATTCAGGAAACGTAGTTGCCAACATTCTCAGTTGCAACCCTGTCAAGTCTATTCTACAACATGTTTAAGTAGAGGATGCTCTTTTCCTCATTTTATATTTGGCAATAGAGAGTACAGTGATGGTGACTTAAGGAATTAAGTGATATACAAATGGAATATTTACATTATATGAATATTATTTTTTTGGATTTTTTTTCCCTTAAATCCTTTTTGCAATATGTAATATTCATGAACTTACACATCTGGCATGAAATTGATACATGCAACCATGACATTGATGAATGTATCTAACAACCTTTTTTTTGAAAATTACTTTGAACAAACATAACAAATGGAAATTATACCTAAAATAATGAATGTAAGTTGGGAAATATAAATTCTGAAATGAGCCAAGATTAAAATATATGAGTCAGGGGAAATAAAAAACCAGGCTTTATAAATACACAATAAAAAGTACATACACACCCAAAAAGTTCAAATTGAAAGCAAATGGCAAAGGGTCATGTATAAAACCCTATGGTATACATTCACTTTGTAAGTATAAACCAAATTTTACATCTTAAATTTTGAGAAGATTTATTTAATGATAACTAGAAGTATCTGTTAAACATGGAAAGAAAGCATTTTCTTGAAATAAAGAGCAGTGATGATAGTGAAATGTGAGAGACTACTGTTAATATTGAGAAAGAATCTTTGTCTAGCCAAGCACCTGAGGTCTATAACTGAAACTAAATACTTTCCACAGGTACAGCAAGGGGGTCAAATAGCTTCTCAAATTCAACAGACCCCTGACAAAAAGCCAGTCAAGAACTTACAATTGAAGTGACACAGATTATAGGAGATGGCCACAGAATAGATTCTACAAATGATCATGAACATTATGAAGAGCATGAAGACTGAAATGAACAGTAAAATGGATAAAATAAATAGTGATATGGCAACCAATGAATATATGAATAATATAAAAAATACCATGGCAATCAATAAAGATATGAATAAAATAAACAGTAACATAGAAATAAATAGAGAGGTTGAAATTAAACTATCTACAGAGTTGTCACCTGTCTTTAGGCTTAAACACTATATCCATTAAAACAATAAAGAATTAAAACAAACTGTGAGTGACCTAAGGAAAAAATAGATGAAGGGGACCAGAGATGTCAACAGAGACTGTAAGATGTTAAATAACCATCACCAGTCAGTTGAATACTAAACATAATGAAAGGTAACAGAGTTACAAACATTTCAAAGAAGATATATGTGCTGAACATTTGAACATCAAGATAAGATCCAAGAAGATCTAACTTGTAGAATGAATCAAATCCACTCTCAACTAAATGCCAAAGCAGAGATATGTGATAAGGATTTTAAAGCTATGTGTCAAAGTGAGAAATTTGGAGGATAAGATAGACTCTAGTGAATTGATAACCTGCTCAGATAATATGGATTTAGAAAAAGTAATTGAAAGCATAAAAGAGTCTCAGGACCAGATTGATGACATGGACAAAGCCATCAATCACAGATTTGAAATGCTTGAGTCCCAGCTACATAAAAACACAGAGAATTTGGATGCTACACTATGAAGTTGATAATATGGTTCAGAATAGAAAAGAGAATGAGGATAATTTAGTACATTTTCAAAGACTTAGATAGAATATGTAACCAATACCAGGAACCTAAAACGTGCTCCAGGCATAACATCTGTGAATATGGTAACAACTTTCAGATTGAATTACTGCTAATGCAAATGACCACCCACAAAGAAAACTGTCATAACAACCACATTGCTTTGAGAAGGTCAGATGAAGACAAAAGATCTGACCATCTTAGATGTTTGTTGTAGCATTTAAAATCATTCTACTATCAATGAAATGATACAGATAAGGGAGATTGTTGGATCATGATAGACAATCTCACAACAGAAATCAGTAAAGAAGAGTTCCTTGTTTCATATACTATGCAATACATATAAAGGTCCCTATATATTCATTAGGCATAGAAATACTGGTGCTTGAAAAACAAATATAAGTGATGGCCTCAAAGATTGTGATCTGGAACCTTTACACCAAATGACGTGAAAGAAATGAAACTCAAGTTTATTTCTTTAAAAAAAATACATAGACAAACCAACTGATGATGTTGTGAACTCAATAAAAGTGTGTTCAAAAACAGATAAGGCACAACTAGGTACACTTACACATTGCACTAAGCTGCAATGTATGACCAACAAATGAAACATGTGGTACAAGCTACCATGTGCACAAAAGTGCAATGTATCCCAATATAATGCTTTAAAAGAAAGGAATATACATATGTTAGACAACTGATGACTATTCACAACATTACAATTCCCAGTACATCCCACTGAAATAGGTGTAGAAAAAAAGATTAAAAGTATATGAAAAGTTCACAAATATGGCATAGGTGACAAAATGTTCATATTACCTGGATTTTCTCCTGGAAAAATGACATATCCATAAAGGTTATTACAATAGTTTTCTCAATGCTATGACAATAGAAATTGGTGATCTCCAATGGGTCAAGTCTGCTTGATTCCTTAACTTGGCATTAATTTTCTTTGCTGTCAATTTGAGTTCAAATGTTTAGGAGTGGCTTTCTTCCAGGGTATGCAATTATTTCATATTGTAGCAGCTTAGTCCTTGAGGGATGAGGTTACAAAGCCCAGCACATGGATGTTTTTACTCCAACATGTTCATGGCTGGCAAATATATTTGCTGATTCAAATAATTTTGCAAAACTTCGATATAGAAATTAAATAATTATAACCAACAGACATATATAATAATGATTTCTCTCCTCAAAACGACATCTACTAAAACAACAGACAGATTTAATTAATTAATTTTTGATTTCCTTTATATAGTCTTCTTTTTTTTTCTAGAAAGTTCTCATTCCAGGAGTTTCTGTTTCTTTTCTAGTTTTTAAACATGTGTTATTTTACATCTGTATTCTCTTCAAAACAAAAGCAAAAGCTTTTACCACCTTTTTTTCTCTTTGGTATGATTAAGGAAATAGCGTTGAACACTTATAATTTCTTTTTGACCTTTGCTCTTTGTCTTTTCTTCTCTTAACATTCTTTAGATAAAGATCTATGTAGTTTCAACATTTTTCTATTTAATATCTCCTTTCTATCAGAAATAAAATGAAATACAGCAACTTCCATCTTGTAAATAAAATTTATATTTTTAATTGCAGCCATTAATCCATCCATACAGCAATATACATATATATACATGTGCTTTAATAAAATGAAAGAGCACAAACATCCCCCTCCATCCTTCATGATTACTTTAACCCTTTATCTACCTATTTGTAAATATATATATAATTGAATATAGTATGCGAATAAATAACATTAATACTATATATCCTCACATATATACAAAATTTACCTTTTGGAACAGGTTTGAACCCACTCTATTACAATATATTATCACAAAATGTTTTTAACATCACCAGTTGAAAAGGTTTTATTATTTACTTTTTAAATATAGCTATGGGTGTTTTTGGTGTGGTTGAGTGTACCACACTGAAAGGACACCCAGCTGTATCTAAAAACTGAATAAAACCTGTTT
Organism: Epiperipatus broadwayi; assembly: GCA_028023455.1. NCBI lineage: Eukaryota > Metazoa > Onychophora > Udeonychophora > Euonychophora > Peripatidae > Epiperipatus > Epiperipatus broadwayi. The sequence goes on along the minus strand of JAQFVV010006287.1, from coordinate 1,164,197 downwards.
AATTGTAAATGAAAATAAAATACTAATATTATGCATATAATATTCAAATATATTGTCTATATTAAACTTCATGCAAAAAAACTTGAATTCAAATTCCACACTCTCCAGAGCTATGGATTTCATCCCATACATCTGATACACATCATCACCTTCATATAAAAAAGATAAATGATCCTATATATATATATATATATATATATATATATATATATATATATATATATATATATATATATATATATATATATATTGTGGTGAACTAGCACTCATCATTTGGTCCAGATTACCATCTCCCACACATACATACAATAAATGGAAATGTTTTGAGATTAACTCTTTGGAAGTGGTTATTTATAATTTAATTATTCTCTAGTGTCAGCAAATGACAATACATTTTGAAAATGAATGAGAGAATTATCTTTTACTGTTGTCCTCATTCATATATCAATAGGATTGTCTACAGTTCCTTTGCTGAAAGGGATTTAATAACCACTATATTATTATTTGCACATCATATTTTAGTGTTGCAATGCAATTTGGGAACATGATATTTGAATAGATTTCTATATATCCATCCTTTTTTTCTCTATGGCTAATGGATTATTTTTGTTTGAGACAAATTTCTTTATAATGGCCCACTCAACTATCTGGTTTATTTAATGTTTGGTCTCAGCTCTGACTTGATATGGTACAAGGTAAGATTACACTAAAATGAATATAATCCTTCAAAAAATGTGGTGCATACAGTCTTTAATATTCTGAGGATATTTTTTTAAATGTTTGTAAATTTCACAATATTTGTTAAAACTGAGTCTGTACTTCAGTAAGTAAATCATTAGACTCCTCTAACTTCAATTTAGTGTTAATTTTGGTGGAAATGTCCTGGGTACAGTATGCTTACTGATTGGTGAAACACGATCACACCTTTCCTTTCCATAATAGTTGCTTATTCACATAGTTGGCACCATAATTAAATTAAAGCATAGGATTATATTTAAAACTAATTCATAAATAAGCCCCTATTATTATTAGAAATACATGTGCTATATAAATAATGAATTCAACTTTATATTGACCAACATTTGCTGAATGAACAGTTTGGTCTCTTTATATTTGCTAATATGACTTGTGATTTTTTGAGTGACAAGTTAAAGATAAATGGGTTACTTTCAGTTGTTTTATTAAATAAAATGTCCATGTTAATAGATATTTGAATACCTTGATCTAGCAATGCATTGACCAGAATATTTTTAAATAACATATTGATATCAAAAGAACTATTTATATTTAGGTAATATTTAAAAGGCTCTGGTTCAAACTCTTTCTGGATAAAATCCATAGAATTTAGCTTTGTAATTACTATTTTTCCCTGATTTAGCCTCTGTTCTTTATATTGTGACACATTTCCACATAGTGCCCATTAGTTTAATGAAAGAGCTTTAATGACCATGTTTATCATAACATTGATAGGACAACACCATCATAGTATTAGCTCTCAAAGAATTTGGAAGACTATCATTCGCTGGCATTCATTTAGAGTGCAATCCTACCATTTTTAGATGAGTATCATATTTATAGCAAGCGCTAATTAGGTTCTAGTTAACACTAGCCACCTTTTAGCTTGTGACATCACACTAAAACTTACTTGTAGCTTGTATTCTGGCTTATGTTACCTATAAAAGTTTTTCTATCTTTTTTACTATATGATGATCAGCTTTTATTAGGATTTGTTGGGTGTGCCATGGTAAATTCTATCATTATGATTTGCACTTCTGAGTATAAAATGCATTCAACATTTTTGATTGGCAATCTTATTCCAAAAGAAGTAGGTGTAGCTACATCTACTGAAACCAACTATCTTAGATTAGATGATGGATTGTGTAGTCTTTCTTGTCTGTGTTCAAGAAGTTTCATCTAATGGCATATTTGTAATATTTTTGTCACATAAATGCAAATAGTTGTTGGTGTTGCCAGTGTATCTTGCTCATCCAAGCTACTCAATTCCAATAGTTCCTCTTATTCAAATATTTATCTGAGTTTGCATTATGATCTCCTTTAAATATTTTAAGTTAATGAATTTTTAGGTGTACTAAATGGTAAAGTAACCAAACTATGCAAATTAATTTTCTCAAGTGACAGGAGATTAGTACTATCCATGTACTCTTGTATATTTCTATGAGAAACACAGCCTTTTATTTGAACTACTTCCAAATTAAACACCTAGCTTTTAAACTGTTGTTTTCAATCTGATGTTAAAGTCAAAAATATATTGTGAGTCCAGATATCAATATGCATTGATTTGAAAATCAGAAAATTTAATTTTATAATATAATGTTTCAGTTATCCATTCCATTCACAATTTGCTTTAATCCTCTTTTCAGTTATCAAGATAAATATATCCAACTAATTTCAGATCTGCACCTTTCCAACCTGGAATCAACACTGATTTTTCCATATCTAACTCTATTATCTTCTACTCAATAATATATATATCCATGATGATAATAATAATCATCTAAATCCTGAGAAGCATCAATCATGAATCTTCTCATATATAAAATATTTCTCAACTCTAACCTATAAATTATTTTGGTAAATTAAGTAATCATTGTTGGCATGTGTTGGGGTTATATTTTATCAACACTACTACCATGTTTATGTGATATTTCACCTTTGCTACAATAAATGAACATCATTAAAATATTGCTCAGTCACTTCTTTACATGTGTTCTTATACTTATCCCCAACCCACTCTTACATGATTTCTTCAACTTGTATTTTATACTCTTCCAACTTATTCTTATCATTTACTCTCCATCCACATCTTTCACTATTATTTCTACTTTTATTTCTATTCTCCATCACATTACTAACCATTTCAATTACAATGAAGTTATAATCACTAGTGCATACTTTTTTTTCATAATCAAACATCTTAATTTTTCTTATTTTATTTATTCCCTCTTTCTCTACCAATACATAATCTATTGCATGAACTATATTATTTCTAGACCATGTGTATTGTACCTCATAAATATTTAATAAATTTCCAATACTCAAATTCACTTTCTGACAAAATTCCTTCAAAAGCTGTCCATTTTTATTATCTACATCATCAATTTCTTCAGTATGTCCATTCATATCCCCTATAACCATTATTGTCTTCCCCGTTTCTTTAAAACTTTGTATATCTTTAACTAGACATTCATATATATTACTATTCCATTCCATTATAATTTGACTATCTCCAGTGATTATATAAACTATAGCCACCAACCAGTCTTGAATACCTAACTTTATTTCAAACCACAAATGTTTTTGACATTTAACAATATTTAAATATTTTTTTGATATAACACCTATACCACCACCTCTTTTTTTCTTTTCTATTTATACCCTGCCATACCAACTGTTTCAAAATAGATTCTTCTTCTCTTAGATGGGTTTCCACTACTGCTAATACCTCAAGCTCTTCATTTTCAATTGTTTTATTTAATGCCATCCATGTTTCTGGTCTCCTACCAAATTACATATTCAAAAACCCAATTTTAACAATTTCTTCTTTCCTAACTATTCTTTTATAAATTCTTTTAATTCTTTCTTCTCCATTACATTTATAAATTATTTTCTTACCATTAATTTTACAAACCCATTCCTTCTCCATATCTATATTTATATTTAAATCAAATTCCTTTTGTTTATTTTTTATATTCCATCCATTCTTTTTCTTTTTAATAATATTACAATTTAAAAACTCACCCCCTTTTATAAGTTTCCCGAAAAAATTCTTTACAAATCAAACTTCCTAAAACTTCACTTCCTTGTTTTCCTAAATGCAACCCATCTTTACTATATAACTTCCTTTTTCCAATAAAATAATCCCACACATCCTCAAACATAACATTATTTCTCTCACACAATTTTTTCAATCTCTCATTTATAGAACATGCCCTATCTAACAAATATATCTTATCAAATCTTAGTAATAATCCAACTACTCTTATTCTTCCTTTAATCACAGAAAATTTCTTTGGAAAACCAGAAACAGAGACACCATTTGAAATAGAACAGTTTGCACACATTCTAGCATCAATTCCAGGTACATGCCAACCAGGACCACCAGGAATCCCACCCTTTGTTTTGTCACATCTCAGCGAATTTGCAAACACATACATGCGCCAGCTTGCAAACCAACTATCACAAAAGCTATATAATATACAAGGGCTATATCGAGTTTAAATACCCCCTTCATTAAAAACAAGCACCAATTACCATAGTCTCCAATCTGAAGCCAATCTCAATGAAACCTTTGGGAATAAAAATTCTGGAAAAAGTTTTAAAAGAAAAAATTGAACCATATATAATAAAACTAATATCACAACATCAGTATGCAAAAAAGGAATCATCAACAGGTCAAGCTGTACTAATATACAAAACAATCATTAACTCAGTAATTAAAAATGAATATGCTTCAATGGCCATGCAATTATACTTTGAAAGCGCATTTGATTCAGTGCCAATCAAAACACTATTAATTCAACTAAAACAAAAACAGAAATACCTTGCACAATCTTAAATACAATCACCAATCAGCTACTAAACAGAGATATTCACATCACCCTCAATGGCAGATCTTCATTATCCTTCTACCCAGACAATCAATCCCACAAGGATCTCCACTCAGCACACTATTATTTACATTATATATAAACTCCCTGTTAGAGCAAATATAAAAAAATCCAAGGAATTCCAATTCCAAACACCAACACATACATACCATGTATAGCTTACATAGATGATGTCACAGTGTTTTTAAAATCAAAAAAGCAATTACCTATACTGCAGGAAATTATAAAAGAATATACGGCAAATTTCAGGCTAAAAATCAACATCAACAAATCGGCTGCATGGGCAATATTTACAGGTAAATTACACACTTAGATATATCAAGGTAAACCCAGTATGTTTCTGGGTTTCACTTTCCACTTGAGCATAAATCAAATGAGAAAGTCAATACAAAATAAACTTAAAGCAGAGGCAGAGAAAATCACGGAATCACTCTCAAAATCCTATCTCTCAATCTACTCAAAAGTATCTTTATACAATCAGCTTATTATGACAAAGATCACTTACTATTTGCCAATAATAAATTTTACAAAAGCATTTACTTCAGCAATTAACTCATTGTGCAACAAGCTGCTATGAAAAAGAAAAGTAGTAGCAATCTCAATGAAGCAACTAAATCAACCATCAAAATGGAATGGCCTTGGACTGCATGCAATACATACTTTCTACACACAAAATACAATAAGTCTACTGACTGTAATATTTAAATGGTTTCCAAACATAGAGAAAAAACTAGAAATCCTGCCTAATGACCGAACTCCTCCCATGGATAATTATATAAATACACTATTGTTCAGTATTGAAAGCATTAAAAATAAAATAACACTTAAGAAATCTTTTAAATATACTTATTGGCAAATATATGATTTTCTATCTCAGAACCAAGAAGATAATAATAAGCTAACAGTACTGAGAAAGGATAATAGCCAGCTACTCAAAAATACAAAAGATGGTACCTAGAACCAAATTTTTTTTGACTTTATTCTCAAATTGAATCTTAATGCTTTACCTACAGCACATTTCATTCACTTCAGAAGATTCTACCTAAATGTTGATCCAATATGTTCTTTGTGTCATAGGAAGGAAGAAACACAAGAACATTTGATACACTACTGTAGAGGCCTAGAAAAAGTTAGACAATTGATATTGAACAATTATAGGAAAAATGAAACCACAATAGAAAAATGCTGAAAACATTCAAGAAAAACAAAATACCATCAATTCATACAGCCACTTTCAGGTTATATGCCTTATGGTGTATCAGATGTACATTTACCTTAGGAAACAATACAAAAAGACATCCTAACACATATCATAAGAAGCTAGAAAAACTTAAAGAAAGGGACAATCTTCTTGCACCACAAGACATTTTTGTTGCCACTTTGTCTCTCTTCAAAATATGAGCAGCATTATAGTGGAAACACAAAACATAACCTCAGAAAAAATGGAAATCCAGAATGGACCAACAGTACGAACTGAACTATGAAATCAATAACAATTACTAAAGACTCTAATAGAAAAAAAAGTGTTTCTTTCTTTAATTAATGATAGCTCCTAGTTTGTCAATATATTATACAATGTACAACCTGATATAATGTAACCAATTTTTGCCTAATAAAGTTTACTTTGAAGAAGAAGAAGAAGAAGAAGAAGAAAGTTTTACTATTACTAGAAATATATAATATATCCTACCAATATCTAAGATTACCAAACCAGCTGTTATTTAAAATAAACCGTATTGACTCTAAGCAACCCAGTATTCAGTATATATGGTTTTTTAAATTTAAGAAAACTCCTCCTATGTGGAATTTGTGTGCAAGCAGTTATTTTTTTACTCTAATATCGCGATCTCTTTGAATGCAGCAAGCATTACTTATGCTAATGCAATCAAAGCATCTACTAAAAAGATTTTCCTCAGAAAGTGGAAAAAAATCAAACTCCAATCTCAAGATTTCATTGTTCAACAATGAATGATCTCATGTAACTAGATGTGATTTCAGAATCTGATTCATTACCAGTTAACACAATAGAAGAAGAGATCTCTTCTAATGAATGCCTAACAAAAATTTCTAATTGCTTTAATATGACCATCCTATGGGACTTGTTTATGACATTTAAATGTTTCTTTACTGACCAGTCTGTTATCCTTGCAATTACAGATATAAATTGTTTGCTCTATAGATTTTCTAAGGATTTGCTATATGAAGTATTAAGTGCAAATAATGTATGCGGTTCTATATTGTGCATTGCAGATCATCCAAATCCTCGCTCGCTACCTTGCTATTGAATTCTATAGTGAGGAACAAAAAAACAAATTTGATAAAACAATTAAAACATTGGGGAAATATGCTTTAGTAAAAGTTAACCAATATAGAAAAATTTTTATTACTGGCACAATCAAAAATACATATTTTAACTATACAATAAATGACTTCAATAAATTAATGCAACCATTCAGAGCTGTCATTGCCTTTTAACCTCTATATTTAAAAGGAACTCCAATACCGATCTATGGCAACAGTTATCATTTTAAAGTTAAATTAAATCAAAACATAAATCCAAATGATATTCCCACTCTTATAACTGATCATGAAGCTATGCTACTTCTAATAATTCATGGACTTAAACCAAAACGTTTTCACTGCAAACAATGAGGGCATATTATAAATGCATACCCAAAACTTAAATGTAAACATTGTGATATGAGAGCAACCTCAAGTCATCAATTTGAAAATGCACCAGTAAATAACACAGAATTCACTCCTCAACTGACAAGTGAATCAACTACAATATGCTATCAAAACAATCCAATTAATGATGATGTAACAGACGGTCTAAACATCACCAGAGAGCAATCAGTGAATGATGAAAGTGAATCAATTTTACTCGAAAATCAATCACTAAATGACGAGGATAAATCAGTGTTACAAGAAAATAGCTGACCTCAACAATAAATATTAAAAAGTGATTGCCAAAATCACAAACAATCCAAAACACCCCTTAACAAAACTTTGCAAAATATTATAGACTACCTAGTTCCTTGCCTGCCACATACAGACCCGAAAATAAATATCACTGCCAACCGAAAACCAGGTAGACCCCTAAGCAAATGAAGCACAAAAATGCAGCATTGCATATTGAACTCAGTGAAGATATGCCTCAGACATTAGATCATTAAAAAACTAAGAAATCAAATATGAGTTCAACATATAGCAAGTTTGAATACACTTTAGATTAGACCTTAGCACTAATAAAAAAGAAAATGTGCAAAAATTATCACAGGAGGGAGGAAGTAGAATCTTGAGACTTAAGAATTATTTGGCATAGTTTGTGTAAGTTATTTAAACTATATAAAATTACAAGCTAATTACTGCAACAGGTGTATTCTGTTTTATTGAGTGAAACTGTAATGAAAATAAAAATAGCATCATTAAATATCCATGGATTAAACTCACCAGAAAGAATATCAATTAGTAAAATGGATTAAAATTATAAGCCTCATTTACTAGGGCTACTTGTAACAAAAATGTATAATAAATCTCAGATTAATCCATCTAACTATGTTAATAATAAAGAATACTCAGCTTTCTCCCAAGCATCATTTTCACCCTCAGCAGGAACATGAATAGTAGTAATGATAACCTGCCTCTTCTTATCATTCAAAATAATATATATTAATTATAAACTTATATAACAGTTACATTGAATGTAGCATTTGTCTATTTACCTCCAAATCGTACAGCAATTAATAAAGTCATTCAAAGTATAAATTCCAAAATAGCATCCTCATCACATCCATTAATTTTACTTGGTGATTTCAACATGCCATACAATGGGTTTATCACAAAATGGTTGCACTTACTAGCTATACAACTCATGAGTAGGGAAGGCTATTTCCCACAGAATTCAGTAACATTTAATAATGGCAGGTTTTCACTATTAATTGACCTGGTCTTCTACTCAGCAATGTTACATCACATGATCAGCCTAACAATAAAATGTCATCATTATCAGATCATTCTGCAATTATTGTTTCACTAAAGAATGATTTTATACAAAGATCAATAACGTCTATCGGAAACCCAATTAGAGTGCTCCTTCCATGTCAAGCCCCAGAATATTTATTCTCAGAGATATATATATATATATATATATATATCTATATAGTCTTGATATATATATATATATATATATATATATATATATATTCAAACTTCAAGACATTGAAATGTATCCAGTGCAAACATGGATTGCCTTTGTTAACATTATTTCATATATAATTGATGTCATAACAAGGGCCACCCCAGTCCCTCAAGACTTCTAGCTCTTGTAGATGAAATGCACAAACAAATTACAAACAGTATTACAAATAAACAAGGCTGTGAAAATGTGATTGCCCTGAAGAAACTTTATCAATCAGTCTCTGAAAACTTAGAGAATACTTGGCAATAAAAAAAAATAAAACTCTTTTTGACACACACACATACATCATCCAGACACTAAATTTGCTGGGCATTAGGACAGAAGACATCAACTCACATACCAACAGCAACTGAAATACAAGAATATATAATTTCTGTTTACAACATCTTTTTATCTCTCTATACACATTTCAAATCCAAACTTCAAAAAAGAAAAAATTCAATCCTGCACCATTTTTTCTTGGTGAGCCAGAAGAAGATACAGTATTTACTCCCAAAGACTTATGCAAAAATTAGCATCAACACCAAACTCCTGTCACCCAGGAATGCATGACATACCTTGCTTTTTTATTCATGCATTTAAAAAAATTTACTGCATAGTATCTAAGTAATCTAGCAAACTTTCTAACAAAAAAGGTCCATAATATACATGGATTATATCCCATTTTACTAGTACCATTTATCAAAACATGAAAAATAACCACACTAAACAATCTAAAGCCCATATCAATGAGTGCACTAGATATCAAACTGCTGGAGTCAATCATTAAAGACAAAATAGAAACATATATTATAACTATATTATCTAAAATGTAGTTTGCTAAGAAAGGCTCATCTACAATGCAAGCAGCCTTTGTATTCAAAACAATTATTGATTCTGTCATAAATAATAAAAAATATAGACCATTTGTAATTCAAATGGATATAAAATCAGCATTTATATAATTCCAATTAAACTTCTTGTTGATGCATTAACAGACACAACAATACCGAGATCCTTAATATATTTAATCACCAATATTCTATTAAGTCGAGAAATACATATTACACTTAATGGTAAGAATTTCCCCTCTTTTGTGCCTTACTGTTCAATTCCACAAGGTTCACCACTAAGTGCTCTTTTTTTTTACTTTCTATATCAATCCATTACTGAATATAATAGAATAAGAATTATCTGGCATATACATACCTGGTTTAAAAGCAAACACCTCCTGTATTGCCTACACGGATGATGTCACGATTTTTTTAACTTCTAAAAATAGATCTCAACTCTATTGAAAATTCTTAATTCATACATTAACAAATACAAGCTGGGGTTTAACATGGATAAATCTTCTGCATGGTCAATATATAGAGGACAATTTCTCACACAACATTTTAGAGGAAAACTTAGCTCTTTTGTGGAATTCCTTTTCTATTTGAGCAACCTAGAAATGTGTTGACAAATACAAGACAAAATTAAAAATAAAATTGAAAACATAATTGATTCCCTTTCAAAATCTTACCTTTTGTTGTACTCAAAAGTATCCCTATTTAATCTATTAATTATGAATCGAATCACATACTATTTTCCAATAATCCTATATACTAAATCTTTCACTAGTAAAATAAACTCAATATGTAGAAAGTTGATGTGAGGAAAAAAAGATTGTTTCAGTTTCACTAAAACGTATTCAAGCTCCTCTAATACAAAATGGGTTAGGACCACATTCAATACATATTTTTAACATTCAGAACACATTAAATCTTATTTCTGCATGAGCTTATTTATTTCCATACATGAAAATCTTCTTCAAGATTACCCCAACAGATAAACCACCACCAGCCAGTGGATATTGGAAAACCTAACTTACACTAATCCTTAACATTCCGAACATTAACTATTCACCACCTCAAGATAAATTTACATTTTGGGATGTATACCAGATAATTTTCTCTCCCCTAAATGATAAATAACCAATTTTAAACATTAACAAGAGACAACAAACCCGTAAATTTAAATTCTGGTCATTAGAACCCAAATATTATGATTTTCTACTCAAATTAAATCTTGAGGCACTGCCAACATTACACTTTTGTAGATGTAGAAGACATTACATAAAAACAGAAGACATATGCTGGTTATGTCATAGAGAAACTGAGACACAAGAACATTTTTACCCACCCTGCATTTGATAATATTCGCTCATCCATACCGCCACTGTACAAACAAAGAAATTGTGACATTCAAACACTTTTACAATCATTTGTTAAGGGTGGCTACCCACATATTCGAGAAAGTACTTTTATATTATTGTCACTATGGTGTACAAGATGCTCCTTCATGTACAACAATAATCTAAGAAGACATCCAAACATATTCTGGAACAAAATGGAATATCTCCGCTTAATGGATGAAAAATTGTATCCCAAAAGATGTACACAGCCACTTGGTCTATATTACAACAGTGCTCAAAACTATAGACAAAAAAAAGACTAATAAAAAATAGAACTAAGAGCATTAGGAGTGCACCAAACTAATTGGATGTGTATATATTTTTAAAAAAATGTAAACTCAAATTTGTAAAGTACATGCATATCCTTTGTCTTTGTTGTCTCCTCCCCCCCCCCCAAATTACAATTTTCAGCTTATTTATACTAGCTTTAATTTATCTGCATGTGGTAAAATAGTTATAAATGTAACCTTTCTCTTGTTATATTCAATAAAGTCTTTTTGAAAGATAAAGATGATGATGATGATGATAATAATAATAATAATAATAATAATAATAATAATAATAATAATAATAATAATAATAATAATAATAATAATAATAATAATAATAATAATAATAATAATAATAATAATAATAATAATAATAATAGCTAAAATACATTTAAATTAAACGTCAATCATGTGCCTTAATTTGTACTTTCATGCAAGCATTTATCATACACAGGAATTGTTACTATATTTTCTAAAATGTAGTGTTTGCAGCAAGTTCTTTTTTATTGTTAAAATAATCGATTAAGAATAATATACCTTTACATTACTTGCATGTTATTACTGACTACATTTTAAGTTTGAGAGCTAAAAAAAATCTCCTTTTTTAAAAAACAATAACAAAAATATTAAACATATAAATAAAATGTATATTTTTTATAAAAAAAATAATGAATAGATTTTTTCCTTAATAACTGATCTATAGTGGTGATGATGACTTCATTTTATTATCCTGATGTGTAATACATTAGCATACGAATAATGCAGATAACTAGTGTAGTATGAAGTTCCCTTGAAGATTATTAAAATTCTTCAATAATTTCTTGAAATGTATTGATAAATAAGACAGTTAATTCAGGCATGGAAAATATCTTAAATAAAGTCAACAGTCAGTATCATTAATATCACTTAGATCTCTATAGCTAATCCTTAAACTGAAAATTCTAAAGAAAACTGAATGTTAAAAATATTCTTTTTAATTTGACTTATGATTTTTAATTGATTAGGATTCTATTTATCTGTTATTGGGTTAAATTGCTGTTGTTTTGTATGATGCATGGTGGCTTTTACTACTTGTGACCCCATCAGAATTCTTTTTAATTAGTTGATTTATCAACTGAAGGAAAAACTGATAAAAATACATTTCCATGAAAATTAACTTAAATATATACCTTTCAATTATGTCAGTTATGCAAAGTTACAGAGTAAATAAATGATGGAGATATTAGGACATAATTTAAAACTAACTTTTGGTGCACTCATTTTAAAATCGTTTCCACAAATATTTAGTTCAATTGTATTTATATTGTACCAATATAATATTGGCACATATATAAAATAATTTTATTTAAAAAAATATTAAAATAAGAAATCAATAAATAAGTTATAAAAACCTCAAGAGTTTCTTTATTAAACAAAATGCAGTTTGTTTTCATAAACGTAAAATTAAAAGTCTAAGTGTTGCTGAAATAAAAGTTACAATTAATTAATTAGAAAGGGAGGCGGGTTCATTTAGAAGCATCAAGTTAAAAGTTTTATAAAATAAGTAAAGAGTTTTTATTATTATTATTAATTAAAGTGTAATGTAAAGTTTAAAAATGTAAATATCTTTTATTCAAGTTAAAGAACAAAGGCATATTAAAAAAAATTAAATAACTTGTTAATAAATTATTTATGTGCATATATATGTGCAATTGTAAATATAAAAAAATGTATGCTTATTAAATATTACAAAAATAAATGAAGATTACCATTAAAAAACACTCAACAATGGCTACTAATAAAAATGTAAAAACAACATGTTTGCATGGCTACTAATTAAATGATCTTCAAAAAGATGTAAGAGATTATCAAAGGAATTTTGACAACAAATATTGCTGGAGGATATCAAAAATGACAACACGTCCTATGTATATATAGCCAATTTTTTATTGGACAGTTAGTCGAGTTAATTGCATCAGAGTTGCATTAGAGTTGTGTTTGAGATAACAGTTCAGTACAATCTATCAGTGAGTTATATCAGAATCAAGAATGCAGTGTTAAAACCTCAGAAAACATATGACTTTCTCCAGCCTGGGTCCAATAAAACAGCAAAACCTGCCCGTGGATAGGACAATGCTTATATAACAACTTGAAGAATCACCATAAATATTTAACTTTTCCAGGAATAATACCAATGAATAAGAATGAAACCCCCTCAAGAAACTTCAAATCTAGCTGGTTAGATATACTTCATTAAAAGCAGTAAACAGCAAGATATATCCACATTCAAAATCCTAGGTAAAAACGTTTTCTTATATTCATTTCTAAAATAGCCATCACAATCGTAAAACCAAGAGCCAAGTTTAAGAACTCTATTGCATACATATATGAACTATTAATATGTGTGTTTAAAATATTGTGTGTATCCATGTGTTAGTATATTAATTTAATTGTGTTTAAATTTCAAATATTATTTAATGCTTTCTCATAAAATATTATAATGTGTGAATTATATATGTGCATGTGTTATATTAGTAAATAAGATTTATAAAACATTTAAGTTTAGTTTAATAAATGTTAATTAAAATAAATTGTCTTTAAACTTAAAGCTTTATTTGTCGATCAATTCCTTTCACCACTAGTTGAAACTATAATTTGTTATTGATTACAAGTAGCTGAGCTTGTCATGGGTGTAACTTAGGCATTGGGTTAGTGGCCATTGTTTAAAGTGCATTATTGGTCTTCTGGATAAATAACTGGTGCCCATATATACAAAACAAAAAAAGTGCTTTGAATGTCATGTTGAATTCAACAGTCGAATAGAAGTTATGTCCTGGAAATGTAATGCTAGTTATATAAATTATGGCTATCATTTGGACATACATACTCTCTGAGTATATTCTTCTCTGCCTAAGATGCTGGTGTTTGAAAACTCTCATATTTGAACCCAGTACAAATGGCTTCTCCCAACATTGTGACTGGACCTAAGAAACAATAGTAATTAAATACTTTGTTTCTTGTTTGAAATTTTTTTTAAGAAATCTAAATTATGTATGTTAAAGTGGTTTAATTTTTAAAAAGAATTGACTGAAAACTTTTTTTTAAATGAAAAGAGATTTTAATGTTTACATTACTTATAAATAAATCATTCTGTTAAATCAGAGACAGTTAGATATTTGGGGCAGAGCTAAAGCATTATGAATGGGTAGAGAAAAGGACAAAGGTGCAGAGTTCGTGTGTTCCATGTAAGAAAATAATAAACAGCTCATATTTAAATATTGTTTTAAAAATGGGAAAAGAGAAAAAATATCTGAGATGCAGATGATGATGGAAATGATGATGAATATGATGCAAGAGTTCAAAGAAGAATTGTGTCAGAAATTTGAGCAAAGTCAGCAAGACCTTAAAGAAAAATTGTTTCAGAAATTTAAACAGGGCCAGCTAGAAGTCAAAGGAGAAATTAAAGGACTCATTGCAGAAATAAGAGAAATAAGATGTGAAATTACAGGAAAGGTAGAGAAAAATCAAGAAATTATAGAGTTAGATTTAATTAAAGCAGAAGTAAATAGCGTTGAAACAGAGAAGGCAGAAATAGAGATAGAAATTAAAGCAGAACAGGATAGTGCTAAGACAGAGGAAAATATAGATTAAAAAATGGAAGAGAGACATAAGTTCAAGGTAGAAGATAGCATAGAAAAGTTTTTACAAAATTTTAAAAAGGTTAAAGTAAAAGTTCATGTTTATTTTAAATGGAGATTTAAAATGAAGAGAAAGAACAGGAAAAAATATTCATGGTTAAGAAAAATATGGAAGTCTGTGAAGCTTAAAGGTTTTCTAATTTACAAGGCAGAAAACAGAACAGAATGTAAAAGATTATAAAATAATAAATTTTAATCGAGGGATAGACATGAGAATATGGAGCATAATTTATGTTAGTGAATTAGTAGAAAGAAAAAAGAAACCACCTGACATAGTTTAAAAGTTAGTAAATGGGCAGAATAATAAAGGGAAAAAAAGGACTGGAAATGGACAAGAGCATGGATATGAATATTCTAATGTAAATAATTTGATCAATTTAAATCTGAAACTTCTAATTAAAACTAAAATAATAAATTAAAAAATAAATGAATAATGATAAATGAAATGTTTGAAAGTAATAATAATAACAGAGGCTCCGTAAAGGAAAAGATTTTTTGTCACACACATATTAATTAAAAAGAAATGCTCATAAATAAACAGTTCAAAAAAATATCAATAAAATCAAGTTAAAGAAATAGGTCAAATGAATGATTTAAAAATAAAGTCCGTAGGATTAGAGAAATGAATAAAATAAAAGAAATACATAGAATAAAATCAAGTTAGTCAAATAAGTATTTGTGTGATAATGAAGACCAATAAAATAAAATAGTTTTCTAAGTACACGCACGTTAATATAAGAAGGTAAAAAATGGTTTAAAAATAATATTGTAATATAAATAAATATGTAAAATAATGTTCGTAATGGTTTGAAATAATATTGTTAGAGTAAATTGATATAAATAAATGTTTAAGATAATGTTCATGTTAATTTAAAAATAAGATTATAAGGTTAAAATAAGTAAAATATAAAATCAATCTAAGTTATATTAAGAGTGTATAAGGGTTTGAAATTAAGGGAATGAGGGTAGTATTGAAATAAGTTTTAAATAAGGATAAGTTTAAAGCTGCCAACTGGATAAAATTTAGAACCCGTAACAGACTGTCAGGTATTATTCCTTTTTTAAGGTGCACTGGGAATAACCAGTGTAAGCCATGAATTACTTCTTCAGGTGATATTCCCCGCATTTCACATCTCGTTTCCAAAGCGTAAGTCAAATTGGACAGTAGAGAAATCCTGCCACTCACAGTGACCCTTTCTTTTTCAAAGTCTGGTAGAAACCTGGCAAATGAAGCTTCGATTTTTATACATGTAAGATGGTATAAGCCAGTGAATCTGCATCTGCTTTGTTTCCAAAAGATCCCTGCATCACAAAAAGTGATGTCCCGGTGGTTACTATCCAGGATTTAGATCATTGTGAACAATGTATTCAGCATAGAAGGAAGATAAGCATAATCAAAACAGATTGCCCTTAGTATGTAAAATAAAAGATATTAAAAAGCAAACTTAGAAAAATAATAAATATTTAGAATTAAGAATTAAAGTTATCAGAGACAAAATGGTCAAAAATGATGCATTTTACTCTCAAACGAAGGGTGGTATAATGTATCAAGATCGTATTGGCACATATATAAAATAATTTTATTTAAAAAATTATTAAAATAAAAAATCAACAAATCAATAAATAAATTATAAAAATTTAAAGAGTTTTTTTTTTATTAAACAAAATGCAGTTTGTTTTTATAAATATAAAATTAAAAGTGTAAGTGTTGTTGAAATAAAAGTTACAATTAATTAATTAGAAAGGGAGGCAGATTCATTTAGAAGCATCAAGTTAAAAGTTTTATAAAATAAGTAAAGAGATTTTATTATTATTATTAGTTAAAGTGTAATGTAAAGTTTAAATATATAAATGTCTTTTATTTAAGTTAAAAAAAAAATTCATCTTAAAAAAATTAAATAGCTTGTTAATAAATTATATATGTGCATATATATATATATATATGCGATTGTAAATACAAAAAAAAATGTATGCATATTAAATATTACAAAAATAAATGAAGATTATCATTAAAAACACTCAGCAATGGCTACTATTAAAGATATAAAAACAACACGTTTAAATGGCTACTAATTAAATGATCTTCAAAAATATGTTAGTAAGAGATTATCAAAGGAATTTTGACAGCAGATATTGCTGGGGAATATCAAAAATGACAACACATCCTATGTATACATAGCCAATTTTTATCAGACAGTTAGTCGAGTTAATTGCATCAGAGATAACAGTTGAGTTTGAGTTCAGAAACAGTCAAGTGAATTGCATCAGAGTTGCATTAGAGTTGTGTTTGAGATAACAGTTCAGTACAATCTATCAGTGAGTTATATCAGAATCAAGAATGCAGTGTTAAAACCTCAGAAAACATATGACTTTCATTAGCCTGGGTCCAGTAAAACAGCAAAACCTGCCCATGAATAGGATAATGCTTATATAACAACTTGAAGAGTCACCATCAATATTTAAATGTCTCCAGGAATAATACCAATGAATAAGAATGAAACCACCTCAAGAAGCTTCAAATCTAACTGGTTAGATATACTTCATTAGAAGCAGCAAACAGCATGATATATCCACATTCAAAATCCTAGGTAAAAATATTTTCTTATATTCATTTCTAAAGTAGCCATTGCATTCATAAAACCAAGAGCCAAGTTTAAGAACTCTATTGCATACATATATGAACTATTAATATGTGTGTTAAAAATATTGTGTGCATCCATGTGTTAGTATATTAATTTCATTGTATTTAAATTTCAAATATTTAATGCTTTCTCATAAGATATTATAGTGTGTGAATTATATATGTGCATGTGTTATATTAGTAAATAAGATTTATAAAATATTTCAATTTAGTTTAATAAATGTTAATTAAAATAAATTGTCTTTAAACTTAAAGACTTATTTGTCGGTCAATTCTTTTCACCACTAATTGAAACTATAATTTGTTATTGATTACAATTAGCTGAACTAGTCATGGGTGTAGCTTAGGTGTTGAGTTAGTGGCCATTGTTTAAAGTGCATTATTTGTCCTCTGGATAAATAACTGGTGCCTGTGTATACAAAACAAAAAAGTGCTTTGAACATGGTGTTGAATTTAACAGTCAAGAAGAAGTTATGTCCTGGAAATGTAACGCTAGTTATCTATTTTATAGCTATCGTTTGGACATGCATACTCTCTGAGTATGTTATTCTCTACCTAAGAGGCTGGTAGTAAGATCGTCCCATATTTGAATCTGGTACAATATATTGGATTGTTTCCCTAATCTAATAATAAATATCTAAAGTATTTAAAAAAATTTAACTTCATTTAAATTTTCAAATTATATTCAACTGTTAGTAATAGTTCATAGGTTGGTATTTTCACAATGTTTCAAGTGGTATGAATCTCTTTTCTTCTTCAGGTGTTACTGAGCTGACTAGTGACATGGGAATTGAACCTGAATCATTCGTTTTTTGAATATTAAATTTTAAATAACAGGATGATTCAGTTGATTAGAGTGTTACTTTAAAAGTCAATATTCAAGAATCTAAGGGTTCATATTCGATTCCCATGCTAGTACTGTTACTGGTCAGTCTACCAACATCTACAGAAGAGAGTAGAATAATACCATTCAAAATGTTGTGCATTTATTAATCGGTATGTTATTACTAACTGTTGAATGTAATCGGAAATTTTAAATAATATTAAACTTTCCAAAAGACATTCAATTCTTAAATATTAGATGATGGAAATAGTCAATATATAAATACAACTAAAATATCACCATCACAAACCTAGAATAACCTAGTTTACTTTTACATCTATTGGAAAAAATGAGTCATTCTTTGACATTTTTTGTGTTATTTTAATGGATATATCAATATTTTTGTCACCTGAAAAAAAATCGATAAAAATGTTAACATTATATAAAGTGGCTTTTGATTTTATTAAGGATGTCTATTTTACTTAAACACATTTTAATTTATAGACTTGTATAAATAAATATTAAATGAAATAGATACTTATTTAGACTGGAACTTCACTGTGATAAAAGAAGTTTTGCATTTTTATATTATTATTTTCAAAGTTTAAGTTTATTTTTAACTAAAATTTTATTTATAAATACAAAAAAATGGAAGTTTTTGAGTGGAGAAAGAAGAATGCTATTCAAATTGTGTTATTTTATATGCATTAAAGTTTTATTTACCTTTAAGATAATGCAGTTCATTGTTAAAAAATTTATACTGTTTTTGAAGATTATACATATTTATTATTTAGAAGTTATTTACTTAATTTAAATAAATAAAATGTGATTTAAAGATATTATGCTGAAGGTTTGTGATGGTGATATTAAAAGAAGTATTGGATGCACAAATAAAACTGATATGTTGAAAATCGGACTGTAGACAGAGAATGACAGGTAAATAGAAATACAGATAAATAGATGATCAGAGGTTGACATCAACGCTATTATGCATTACATTAAAAATATAAAAAACTAGTAATATAAAATAATAAATAAAAATAACTTTCCAAAGAACATTAACAAGTGTTTATTACTATTAGTTACAAATAAAACAATGATATTAAATTTAAAAAAAAAAAACTTAATAAACAACATTTATAGATTTAAAAACCGATTTAATTTTGTTTTATTGACAAAACATTGTTATCCCCCAACCTGCTTTACATTAATTACCAAATCTTTAAAATGTCTTATGTGAGTAAGACAATCCTAAAACAACATCCACCCCCTTTCTTGCTGCTAAAACAGTAAAGAAAGTATTCTCCACATGATTATTATAGAGATTTAACTCATGGAAATTTATATATTAATTTAGGATTTAAGACATTTTAGGAAGTTTGTTTTAATTTTTTGTCAGATATTATTACTTTTTATCGTTCAAAAAAGTAAGAATTCAAAACTTAATCCATTTATATGATCAGGAAATCCAACAAACTTTTATTTCTGCCATGTGAATTCAGGACATCATCTTCGATGGCATTGACGCAATGTAAATTTCTATTTTGATTTTCATGTTGGTTTATTAATGCATCTTTTACTCACATGTAAAATGTTTTTAAGTTTTATTTAGTAACTACTAATATTTCACTCATATATTAAACTTTTAAAGACATTTATAATGTGATGCTTGTTAATTATAAAATTAAAATACTTTTGTTCCAGTCATTTTTCTTCATAATTGAATTTGTCATGCACTTTTTTTCTGTATCGTGTCATTATATAATAGGATTTTAATGTATCTCATAATTAAACTTTTGATTATTTTTGATTTATTGCATTTTTATTAATTATATTATGTAAATACTTTAATTTAAGGTTATTCTTGCTTGTGTTACTTTATGCGATTTTATTTCAACTATTATATTTACATCAGGCCAGCATATGTTTGTGTTCTGCCATCATATTTTAAAGGCAAATACAAATCCTTTTAAAAAATTGTAATGTTTTATAACACTCATAACTCTTGATGTTTTTTTAATTTTTTTGATCATGTGATTGCACTAATTCTTTTAGCATTTCTAATTACTATATTTGATATACTTCCGGAAGTATGGAGAATTTGTTCGCGTGATTAACTAAATCTCCACCCATTTGGGGCTGTTTTCTAATTACCAATATTTTTGATAAGAAATGATCAAATATTAATATACTATATTTGAAATTATTTTTTAATTGTGCGTAATGCATTTTACAGTATTTAAAACTAGACCCTAATCCTTAAAAGCAGTTTAAATTCGACAGTAAAGCTCATATTCTAATTATTTGTTTTAGTACTTGTAAATAATTATCTTTGAATCTGATATAAATAACAAATATATATCTAAATATGCCATATTAACTCACTTAATAAAAACAATTGTATAATATAAATTTTACAATTATTTTATAAAATTGTCTTTAGGAATATTTAAAAATTAAAACTACATTTTTTAGTGTGTTTCTATTTCTTTATATATTTTAACTTACTTTTAAATAGGTATAATAAAAAGCGATACATGGACATCAGGAAATCGACAGCAACCAAGATGGTTATGGCGTGAATCTACAAAAGTAAGAAAATATATATTACAGAACTAGTAAGGTTGTTTTTTAATTTGTTAACATATGATATAGCTATATTTCTTTCTGGTTACAAATAATTTTTTTTAAAAGGTGAATTATAATACTTTTTTTTCTTTTTTAATGTTAATGAAATTTTTATTAAAAAGCTTAATAATATTCATTAAGGCTGTAGCCTCAAGCACATGCGTATAAAATGCGATAGTAGGGACCTCTACAGGTCTTAAAAAGCTTAATATAAATATTAAATATGAAAAAAGTAAATATATAACTGTTGATTCACTTAATTTTTGCATTTATTTATTATGAGTAAATTTATTTATTCTTTAAACTAATTATCATAGGAATATTGATTTTAAATAGATCTCTAAAGTATATATATATAAATTTTAACGGTAAATACAATATTATAGTTTAAATTCTTTTTTGTAGCACTTTCGATTACATGGTAATCCTTGTCAGCTTTAACTGAATTTCAAATTTTCAAACGAAATGATATGTATATTTCCATAAGTTGTGTATGGCCATATTCGCAACTTGCCTATTAATAACACTATTCTTATATTTATCAATTAATATTGCCTCTTTAATTTTCCTCTTTTTATGATTTCTTTCTTCCATTAATATTTATATTTCATTACTGTTAAATGTAAATTTATAATTACAAGTTTTTCCATGGTCAAAGAATACTGAAGCTGTATTAAATTGACTATTTACGTTATTTTTAATTCGGTTATGTAATAATTGATGCTCCTTCAATCTTTTTTTCCACAGAACATCTTCATTCACTCATGTAAAATTCTGACATCCACATGAAATCTGATAAATTATATTACTTCTTTGTAATTTAGGAATTATACTCTTAGAATTATGAATCAATCGATTAATATTCGGAAGAACGCAAAATGAAAGATTATACTTTTCTTTAAATATATTCTTAATTAATTTAGACTGTGTGTTATTTATAAATGGCTTAGATATCCATTTTTTATTATCTAAAGTAACATTGCAAACACTCTTCTTATTATTAAATGAATTTACTGTACACAATATTTGGTTTTTATCATAACCAACCTTTAAAAGTTCATTAGTAAAGAGTTCAATATTTAAAATGTTATCACTCTTATATTTATATAATATATTATTATGATGCAAAAATGATTTCAGACTTGCCATGTTATGTATGATTGTAACATGTGATTTAAAATGAATATATTCTCTTTCTCCAATAGGTTTAAAAATTAATTTAAAATTTAAATCAGTAGCATCTCTAAATATTTGTAAATCCAAAAATTTTATTTTTCCATTTGTCCATTCTCAATAGTTTATTTTAAATTGTTTAAATTATTCAGATTATATAAAAGAATGTCAATAATGTTTTAGGACCACAAACAAAAACATCATCAACATATCTAGTATAAATTTTAATATCTTCAAAATTATAAGAATTAAATATAATATCTTCATATTTTGACTGGTAAAATTACAAATTTGTGCTACTATAGGTAATCCCATTGGCCATCCTTTACCCATTTTATAAAACTTGTCATTATATGTTGCCATAATATTAACACTTATAAATTTTAGTAATTCAATACTAAAATTTATTACATTTTTATTTATAGATATATTAATTAATTAAATTTCAAATAAAATTATAGGTTTAAGACAATAAATTGATCCATATAATTCTGTTGCATCATATTCATTTTAAATCACATGTTTCAATGATACATAAAATGGCAAGTATGAAATCATTTTTGCATCACAATTATAAATTATGTAAATATAAGAGTGATAAAATTTTAAATATTGAACTCTTTACTAATGAACTTTTAAAGGTTGGTTATGATAAAAACCAAATATTGTGTACAGTAAATTTATTTAATAATAAGAAGAATGTTTGCAATGTTACTTTAGATAATAAAAAATGGATATCTATGCCGTTTATAAATAACATGCAAGCTAAATTAATTAAGAATATATTTAAAGAAAAGTATAATATTTCATTTTGTGTTCTTCTGAATGTTACTCTATTGATTAATAATTATAAGATTATAATACCTAAATTGCAAAGAAGTAATATAATTTATCAGATTTCATGTGGATGTGAGAAATTTTAAATCGGTGAATCAAGATGTTCTGTGGAAAAAAAAAAAAAATAACGTAAATAGTCAATTTAATACAGCTTCAGTATTCTTTGACCATGAAAAAACTTGTAATTATAAATGTACATTTAATAGCAATGAAATAAAATTATTAATGAAAGAAAGAAATCATAAAAAGAGGAAAATTAAAGAGGTAATATTAATTGATAAATATAAGAATGATGTTATTAATAAACAAGTTGTGAATATGGCCATACACAGCATATGGAAATATACATAACATTAAGTTTGGAAATTTGAAATTCAGTTAAAGCTGATGAGGTTTACCACGTAATTGAAAGTGCTACAAAAGAATTTATAATATATTGTATTTACCATTAAAATTTATATATATATACATATATATATATATATATATATATATATATATATATATATATAATGTCTTAATTAAAACAAAATTGTAATTATAATAAAAATAATAAATTTAACAGTAATAAACTATTATAAACAATCCTTAAATCTGCAGAAGTTTTGGTGAATTTCTTAAACCTGCCTCAACTGCCAATAAATTCAAAAAACAAAAAAAAAACAAAAAAACAAAGTGGAAGCAAACCTCATCAATTCAAATTCCACAAATCTTGTATTTTAATGTTAGCAGCTTGTCTATTTATTAAATGCATTTTATTCCTATTTATAAAAATCATCTCTTTAATTTTTTTTTTATTATGGTTTCTCTCTTCATGAAGAATTTTCACATTTTCAAAATCAAATTTAAATTTATATTTACATGTTTTTTCATGATCAAAGAAAACTGAAGGAGATATTAAATTGCCATTACTTTTACTTTTAACATGCTTATATAATAATTCATGCCCCCTCAATCTCTTCTCAATATTGCACCTAGATTCACCTATATATGATAGCATACAATCACAAAAAAATTGATATATGACATTACTTTTTTGCTTGACAGGTATGACATCCTTAGAATTATTGACAAATAATATTGTTTGGAACCTAGAATGAAACATTAAACACATTCTTATATATATCCTGAAAAAATTCTACATGTGGATTATAAATAAATGGAATAGATATCCATTGTTTACTATTAATCTTAATTTCCTTTAAACCATTATAACTTTTTTTTAAATTAACATAAAGTATTGCTTATTTGTTCAATTTTATAACCAACATCAAGCAATTCCTTGGCAAATATCTCAATATTTTTCAGTTTGTCACTTTGGTAATAACATAATTTTTCATTACAAAACAAAAAAAGATCTAAAGCTTTCCATCTTATGGATAATTGATACTTTTCGATTTACAATTTATATATCCCCTTTTTTGCAGTGGCTTAATTATTAATTTATAATTTAATATACTGTTATTTTTCGTAATAATTAAATCCAAATATTTAATATTTTTGTCCTGTTTCTTTGCTTGTAGAGGAATTAAATAAATTGAATGGCTTGAAATGGACTATTGAAAAGGAACAGGACAAAAATATTAAATATTTGGATTTAATTATTACAAGAGATAACAGTATATTAAACTATAAATTAACAATTAAGCCACTGCAAAAAAGGGGATATATAATTGTAAATCAAAAGTACCAATTATCCTTAAGATGGCAAGTTTTAGATCTTTTTTGTTTTATAATGAAAAATTATGTCATTACCAAAGTGATAAATTAAAAAATATTAAGATATTTGCTAAGGAATTGCTTGATGTTGATTATAAAATGGAACAAATAAACAAAATTTTATGTCAATTTAAAAAAAAGTTATAATCATTTAAAGGAAATGAAGATTAATAGTAAACAACGGATATTTATTCCATTTATTTCAAATCCACAAGTGAAATTTTTTAAGGATATATATAAGAATGTGTTTAATGTTTCGTTCTACATTCCAAACAATATTAATAAATTAGTCAATAATTCTAAGGATCTTATAACTGTCAAGCAGAAAAGTAATGTCATATATCTAATTTTTTGTGATTGTATGCTATCATATATAGGTGAATCTAAGTGCAGTATTGAGAAGAGATTGAGGGAGCATGAATTGTTATATAAGCATGTAAAAAGTAAAAATAATGGTGATTTAATATCTCCTTCAGTCTTCTTTGATCATGAAAAAACATATAAATATAAAATTGAATTTGATTTTGAAAATGTGAACATTCTTCATGCAGAGAGAAACCATAATAAAAGAAAAATTAAAAGATGATTTTTATAAATAGGAATAAAATGCATTTAATAAATAGACAAGCTGCTAACATTAAAATACGAGATTCGTGGGATTTGAATTGATGACGTTTGCTTCTGCTTTGTTTTGTTGGTTTTTTTAATTTAATGGCAGTTGAGGCAGGTTTAAGAAATTAACCAAAAGTACTTCTGTGGATTTAAGGATTATTTATAATAGTTTATTACTGTTAAATTTATTATTTTTTATTATTATATATATAATACCTAAACCTATTTACTGTACAGAATATTTAAAATATTTGCACTACAAATATTTTGTATATTTGTCCATGCACTACAATAAATTATTACTTTCATTTGGTAAGACACTGGTGATATCTCACTTCATAATCCAAGCATAAACACTCAATTAAATAGATTTACACCAGAAAATAAAAGGTTAATTAGTATTCAATGTAGTATTTATTTCATTTGCAATATCTCCAACCTATCTGCCAAAATATATCTTTTTAAGTTCAATTGTAGTGCTATCTGATATATATATATATATATATATATATATATATATATATATATATATATATATATATATATATATATATATATATATATATATATATATATATATATATATATATATAGTAACAGTAAGAATTGTCACTCCACATAACAAAATCTAGAACACAGGCAAAATACACTAAAGCTGATCGAATACAGATACTGGGATCCAAAATCCAACCAACATTCAATCCTTTCACCTCTGATCAATGATTTAATACCCTATGGATGACATTCCTCAACATACACAGACATTCAATTTAACCTCAGTCCGGCAGTCACTCAGGGTGGAACAAGAGACTCATAATTTAACTAATTTATCACTGATTTGGTCAGATATACACACATAAGACTAAGTGGCCAATTAAAATATCAATAATTGAATATGAAATTTAAGATAATAATTTACCTATAGATATAATGATGTATGTGCAATTAAATCTAGAGCTGGATAAAATGAACTCATGGACAATAAAATATGGAAACGAGTTATAATTTTAAATATTATTAATTTAATAAAACAATAACAAATAATAAATCAAAACATACAAAATTATATAATGGGAACGTGAGATATAATGCTTGCAGGCATTATCTAATTAATGAGGTTAATGTTACTTATCTCATTATAAGTGTTTAATAAAATGTAGTGCGGTATTGGAGTTTTGCCTATATTAATTAATATGCCAGATTTCTAGCTCTTTTGTAGTCTATTAGATCATGCGGAACTTTATAGCCAAAGTTATATAACTAACTGTAAGAGCGCTCCTACGGCGTCTATCTATACAAAGTTAAATCGAATATGTAATTAGGCTCAGAGATATGCAGGTTAGTGTGTTAACCTAGATTAGGATATTCACTAATACCAGATAAGTATTTAATATAAAAGGAGCAAAAACTGGTTTATGATAGGTTTACCTATATCCTCTATGGCTCATATTAAAATATTAATTAAGCAAAAAGGTGCAAATGGGTTGTTATTCATGGGCTTCAGTCTCCAAAGACTCGGTTTGCCCTAAAACCACTCAACTTGCTATGAATAAGAACATTAGTAGTTCAGGGAGTCAGATAAGCCTTATGAATAATCTATGTCATTATGCTCTAGTTCTAAAAGTGTGCTTGAACCCAAACTAAACTGAATGAGAGTGACCTCCGCCAGCAACCCATCAATAATCATGCAGCAAGCAGATAATTGTACATTGCGTACTTTGTAAGGACACATCCACAACTTATACATACATATATATATATATATAATGCAAATATGCAATTTTATATTAGCGTGCCTTAAAATTAGATAGCGTCTATTTGCATATCTATACAATCCAGTTCTCAAATTTTGTATTTCAAATATACTATTTAGGGTGTAAATTAATTAGTAACCTAGTTTAATATTATCACCTGCATCTCAACATATATAAATCTAAGGAGGGCAAAGCATATTTTCAGGGTGATTATGAATAAAACATTAAAATATGCTTAGAAAATATCTCTGTGGCTAGTTCCTATAATAGACGAGTTACATATATAAATAGTTATAATTCATAACTAGAATTAAGCAAACTACAATTTTAACTAGATAACTGATTATTGTAATATTAATACCCAAAACTTAATCAGTAAAATAATAATATGACCGTGAAACAGTGAGTGAGAAAGAAGAAGAATAATTCAATTATTTAATATTTATTATAGCAAAGATTTGAAATTATTTTCACAGATCGATAAGGTAAAATTATATTTATAAATACTTGCAGTTTTGAGTCATTTGGCATATTAAATAGATATAATATTAAAATGATAAAATCATAGAATAAATTGAATCGATTTAGAAATAGGCATAAAAAGACCACAGGAAAATATACATTTAAAATAGATTATTAGAGTTTTACATTTTAAAAGAGAATTTGAGTTTTACATTTTAAAAGAGAATTCAAGTTTTACAATCAGGCAAGATTTAGCATTTTACAATCAGGCAAGATTTAACATTTAACAATCTTCTTTGTAGATTTTAGTAAAGGTGTTTGGGAAAGGCAGATTTAATAAATAGCTAGCTTTAAAAGAAAGAATTGAAAGTCACAGTCTATAAACAGAGCTCTGAGAGAAAATTTACCATTCAGTTGTTTCCATTGCAATTAGTTCTGGAGCACTTGGGAGGATATTAAGTTGACACTTTTGACAATGATTTAAAGTTAATAGAGATTTTCCATGGGCTACTTTGCTGGTTATATGGCATTAGGTTTATTGGACCAAAGATCTCCATTCCACAAGGGCAAGCAGTAAATTATGGCCATCTACTTGACCATTTTGAAGATAAAATGGGCATAGATTATGTTAACAATTCACTTATTATATATATGATCGATCTCTTGGTAAAAAAACTTTAAGTATTTATACTTTTTATACTCTATCCACCTGTTAATTTTTTATGAGCTTGTACATAGCTGAAAAGTCCATTTATTTATTTTAGCAAAACATATTTAATAGTTATAACAAGTAATTTAGATTTTGTTTTCCTGCCTATTTTGTTATTAACATTTTATATTTACAAATCAAGTCAACGCTATTTTAGGACCGATGTGTGACCTACTTCAAAAATTGTTTACAAAAATAAAAATGTTATTTTGACAAAGTTACTTTTGTAATTAGTAGAAGACTAATTTTATAATCATACATGCAGAATAACAGGAAATATGCATATGCGATTTCAATAATACATCAATAAAATTGACTAAATAACTTAACTAAAATATTTCTTAAACTAGAAATCTTTATAAAATATATTTCTTAAACTAGAAATATTTATAAATTGAATACATATCTGTAATCTATACATATATGATTAAACTACAGACATACTGCTCATATATATATATATATATATATATATATATATATATATTTATATATATATATATATATGCGATTCTGCATATATAGTAATTCGAGGTTGTTTAAATGGGTACTCTGAGGAGGTTTAAACCTGGCATATGGATAGATGTGTGGGTAAAATATGTGAAATGAGCAGATGAATGAAACTGACTGTTTTAATATATATATATATATAATAAAACCAAGTTATAAATTCCATAACTTGCCTTTAAGCTTGCATTTAAATGATCGCTAGATGCAGCTTACCAATAGCTCTAAACAAGCTTTGTTTTTTATAAGTGCCAACAGAGAAAGAATTCAAAATCTCTATCATTAACCCTACCTTTAGACCAATTGTTTTCAAGTTTATGGCTCACCTCAGTGAAGGGGTGGTCTAGAAACTAGATCTAAAATACTAACTCAAAAGTTAGCACTTATAAAACATGTCTCTTACTTTTGAGTTAGTATTTTAGATATAGTTTCTAGACCCACCCCTCCACTGAGGTGAGCCATAAGCTCAAAACCAAATGGTCTGATGGTAGGGTTAATGATAGAGATTTTGAATTCTTTCTCTGTTGGCATTTATAAAAAACAAAGTTTGTTTAGAGCTATTGGTAAGCTCCATCTAGTGATCATATACCCATATATATATATATATCTTTGTATCAACATATATATATATATATATATATATATATATATATATATATATATATATATATATATATATATATATATATATATATATATATTTTTTATATTATAAACATTACAAGCATAAAGCTAAACTAGTCAATATAAAATCAAAACTACCCCAAATCTAAAATTAAACCAGACCAGCATAAAAATAATATTAAAACACAACCTAAGGTTTCACTGCTACAAGCAGACTTCTCAAGTGTAAAGAACTACAAAAAAACCACACATTATATATACTATTAAAAACTACTCACAAATCCATTCACTTCCCAACCACCCTTAATATTAAAAGAACTCTTAAATAAGTTAATTGCTTCAGAATAATAAATTTTCAATAATAAAGACTCTTTAATTCTTCTATTGATTTTGATGAAGCTAAGGTTGTCTTCTTTGAGAGAAATGAAATCAAAAGAAGAATTAAAGAGTCTTTATTATTGAAAATTTATTATTCTGAAGCAATTAACTTATTTAAGAGTTCTTTTAATATTAAGGGTGGATGGGAAGTGAATGGATTTGTGGGTAGTTTTTAATAGTATATATAATGTGTGGTTTTTTTGTAGTTCTTTACACTTGAGAAGTCTGCTTGTAGCAGTGAAACCTTAGGTTGTGTTTTAATATTATTTTTATGCTGGTCTGGTTTAATTTTAGATTTGGGGTAGTTTTGATTATATATATATATATATTTGTGTGTGTGAATAGTTATTTATGATATTGAAAATTTTTAATTTTGATTGTATTTAAACATAAATGTTTTTAAAATATTTTAATATATATATGTGTGTATGTGTTTATGCTTGCTTAAATTAAAATATTTAAACTTAGTAAAATGTAATAATTATATTTCACAACAATGTGTGGACAATTAATAAAGAACATGGTCAGAAACTCTAAAAAAAATACATATTTAGGCTTTTGATATAGAACATCTTTATCAAAAAAGACTACAATTAATTTTAGCAACTGTAAATAAATAGATACCAATATAAATTGAAACACTATGATCTTTCCTCTAATACTAAAATATATTTTTGAATTAATTCTATACAAAGCTCCTTTAATTTTACCATTTTTATTATTTTTCTTCAAACAAGGTTTAAATTAGTAACTAGTTTCTGCTTCTTCAATAACTACAGATTGCAGGCAATACTGTTTTTTTATTTTTTGCTTTATTATAGTTTTTCAAATATGCTCATATCTCCACGTGATATCTACTGTTACAAATATAGCAATCCAGAGTATAAACCAACTGTGTTTTATTTTTTTTAAATCTTATCTAACTAACGATTGTTAATAAGTTTAATTAACAGTAAAGAATATCGCAAACCGATATTAAACGTTTTTCATAACTGAAATTATTTTTTGATGCAAATGAGTAATTTATAAATATACAATCTATATTTTCTCTTATGTCTGACTGGTGATGTATGTTTTTTTCATAAGCTATCACATGATGTGAGTGTATGTTTGTTCATGAGGCTGTTATGTATCAAACCAATTTAAAAAAACCTATTAGGTTTGTCCAAAGTAGTGGCGGACAAATAATTAAAAAATCAAAATAAATTTGTTTTTATAAATAAATAACTATATCTAATTAAACTGTAATTTATATTATGATCATAAGAAGAAGGTAAAATTCATATAGCAAATATAACAGACATATTTAAAAATTGTAATTTTAATTTAGCTTTATTAATAATTTTGTGGACACTGCCTTGGATATGGCCTTTGGCCAGGTACACAAAATTTTAACAAAGTTAAATATATTAATATTTTCCTGACTACATTTCTGAAGGCCAGGTTATTCCAATCATTTTCTTAAATTGTTGAATTGTGAATTTCTCTTATTTATTTATTTATATGACAAAATCACAGGGTAATAATCAAATTATAAAACAATTACTAAAATTAAATTTATTAAGCACCAGCAGATGAAATAATAATAATGTGGAAGGCTGAAACCTTTTAAAAAATGCTTAAATGATAGCCAATCAGATACTAATAATGACTGCATAAGGAAACTCTCAATTCAAAACACAAGTCAGAGATTTTATGAGAAAAAGATGGAACCCACTTTCTTCTCTACTTAATTTTATGTATAAATAAGATTACTCAAGCATTTTGAACTAAGAGCATAAAACTTTAAATACCACATTTAATTCACTAAATATTATATATAAGTAAACAATGTAAAATCTTTCAATTTACTCTGCAGTAATTTTCAAATCTAATGAATTGATCATAACAAATGTAAATATATTAAATTTATTAAGCATGAGCAGATGAAATAATAATAACATAAAAGGCTGAAACCTTTTGAAAGATACACCTTAAAAATGCTTAAATGACAGCCAATCAGATACTAATAATAACTGCACAAGGAAACTCAATTCAAAACCCAAGTCAGAGATTTTACAAAAAAAAGATGGAACCCACTTTCTTCTCTACTTAAATTTATATATAAATAAGATTTCACATTGTTTATTTATATATAATATTTAGTGAATTAAATGTGAAAGTGTTTAACGCTTCACACTCTTAGTTCATGATGCTTTAGTCTGGCTTATTTATATATAAATTTAAGTAGAGAAGAAGATGGGTTCCATCTTTTTCTTGTAAAGTCTTTGACTTGTGTTTTGAATTGAGAGTTTTCTTGTGCAGTCATTATAAGTTTCTGATTAGCTGTCATTTAAGCATCTCTAAGGCATATCTTTCAAAAGGTTTCAACCTTTCACATTATTAATTACTAAAATTAAACATTATATATATATATATATATATATATATATATTGTAACATGATGTACCATTTTCCATATCTATCTTGCACATATATGTAATCTTGTAAGATTATGTGTATGTACATATAACAATACACTTATATGTGCAATTGTTTAAAAGAAAATTCAAAAATTATTCCATTTTATCATCCAGCATATTTATGAGCATCAATTTATGACCTCAAGTGTCAATCCAATATTTCTATAAGAATTATGCTGGGAGAGCTGGAATACCAATATGGAAATGCCCTGGACTAGCTCTGCTCAAAGCGGGTGGTAAAATTTACCGGCAGTAGCTCTAACCCCCCCCCTTATTCTTTTTATTTAAAAAAAAAACTCACATCACAAAACAAAAAAAAAACATTCATTTTATACACATTTATTAGCAATAATATTTATATATCTAAAAAAATATATATTATTTACGTAAGTTAAATTAGTGTCTCTTTTCTCTTTTAAATCAAAGATTCATATCATTTTTTTGTTTGCTCTTTTTTCTTTTTGCCAAAACTCCCACACACACAAATATGCTATTATATATTTATTTTGCACTGAAGATTTAATTGGACTAATTTATACACTAATAAATTCCGTAGGAAATAGTTTGACCTCTCTGGGCAAAGAAAAGAAATTTTAAGTTTGCAATTGTGTCAAATAACAGTTTTCTCAATTTCGTGGAGTAAGCTTACTAAAAGTGACATATATATGCAAATAGGAAAAATAATACCTCCATTTCCTGGGGAATTGATCAAATTCACCTGGTAAAAAGGAATCTCCGGTCCTTTGTCAGTGAACAAACTTTGTTTTTTTTTTTGAAGTTCGTGTTCCATGGTTAAATTCTATTTATTTATTTATTTTCTTCCTCTTGTGGCGATTCAACATCGTTGCTCATTGCGGCAAATTCTCTGGGCTTGACGTCCCTTCTCCAATAATGGCAGCTGCTATACATTCGGGGGGAAAGGATTTGGACACTCACACATTAAAGCCTCTATCCCAGCCTGACCATATTTTATCAAATGTATATCACGTTGATCTCTCAATTCTTATTTTCTGTTTATCAGTCTACCATCCGCTTTCTTCTCTCTCCAAACTTATACTAACTCTTAATTCTTTTTTTTTAAATTATCAAAATTATCTTTCTTTTCATTCATTTTCAATTATATTTCCATTCACATTCCGAATACCTTTGTTGGAATGCACCAAAAAAGCTTTTTACACCTTTTCTTTCCAATTAATATTTAATTAGCATTACACATTCCACGATTTTTATAATAATTACTTCCTTTGTTCTGCAAAATCAGTCTTCCATCTTGCATTTATAGTTCTTTTGTTGACTTTATATGTATATATTTAAAAAGTTTATCAAACAAAATGTTTCCTTTTTATTTTGATTTTGTGAATTTTTCATTTTTAATGGTTCAAAAATGCACTTACACATATACATAGTGATGTGTATAGCTGGGTTTGGCAAAAGAAAAAAAAATCAGAGCAGGTGTATAACCTCCCATACCTCTTTTATGAGTTTTCTTTTTTTAATTAAAATAACTAAATCAATCCAATCCGACCACGCAAATGACCATTGATTGTACATCAACTGGTAAATATTAGTTTTGTTAGTAAAGTAATATATATTTTTAATAATATGTTAGTAATAAGATATATATATATATATATATGTATATATTAATAATACGTTAAGTATACGAATCCGTATTTTTCTAATTATCGCAACAGGGTTTGATTATGCCTGCCCTGTTGCATTACTCTCCTCCTAGAAGCCTTCAAATATGGTCTATGTATTTGAATGGCTCCTAAATATCATGAACCATTCATACCAGCATGGGCTTGAGGGAACGAGCATTGTATGATCCCCTTACCTCCTGCCCAGTATTCACCCAGGATGCATTATCCCCCTGACACTTAACAATAGGGAAAGGTCCCTCATACAAAGTGCAAAATTTCTTACAGATAAATTTCCCCAGTTCGCTCATGTGTGGGTTTTCACCATGACTAGATCACCAACTTTAAACTGATAAGGCCTCTCCAGTGTATGTTTGTTTCTTTCCTGACTCCTTTTCAAAAGTGTATGATATTCCAGCTCTTGGTCCTCCTCCACATTT
Organism: Epiperipatus broadwayi; assembly: GCA_028023455.1. Classification (NCBI taxonomy): domain Eukaryota; kingdom Metazoa; phylum Onychophora; class Udeonychophora; order Euonychophora; family Peripatidae; genus Epiperipatus; species Epiperipatus broadwayi. The sequence goes on along the minus strand of JAQFVV010006287.1, from coordinate 1,129,798 downwards.
ATTGGCATTTTCTTTGGTCCTGGTATTTTGGCTTTGATTAATTTAGGGGCATGTTTTCCAAACTGGAGTTGCATGGGAGAAAACCCTGTGGACTCATTAACTGCCCAATTTATGTAGTTCAGTATTTCTGGGACCTTTTTAAACCATCCTCAGTGTTCCTATCATGTAAAATATTCCTTTTCAAAGAGACATATGATGTTTCAAGTATTTGCTTGAATCATGGGATATGCAGCCACAACTTTACTGAATAGATCATACACCACCAACAAATATTTTTTTTTCTATTAAAGGCAGGCAATGGTCCATAATAATCTATTGCAATCATCTCACATGGCTTCTTTGGAATTATGGAGGTGATTAGGCCTGCATAATTCCTATTAGCCGGCTTCGTTTTCTGGCAAAGTTCGCATTGCCTAATCATCCTCATGACAATCCCATCCATACCTAGCCAATAAAACCACTTTTTGAGCCACTTTTCAGTTTTTCACACCCCATAGTGTCCATATATTTAGTGGACATGAGTCACCACTGCATTCCATATTTTCTGGGGTATTACAGGTTTTCAACTATCCACTCCCCTTTTCGTTCTCTATTGGAGAACAGCTTGGTTAAGTTTGTATCGGTTGATCCAACTTCTGGACTCATCATTGTTTTTTTTTGTCTTCCCTTCCAGTTGTGCAATTATTTGACTTAACTTGGCATCCTCCCTGACACTGGGCTAATCTCTCAAGATCATTATTTACCCCCTTATTAATCCAAAGTTTATTCCTGCCACATATAAATTTTCAGCTTTAAGATGACATGATGGCAAACACACTGGGTTATGGCTAAGAGCATCAGCTACAATTTTATCTGACTCCTTACAATGCTTTACCACATAATTATACTCTTGGAGGTATAGGCTCCACTGCACTAACTGACTATTTGTCAGATAACTATGATTAATAAATTCTAAACTCTTATGATCTGTAACCACAATTATTTTTGATCCCAACAACAATGTGTGGAGTTTTTGGAATAACCAAACAATGGCTAAATATTCCTTTTCTGTGGCAGTGTAATGATGCTCAGGACTCTTGAGCAGCCTACTTAAGAAATACAGCACTTTCACCTGAACATCCTCTTGAATCTGTGATACTGTGCTCCCAGCCCATACCCGCTGCTGTCAGTCTGCACTACAAATTTTTTTCAAAATCAGGAAAAGCCACCATTACATGTTTCATGAACCCTTGCTTCATCTTTTTAAATGCCTGGCTTTTCTTTTCACCCCACTCCCACACTACATCTTTTCTCATTAATCTAACTAGTGGTTCCATATGTTGAGCAAACTGCTCCTGGAAATGGTTTTAGAAGTGACACACCCAAAAAGGATCATATCTGCTTCATGAACCTAGGTGCTAAGAAACCTTCAATGGCTGAGATTTTATCCGGGTGGGGCTGGACATCCTGTGATCCTGTAAGGTAGCCCAAGAATGTAACTTGTTCTTGAAATACCATACTTTTCTTCAGGTTTACACTGATCTCTTTATTCCAACATTCCCTTAAAAACAGTTCCACATCTTTGTTATGTTCTTCCATAGTAGCCAATGCCACCAATACATTATCCACATACATTGTAACTATTTTCTAGACTTCATCTGATAATACTCGATCTAAACATTGCAGTAAACCAGCCCCACTGTTAATCAGGTTGAATAGGATATGGTTAAACTGATATGAGCAGCCATCATACCTAAAGGCAGTATACTTACAATCTTCTGGGTGCAGCCTTATCTGCCAATAGCTTGCTGTCAGATTGAATGTTGAAAAAAATTTTTTTCTTTTAAATCTCCCAAGTAATTCTTGCATGGGTGGTGGTATGTTACAATCTGGGACTGTGATTTTCTTCAATTGCCTTGCATTGAGACATAACTGTACGGAATTATCATTTTTCTTGACAACAACTTTCGGGTTACAATAAGCTGAAGAGCTTTTTGATATAATACCCCATTCCAACATTTGATCTATCTGCTCCTTCACATGATTTGCCTTAAATTGTTGTGTTTCATTTACTTGAATCCTTTATTTATACCCTGGAATCATGCCTGGCCTGTCTGAAAACACCTGATTGTATTCCTTCAGTATCTTTCTTAGTATTTCCTTCCCTTCTCCCCCAGCTATCTTCACCTGGTCTATTTTTTTCCATTATCAAATCATCATTGTGTTCATTGACAACTTTCACAGCACCTATTGAACTATCTGTGCTATCCATTATAAATCCAACCACCTCCCTGTTACACATGGCTTGTCTACTTTCATAGTTCAACTTGCATTTATATTTGTATAAAAAGTCAGTTCCCAATAAGACATCACAAATCAAATTTTTCATGATTAGGAATACATGGGGGCAACTTACTCCATGGATTTTGACATCCAGCCATATTTGTTTGGGTTCAACCTTGGCCTTTCTGTTGTTGGCTATCACCACTTGTACAGCTTTTAATGGTATAACAGGTATATTTGGTTGTTCTCTGGTGAGTTTATAATACAATATTTCTGTTATTACAGAGACCTGACTCCCTGAATCAATAAGCACTTCTACTTTGCTTGTCCTGCTGCTATCCGTATTTTCGGACATGTTTGGCATGCATAACTCGGTACACATTCCTCCCATGAACAAATTAAGGTTCCCCATGTGTTTTGAATTCTGTTGCTGTCTGAATATTATTTCTCTTCTTTGGTCTACTTCCCTTTTTTCTTGAATCCATCTCATTTCTGCACTTATTTCCATTTGACTCAATATATTGTCTATTTCTTTAGGTGGGTTGTCTCCATATTCCTCTAGCATCAATCTTATTCTTATTGGCAGGTTTCAGCAGACCGTCTTCACAATCTGTTTTTCTGACAAATTACATGCTTCTAATGTCCTGAATGTGGCTACTTCATGCCTAAAAAATGCACATATCCCTCAGGTCCATTCTCTTGAAACTTCTCTCTTATCAATTGGGATCTAAGGTTGTCCTGCCTTTCTTTACTCCAGAAAGCTCTCTCCAGGGCTGTCTTGTAATCTAAAAATGTCCGCATTTGATGTAGCAATAAATTCCACCAATCCATGGCCTGCCCTTTTAGGTGGTAAGATGCTATTATCATTTTAACCTTGTCTGATGTTCCATAACTCACAAAGTATCTTTGCAGACTCCTAGGTTGCTCTACTGGTGTCTCTTCCTACTTCCCTCCATATACTTTTATTCTTATCAACTCCATCCTTTTTATGTGATGTATATATATTTTTTCTATGTGCTAGGTTCCGAAACTCCAAACCCCCAGAGCACAGTGCTGCCCTCTTCCCAGACTTTCTTATGCCTTCAATATTTCTTAAGTATATATATTTATAATTCTACCATGGACCGATCAATATTTCACTATGTTATTTCGACTTACTCTTGTTTTCCACTTTCATAAAACTTCATTTTGAAAACTAGTACAGATAGACTACTGTTACTTTAAAACCTTCGTTTCAAAGTCAGAAATTGTCAAAATGATCATAAAAGAAAATAGTAAAAAATATATTAAAAATCATAGCTACTGTGTGGGTGTAAATTAAATATAATTCATTACTCAAATTTCTTTTAAAACAACATTAATTTATATATATATAAATATTTTTATCTAGTTATGACATTTTAGAGTAATACGTGACAGAAACCCAAATAATTATTTTGTATCTAATTAAAATGGATTAATTATAAAGGTTAACCACTTAAAAACTCATTTACTTTTTTCTTTTAAAATATCTGTATTACTTTTAAAAAAAAAAAATCAATCGTGAACAAGAAAAAACATTTACATTCGTTATTTACAAAAAAAAAATCCATAACACAGTGAAATTTCTTTAAAAATCATTCTAACCTAAACTGATTACTTTATGAAACACTTTTATGTTCTGCACTCAGTTTGTATTTTTCATATAGCCTAAAAAGTTTTTTTTTATTCTTATAATCTTAATATTAACTACATTCAACTCTGCCAATATAATATAACTTCTGTTTTTCTATTTTTTTTTCTTTTAGCTAAACAATAATGATCTGACAAAACTGATATGCATATATTTATTTATTTTGCCAAAAAAAAAAAAATTCATGCTAATTTCTTTTATATTTTTCTTTCCCTCATTGACCTACTTCTCTTTAAGAACCTTTCGTTGGGTCGCTATTGTAACATGATGTACCATTTTCCATATCTATCTTGCGCATATATGTAATCTTGTAAGATTATGTGTATGTATATATAACGATACATATATATGCGTAATTGTTTTAAAAAAAAATCAAAAGTTATTCCATTTTATTGGCCAGCATATTTATGAGCATCAATTTATGACCTCAAGCACCAATCCTATATTTCTATAAGAATTATGCTTGGAGAGCCAATATGAAAATGCCCTGGACTGGGTGGTAAAATATACCGGCATTAGATATAACCCTCCCTTTTTCTTTTTAATTAAAAAAACTCACAACACAAAACAAAAAAAAAAACATTCATTTTATACACATTTATTAGCAATGATATTTACATATCTAAAAAAATATATATATATTATTTACGTAAGTTAAATTAGTGTCTCTTTTCTCTTTTAAATCAAAGATTCATATCAGTCTCTTTTTTTTGTTTGCTCTTTTCTCTTTTTGCCAAAACTCCCACACACACAAATATGTATTTTGCACTGAAAATTTAATTGGACTAATTTATACACTAATAAATTCCATAGGAAATAGTTTGACCTCTTTGGGCAAAGAAAAGAAATTTTAAGTTCGCAACTGTGTCAAATAACAGTTTTCTCAATTTCATGGAGTAAGCTTACTAAAAGTGACATATATATGCAAATAGAGAAAAAAAATATGTGCATTTTCCTGGGGAATTGATTGACTTCACCTGGTAAAAGGGAATCTCCAGTCCTTTGTCGGTGAATGAACTTTGCTGTTTTTTTTTTTTTTTTGAAGTTCGTGTTCCATGGCTAAAGTCTATTTATTTATTTATTTTCTTCAAATTGTGGCAATTCAACATTGTTGCTTATTGAGGTGAATTCTCTGGGCTTGACATTTCTACTCTGATATCAGCAGCTGCTATACATTCAGGGGGGGGAGGATTCGGACTCTCCGCACATTAAAGCCTCTTCCCCAACCTGACCATATTTTATCAAATATATATCACATTGATCTCTCGATTCTTATTTTCTGTTTATCAGTCTACCGTCTGCTTTCTTCTCCCTCCAAACTTATACTAACTCTTAATTTTTTTTTAATTATCGAATTTATCTTTCTTTTCATTCATTTTCAATTATATTTCCATTCACATTCCATATGCGTTTGTTGGAATGCACCACAAAAGCTTTTTACACCTATTTTTTTCCATTTAATATTTAATTAGAAAGGACTTTAGCTCTGACTTTCAAACTCCCTATAGCTATTTACTTCATCTTATACAACCATTACACATGTCCACATACATGTAAAAAACATAAATTGTCTCCAGTATATATTTCATGCAGAACCAGCATTCATCAGTTGGTCCATATTATCATTTCTCATACATGCTCAGTTTATAATAAAATAAAAAATCTTCAAACTTTACTTTACAAGCTTCAATCTTCTCCATTCTCCAACTCTTCAGCCATTTATATCATTGAAAATCGAATGATGGAACACTCAAAGCTCTTGTTGATGTCAATATTATTGTCAAGTCCATGTTGTCTTTACATCATCACTTTGTCCCTCAAATATAACAGCTTAATATGTCCATTTAAATACATAGAAAAGGGATGGGCAGAATACAGGCTGAATATATAATATTCAAATATATGAGTACATTGTCTATACTATAATTAATTGTAATTAGAAGGGACTTGAACTCAAATTTTTAAGCTTCCAACAGCTATTCACTCCTTATTATACAAGCAATACACATACCCACATACATGTAAAAAAATATTGATGGTATATGTGTGGGAGATGGTGATCTGAACTAACTGATGGATTCTAGTTCAGCATGAAATACATATAATGGAAATTATTTTTATTTTTACATGTATGTGGTTATGTGCATCAGTTGTATAATATGGAGTGAATATCTGTAGAGAGCTTGAAAGTTTAGTTTAAGTCCCTTCTAATTATATTAACTTTAGTAAAGACAATGTGATTATATTGGAATATTACATATTCAGCCTGTATTCTGCCCATCCCTCTTCTGTGTATTTAAATGAACTTATTAAGGTCCTTAGTGTGTGGTATCAACATGACATAAAATCAACTTGGGTATGGTAATAATATTGGCATCAATAAGGGCTTTGAGTGTCCCATCATCATATTTTCAGTGATACGGCTGGCTGATGAATTTGTGGGTGGAAAAGACTGAAGTTTGTCTATTAAGGTTTGAATATTTATCTTAATATAAATTGATCACAAATTGTATATATGTGTGGTAGATAGTGATATGGACCAAATGATGAGTGCTGGTTGAACACTAAATTTGTATATTGGAGATCCTTTATCTTTTTTTCACATGTATGTGATTATGTATATCGGTTGTATAAGATGAAATGAATAGCTGTAGTGAATGTGAAAGTTTGAAATTATACTTATAGTCATATTTGTATAGACTTGGAAAAATTATGTTTAAATTAAATAAAAAATTAAACATATAAATAAATCTTTAAAATCATTCCACGGTTTCTGTAGTAATATTTAAAGTTCTATGTACTTATGTTTATATTCAGTATGATGCTATTGCTTCTGAACTAGCATTATTTTAGAATATCTAACTGTGATTAAATCATTTTTATAATTTTCTTTATTATTTTTTCTATCAGATTCAAATTTTCAAGATTTTAAATAAAAGTTTTTAAACTTTCCACTTTATGGTAATATAGTTTTTTTTTTCTCATGTGTCAAAGCATCGTTCAGGAAGCGAATCCATGAACCTGGGACAACTGCTTGTAAGGCAGTTGTGCTGACCACTTGGCCACCAAAACTTGACTGTAATATTGTATTTTGATACCGATATGCCACAACAATTAATGACATTATATACCTGGTAATCAATAGCATTGCAGTATCTGTCTAATTAAAATATAAAAATGTAATACATATACTAATGTTTTCATATTCCTTTAATCATTGAACTTCTTTAATTTTATTTAAATTGTTAAGTATTCCGTGAGTAAGCTCATGAGGAGGTATATAAAAATAACATTATCCCCTTAATTAAAAGGCATGATGCTTTTATTATTATCTAAAAAAATTGAGTTACCTCTTGACTTTAAGTACATAAATTTAGCCTTAGGCTACATTGCAATCATTATAAATATATCTCCATTAAATGTAGTAAATAATATATTATTTATTTATAAAATATAAAACGCCAATAATAATTTGAACTTTTTAACAATTAATTAATAATGCTATGTTTCAAAACGTCCAAAATAATATGTATCAAATTCTGTTTATCAACCATGAAGTTCAATGATATCAAAAAATCAATATTATTTATTATTAATCTTAGTTACCTTTTTATTGACGAAATCAAATAATGAATTTAGTAATAAACTTTTAAAACCATTTTCAGGACAAATTTATTCTACAACAACTTTATTATACTGAGATAGAAGACATTAGTTGAGGCATAAAATATATATTTTACTATTAAAATTCACTCCACTTAAACATTCAATATAATGTAAAATATTGTAACACTGTATAAATAAGATTTTACAAATTATTCTTCAAATTATAGGATCATTTATTAATATAATATTTAAACTTGAGATATTTCAGAATATTTATACTATGCATAAAATTAAAATAGTAAAATATTGTACTTTTGTTATCAGTAATGTCAATCAAATAAGCTTAAATTCCAACAAAGCTTATCATTCAAATTGTTCACAGTTTATTCATGTTTACATAGCTCAGTGTGATGTCCAATTACTTCTATTCCAATTATATACATATATTGTACCCTTTTATTTTGATACACCCCATCGTAAAATACATTAGCAACAAATTTTAAAGGGTATAATTCTCCATTTTATACAGAAAATATATTTATTTATGAAACTAAGAAAAATAAATGCCATTTAGTTGTCAAAAAGTTTGAACTTGAGATCAGTTCATTTGAAGTAGCGTAAATTATATAACTATTGATTAAAGTATTTATTTTAAAAGGTATATAAGAGATAAAATAATAAAATATAACTTAATAATATTTGTTATTTGTTAATAATTAATCATTTGATAATATGTAAAATTGTAAGGAAGTTCAAATCTAATATTATAAATGAAAATATACATTATACAGATAAATAATCGTGTTGTGCGCTTCTAATATAAAATAATGACTATTTCCACTGAAATCTTAATTCATTTTTAAAAAATAATAATAATAATAATAATTATGTCTTTCATTTTGTGATGAAAAGTTTTTAAAATTAATATAGGATCTAGTCTGTTTAAAAATAAAATTAGATAACATCTGAAGTTCAGGTACAGTTGCTTGATGGCATTGATGCTATACAAAATCAATCAAATGTAATGTTACCGGGTCACCGCAACTTTTTTTTATTTAACATGATTTTTTTTTTTATTAAACAAATTTTTTTTTTCATTTATAACATGATTTCTTTTTTATTAAACAAATTTTTATATTCATTTTTATTGTTTTTTTAACCTGACATTTTTCTTAATTCAACAAATTTTGGTAATTTAACATTGTGTTTATTTTTCTGATTTCAAAACCTTTGACTGTTTCACGATGAAAAAACTTATTTTAACCCCACTGAAAAAATATAATACAATTATTTGGAACTTGTTTCAACTTTGTTCTATCTTTTTTTTTTGGGTTGACTAAATTGTTTTTCTCCTTATTAAATCAAAAGTAACTTTTGTATTGTTGGGGGGTAAAAAATGTTTGAAACCCCTACCCCCACCTTCACATAAATAATTGTAACAAAAAGTCAATTTTTTTAAACAACTTTTTTTCACTTTTTACTTTTATTTATATTTCATTTGAATTAGCCTTTTTTTGGCTTCTACAATAAAAAGCTTTTTGGAGAGGTTCCATACTTTGTTATTATTAATAAAAATAAATGAAAATAGTAATTTATTTTAACCCCACTTGTTTTAACACTGTAGAAAAAATTTAATACAATTATTTGGGACTTGTTTCAACTTTGTTCTATCTTTTTTTTTTTGGTTGACTAAATTGCTTTTCTTTTTATTAAATCAAAAGTAACTTTTGTGTTTTTTGAGGGTAAAAAAATGTTTTGAAACCCACACCCCCACCCTTGCATAAATAATTGTAACAAAAAGTCAATAATTTTTTTGTTTGAACAACTTTTTCGCACTTTTTACTTTTATTTATATTTCATTTTAATTACCTTTTTTTTTGGCTTCTACAATAAACTGCTTTTTGGGGGGGCTTTCATACTTTGAAAATTATTAACAAAAAGTAAAAAAATAGTAATTTATTTTAAGACCACTGACAAAAAGATAATCCAAATACTTGTTAATTTCTAATGAAATAAAAAAATACATAAACTTTGGACTTTTTGAACTTATTTTTATTTATTGTTGTAATAAAAAACAGTCTGGTATTAGGGAGGACATTATGTGCCTGATAAAAGAACACAGTGTCACTTTCTGTACTTGGCAATTCTGAAAAGTTTAAAAATTGCATGTTTTTCTCAGACATTTTATTGGGGTCTTATATTTTCCACACTGAAATGTGACGTAGTGTGTGAGCTTTGTCAAAGCATATTTGAACATACCCTTTGCCAATTCTTTACATATTAACATTTTTAGGAAAGGGTAGGGACCATATGACAATTATTAGTAATTAACATTATTTAAATATAAGTAACATTACTCTATTATGGAGATTGCAATTAAAACACCCTCAAGCAATATGGTAATCACCTATGAATAGAACAAATACACATAAATAGTTTTGAAGCACAAAACAGGCCATAATATTTTTTTACAATGTCATGTAAAGTGGCCTGTTAATGGGTAATACAATATAAATGTTTGTATTAGCCATAAGGCTGGCTGCAGAAATGGCATTTTATGTGTTTTGACACATAAACAATGCCATCAAGCAGCCATACCCATATTTCAGATGATTACCTAAAATTAAAATGATATAAATTGATTTAAAGAAAATGTTAATTTTTATTGTTTATGAAAGATATTATTCTTTGTAATTAGTAAATATTGTAAACTGATAGTATTTGTTTTAAAAGATAGTCAATATAAATGTAATTAATTGAACCTTCAGAACCAGAGAAGTGGAAGAATTGGCCAATGAGAGAGCACAATTTAGAATAAATTAAAAACAAGCAGAAAAAAGAGAAAGATAGAAAACAAATTACAGATCAGACCAAAAGTAATTTTGTTCTCTAAAATTTTGCTTTAAACTAGTTTAAATATCAATAGTAATAGTTTAAAAAATAACTAATGTTGAGTTATTTGCTAATCTCAAATATATATTATAAAGTTTTCTGTTAAATAATGGAGTACTGGAAAAATTAACAGTTTAAGAATTTTATGAAATATCTTGGAGTCATTATATTAAAAAAATATTAGAAGAATGGTAGGAAAAGGCTGTAAAGTTATGCCAAGATGCTCTAAAATAATAAATGAACTCAAGGAAACCAAAGTGAGTATTATTTTAATACATGAATTAGTTGTTAAGGAAGCTGAAGTACTTATAGCCATGGATGTCATAAAATTTGTAAAAGATTAAGTTGGAATTGGTGATTGAAATCAAAGAAAATTATTTCTGACAGAGTTAAGTATAATTTTTAAATATAATTAAAACTAAATCACTAAAGAATGACAGTGGAAATGTTTGTCTTCTACTGTCAACCAGGATGTCATTCACTCATTTATTTATTCATTTATTTATTTAATAGGCAACATTGCATAATAATACAATTTACAAAGGTCACAGGAGAAATCCTGATATTATTTATTCTTGTTATTTTCATAGTTATTTATTCAATTCTTTATGTCATTATATCAAATCATGCAATTACTAACAATCATATTATCTGGTGAAATGAAAATATATGCTATTAATATGATGTAGTAAAATATATTGAAAGTATGCTAGCAGTAATAAAGCTAAATATTAAAAAAAGTGTCTTTCTAATGATTATTTTCATTTTACCAGATATGTTATTGCTCGGAAAATAAGAAAGTTGGTAACAATTGAATTACAAACAGACATATTCTATCCATTTAAATTATTTGAATAAATATTCTTTTTTTTACTAAAGATGCCATATAGCAATTGGATGACAGGAGAACCAAATAATAGCAATAACAAAGAAGGGTGTCTGGAACTATTAACAAATGCTTATTGGAATGATATAAATTGTGATAAAAAACAACATTATCTTTGCAAGAAAGCAGGTAAATTATGTAAAATTATGTAAAATAGCAATATTCAAAGGTAATGATTATGTAATACATAGATCTATTAATAATTTTAAGAGTTTTTTAATCTGTTTATCAATAATATATATTTCTATATTATGTTTTACCTAGGTAATGATGACTTTCAAATATATTTTCAATTGTTGAAGATAAATCTAAATCCGTACATGACATTTTACAGAGTTAAAAAAAGGTTATAATCAGAATGTGAGAAAGATAAAATAACAAACATTAAACTTATGCAACAAATAAATTAATTTTATAATGGAAATGGAGGGATTATGAAAATAATAAATTAAAGATATAATAGAAACAATTAAAAATAATGGGAATAAAATAAATTTTAATAACTGTTACTTAATAATCAATGAGTTTTATATAATTTTTAATCTGTCCATAGAATTAAAAAAATGAATTATTTTTAACATTTAAATTTGTTACTTAATTTAAAAAAATTAAGAGGAGTAAAAGTTTTCTTTGAAATATTTCTAAAACTTTTATAATTTCTGATTGTATATTATTATGGATAAAATCATACTTTTGCTTTCTCATATTAAGCAAAGCAAGCGATTAATAGCACAAGATGTTTTACTGTGAACAAAATTTTTTTGAATTAATTCTTGATTGAATAACAATTAAAAAATAAAGTAGAAGAGCAAAAAAACTTTCAAAATAATTGGTCATTAACCATTTTAGAGTAAAAGTATTTAAAACAATCATAGGTCATAAAGTATGATTAAATAAAAATAATTATTAGTTGTTGTTGTTTTTTTACAAAATTATAAAATACAAATAATGAAATATTAGACAAGTGGTTTGTTATTCAACTGAAAATTTAAATGAACTTGCAATTTTTTATGTTTCAATTTAGTTAAATAAATGCATATCTTTTTTTTATATTACTATGGAAGAAAATTATAAATATGTATATTACTTATCAATGAAATAAGTATCTTGATGGCTTGTCTAATTTTGCACTAGTAGAGATTATCACATCTGCATATGATCCTGTATGATCTGAATCTCTAGTATAGAGTGAGAATGCTGATGATGATGAGTGTTGTTTAACTGCATTTGCAGCTTGTCTCTCCTAACACTAATGTGATGATTCCTCATACCTATGTAAGAAGCTTTACCATTTTCCCATGATATTTGATAAACACCATGAGATTTAAGAGGGATTGAATCCTTAGGCTTGATTATTATGTTGCTATGAAGCCTAATACCTATGTAAGAAGCTTTACAATTTTCACATGAGATTTGATAAATACCATGAGATTCAAGAGGGATTGAATCCTTAGGCTTGGTAGCAATATAATAACCAAGCCTAAGGATTCAATCCCTCTTGAATCTCATGGTATTTATCAAAGCTTCTTACATAGGTATGAGTAATAATTGCATCAGTGTTAGGAGAGTCATAGTAATAAAAAACTATATATGATATTTTAATAGTAAACAATAATATAAAGAGGGGTAAATGTATGAATAATAAAAGTGACCAAAGAATTTTGATCTCAGTTTACTGTAATAAAAGTAGAATATTGCCATTTATCAAATTATATATAGTTTGTTTTATAATATATAATTGTTAAATTTGTAGAAATAACAATTGATGAGAAGATAAAATTGTGGTAAATTGTACTGACTGATGCTAGGAATATACGTTATAGTCAGATAAGTTATCATTCCAAGATAGGATGAAATATCTTTCTGGGGACTGATAAAAATAGCATAATGGGATTGGTCTAAGTGACATTCACATTTGTATTTTTCGTACATAGAGATGCGATGAATTTCCACAAAATATGGATATTCATTTCCCTAAGAGCTTAGTATAGAAACCGGGATATTAAAGTAGTATTATTGAGATAAAAATGGCAAATTGTCAAAATATAATATTCCATTTTTTTTTTAAAAAAAGACTACCATTATCATATTTATAGTTGTTGGTTTATTAAAATCAGTTTCTTATCTATGAAATTCTTTTAGATAGTAAAGAAAGGTGTAGGGTAAGCATTTGATGAAGACTAGTTATATATCTTGAGAAATATTATAATTTATTTTCTAAATGGTAGAGGACTCTTTGAGATGAATGTGGAGAAATACAAAATAAATGATATTGTATTTAAATAATATTTAACTGATATCATATTAAAAAAGAAAATAAGATCAATGATAAGAATAACAAGAAATAAAGAATGAACAGAATGAATGATCATCTGGTAGTAATTAAATCTTGATTAAATTAATTATTTCAATATGGTATAAATCTTATATTTAAAAGTACAACAATATAAATCTGAATTTTACGTATAATTATGGTTAGAGTTTGCATGAATATAAAATATGAACATTTAATAAAGAATTGTGCTTTATGTAAGAATAATGTATTGCATTATTTAATGGAAGACAACTAAAAATGGAACCCATATGAAGAACTCGTGAATGTTACAATTAAAACACAACATAAAATAAAAGGTACATGTTGAAAATAATAAATTTAATATTTAAGTAATAGAATACTTGGATAATATGAATGTTAAATTTAAAAGAGGTGAATATGATGAAAGTATTTATTTTATAAATGTAAATAATTGTACAGATATCTTAATAATATTGTATGTGTTTTATAATTAATTATATTATGTTATATTTAAGAGTTTGTTATTTATTAGTATTATGGTTCAAATAAATAAATATTTTGATATAAATTTTAGACTAATGGCTTTTATCACAATGTCATATCAAAACATATAAATCATAGGAAATATTATAAAGAAGAACCTGTTAAATTAATTAATTATTAAATTAAATTGTAATTATTTAAGTAGTACTATTTAATAGTATCATTTTTAATTGAAACTAATAATATCTTTAAATTTACATTATTTTTATTTTAAAATTAATTTGAATTCGTGCTTAGAATAAATTTAAGTTGGTATAGGAGTTTACAAGAGAGATTGTTATTTGAATACCTTAGCAAGTTTCCATTATATGTTAAGATGAAATTTAAAAGAATATATGTAAATTAAATTAATTCCCTGAAGTGACTAAAAAGAGGAAGGCTGTTATAATTTTCTTGTACAGTTTCTGATGAAAGTAAAGTATAGTTCAGTTTTATGATTAATGTTCTTGTAATGAAAATATGGGATATTCAAGTATAATTAAATAATTTATTGGAAAGTAAAGTAGTAAATAATAAGTTTTAATTTCTTATATTGTGATTGTTAAAGCTAGGTTAATTTTAAGAGAATGATTTAATTTGTGTTTGTAATGTTAGGTGTGGTTATTATTAGAATTATTGGATTTTAGTAAAATCTCTCCTATTGCCCAATTATCTTATAGTGAGCAATTGCTATTTTATTATAAAAGAATAATTGTTGTCCTTGAGATATCTGTAAGGTAGTAATAATTATTATAACGTGTTTTAGAATACATTTAATTTCATTATTTTGAATGTAATTCATTACATAAGTGAAGGGAAAAGTAATCATTATTTTCAATGAAATATTATGTTAGTCATTGTCTGTTGTTGGTATTTTTCTAAGGAATATACCAGGATAATGATTGGATAATTTCTACAATAGCTATGACAGTAAGAAGTATATTCTGTGTGCTTTCTCAATGTTGAAACCTATATATAAATATATCAAAACAATTTTTAAATATAAATATGGAGTATTAATGTATCTCACTTCCATATTTAATACTATAAATTAATCCAATCCTTTCAAAGTACATCCAGTATTAATACAATAAAATAATTGAAGAATTAAGATAATTATTAAATAATGATATAATTTATAAATACGTTTCTATAACATTTGTATATTTATACAACTCTTATGCAACTAAATATACTTTATTGTTTTCCAATGTAAATTGATACATGACTTTATTATTTAATATATATGTATGTATAATGTGAATCAAATATTATATATATATATATATATATAATATTCACATATATACATAGAAATCTAGGGCACATATATATATATATATATATATATATATATATATATTGTGCCCTTTTCTATAGGCCAGTAACAGTTTATAACAGTCAATTACTAAAAAATTTTGAATTTAGGATATGTTTTTTTAATACATTAATTATATTAAGTCAATTATATCTTTAAAGTACAATTGAAGCTAAAGTGAATATGTAGTATATAAAATCATTTAAAAAATAGTTATATAAAGCTTTAAATATTGTTGTATATGGTTGTAAAAGCTGGCCATATTAAATAACACAGCTATAAATATTAAAAGTATATTTAAAAATTCGATTTTAATAGTTTAAAACTGATAAGTTAATAAATACAGTGTTTAAATTTATAATCATATTTAATAAGCAAAAATTAATATAGTATATTTTTAAAATAAACTTTGTGATGGTGAAAATTATATCTAGTTCTATATTTTCTAAATTATTCTTCCAAATTTTTTATAATTATTTTATATAATATAATAAGGGTATCAATTTATTAGTCTAGGCAGAGAAATAGATTAAAGATCGTCTGTCAAAGTTATAATCACCTGATTGTTTTAATGTATACTATCACACACTGCTTGTTTGAATAAATAACAAAGTTTAAAATATTTTAAAAGTTATATTATAGAATTGGATAGAATTATTGCCTATCATAAAAATAAATAGTATTAAACATTAAGTTAACTGTCGTTATTGCATGTTTAAATGATGTAATGTTTTAAGTAATGTAATAAAGACGAATACAGATATATAAAATTAAATATTTTATTTAAATAAAAATAGATAAATTGAATATTATAAATGGAATAAGTTATTAAATGTTATTTTAAATGTTTAAATAGTCTTAATAAAATAATAATTTATTTAAAAGTAATATTTTAAGTAATATTTTGGATTCATTACATCATCATTTTTTTTTGTTTTCGAATATAATTCTACTATAAGTTGGAAATATGTAATTTTTTTCTAAAAAACTAATGTAAGAATTAGCCAATAAGAATATGTATTCTTGCAGACGAGAAATATCGTTGTAACTAAGATAGAGCGGGAGATTAAAAAATGTATTGAAACCGGAGAGAGGTAAATTATATCTATCAAAAGATAGTATTTTTAAAATCTTTTATTTTAGTCAATTTTTTTTAGTATTTTCTTATAACTTTATCTGCAAAAAAAACTAATTGATAATTTTAAAAATATATTTTTGCAAAAGAGAGTATAAACTAAAAATATTTAATAATTTCGTTTAAAATGATTTTCTAATTTTTAAAGTACTTACCAGTCGTATTTTATCTAAAAGTTTAACCTAAGCTACGCAATAAAAAAAATGGATATACTACAAAATAAAATGGATAGAAATTGTAATACTGTAAAAATATTTGAAATATTTATTGATACAGCTTTATTGATATTTAACCGAAGAACTGTTTTGGTATATAAAAACCACAGCTCGGACATTATACGGAGTCTAATGAAAAAATTAGAGACGCATTATTATTTATAAGCTTATTCAAGCTTTGTTTTTTAAATGGTAATAAGATAATCATAAATTGCATGAATTATTTTATAATATGATATTCAACGGAGTAAAATGTTATATCCTTTCTAAAGGTAACATTTTTTTTAAAAATATTTTCGAGTGCAAAGTTGAATAAAGAACCCAGGAGATTATATTATAGAAGTGTTTTGATATTAAAATATCAGTTCTTTGAATTATTTAAAATGTACTTGGAAAAGATTTGTTCAAAAGTATTTAAAGTTTTTTTTTTTAAAAGAGATTTATAAAATACCAAACGAAAGTTTAAATGTATCAAGAAGGAAGCATAGATAAAAGTAAACACATAGATGAATAAAAAAATGGATCCATGGAAATACAAATGGTACTTAAAAGTTTATCGAATATTTTAAAATTAAATTAGATGGATTGATGCATCGGATACGCAGAGAATATTGGTAGAGAAGATTAAAAAGCTTCAAGGGATTAATTAATATTATCGTCCTAAAAATGAAAACAAGGATTATTTTCTAGATTTTAATAAATGGATTAATAATTATTTTTGTTTTAAACTTTAACGCGCTTGGAGAACATTTTTAAAAAAAAACTCTAGAGAAAATAATAAGTATTTTGGACTTATCAGAACTATCGTCAAGAAAATATGTAACTATAGTTTTGATTTTTTTTTATTATTATTATTTTATTAACCTAATTTAAATCTAAAATTTTATATAAGATTAGGAAAAACATAAAAATATTAATTTGTTAATATTAAAATCTTATAATATAACAATCTAATAATTTAGCTAAAAATATTAATATAAAGTGTACGGGTATGAATTTTTTTCCATATCTGCAATGCTCAAGTGGACAAAGGAAGCCTACTGAACACGATGACTAGATAAATGTTATTGGTAATAATAATAACTATTAATAATTTTATAATGTATATTTTTGTTTTCTTTAGATCATCCATTAATTGGAAGAATGAAGTGTAAAAGTTTTTTAAATTATATGTAACGCATTTTATACAACATTTTAAAAAACATTATGAGATAGGATTGATTTGAAAATATGCATACGACAATTTTTGATTTTTTTTTTTAGTAATATAATCCAACATAACAAATAATTATGTGATTCTTTTAAAATTTTTATGATATGGGATATTCAAATATTGTCTAAGTAAATCGTATATGATTAAACATACAGAGCAATGAAGTAAGCAGACTTTTCTTATGGGATAGTAAGATTGTTTAACTATTAATGAATTTTGTTTATTGTTTTTGTAAATGCAGATAGTTATTTTATCGATGTAAGATGTAGAAAAATCTTGAGAAATAGTGTTGAGATAGTGGCTTGGAAGTACTATAGTTAGCAGGAAACCAAGATGATGTATATTTAAAATAGGATATGATAAGGAATGGGAATAATATTTAGTCTTTATGTGGTTATTAGCATAGTTAACATAGCCCTATGACTGATACACATTTTATTTGGACAGTGTTTATATTGCTTTAAATATTTGATGTTTTAATAAAGCTGAAGAAATAGCTTTAACATCGCCCCTGTACTAGAGGATATTAGGCAGATAAATGTCCTACCTCTTCGCACTGTGCCATGATTTTGAGATGTGTTAATAATAATACTCTAGCTTTCTTCCTTAATCCTATGCATCTGTTTTCGCTATCTTTATTTCATGTAACTGCATCGTTTAGTAAGATATTTTAAAAGAAATGATAAATAATTTAGAACTTATGTTGTGCTATCATTTTTTTGTATAAGATTAGTTTAGTTGCTTATAAGGAGCAGAATGTTATAACTTAAGATTGAAGATCCAAAGTATCCTAGGGGAAGAAAAGAATCATAAAATATATATTGAATTTTATTTCGGAAATGAAATATAAAATTTTAAAATAAGGTATCTAAACAAAGATATTTTCTTTAAAGTAATAATAATTTTAAATGTTTTAGTATTTTTTTTAAGAGAAAATAAGTATTGCATATTTTTTTTAAAATACAATAGTACAAAGTAGATTATGTAAACAATGTGCATAGTATATTCTTGTTTATTGATTAACAGAAATCTATTAATGATTAAACTTATATCATACTAAAGTAAGGCTTAAAGAAGAGTATATTATGATTAGTAAACATGGTGTGATGAATACTAAAATCTCATACTGAATTTTGGATAATATTTTTGTATAACATCTTTGACTTTGCAAGATGAAATTTTAATATTTTGAGAAAGCCATACTCATTCTAAAATTTTGTTTTCTATAGAATGTTTTTTTTCTAAATATGAATTTTTTTAAAATAGGATAGTTTAATAATATTAGAGATAAAATGCTGTTGCTAATAAAGTAGATAAATTTATTTGTAATAAGTTAACCATAAGGAGAAACCAAATAGTAACATTTTTTTTATTGTCCTAAATCTAAATAAAATATAATTGAAATATAAATTATTTTTTTTATATAACCAGGTAGATCAAACTGTAAAATAAAAAAAAAAAGGTTAAGGATATCACTGTAAATAATGTAAATAAATTGTTTAGTTATGTATTGTTAGTAATAAACTTTGTTAAATTTTGTTATTTAAAAGATTTTGTGTCAGAGTTATTTATTTCTCCACATCGCTGCATGAAAACACGATATATGCATAATAACTGAAACAAATATATAGTTTTGCACAAAAGATAAATAAAGAATTATTTTAAGAATTTTAAATATTTTATTGGTATTCATTATAATTAAATAATCATAATCTTACTTTATTTATTGGTCATAAATTAGTTATCACAATATTATGTTAAATTATATGCTATCAGTTGCCACACATATTTTGTTTGTCAGATTATTAAAATGCTACCACGTATTTATTATATCATTACATGAAGAATATTATTATTGTTATTTATTATTATGAGTTTAAGTGTAGTAGACTATGACATAAAATCCCTTCTCATATTTTGCTACCGTATTTTAAAATTAATTTAGAATAAATTTTATGAACCTGAGATTATTTTATTGAGCTAGATTATTATTAAATAGAAGATTAAGATTTAATTATTAGTTTAGTCTTAGCGAGTATAAGTTATTAAAGTCGTAAGAATACTATGAGTTTGTTATTTGAAATAGTAATAAAGGAGGGATAGTGTTCTTATGCCATTGAGGTAGTATCCTGTAGGATATTGGCTCAATGTAATCTATCTTGTCACCTGTATTTTCACTTCAAGTCTCATGAAAATATTAAATATTTATTTAATTTATTTTTATAAACTGAACCTTATTTGTATTTTAAATTTAAGCTAGTGAAACATTTTAATTTTAATGCTGAATATTTTAGTTATTAATTATTAACTGAGATAGAACCTATTTTATTTTATACTATCTGAAGTGAAGATGCATAATTACAAGGTCAGAATATATATATATATATATATATATATATATATATATATATATATATATATATATATATATATATATATATATATATATATATATATAATTTGCAATTGTTATTTTAGTTAGCATTTAACAATATATTCATGCAATTTAAAATATACAATTTCTTAAAATAAATAAACAAATATATATTAGAAATTGACTTTCCCTATTCTTAATAAGTTTAAACATTCAAAAATAAACTTATAAGTTAGTTATAAACATCACCATCATATATATTTTATAAAGATATTTTAAAATGTTATATAAAAAAATAGACATATAAAACAAAAATGATAAATTTTAATTACCATTTAATTTCTTTTAATGTTTCTTCACTTTCCCAGTTCATAAGAATAAATTTGACATTTTGGGATTAGCATATTGTTATTTAAAATATAAAAAAACATTTCTTAGAAAAACATATGTTTGATCTGTTTTTCTACAACAACCTTAAAAGATAATTACTTTGTTTTCCCAAACTTGTGAGCATTTTGCAAAGATGCAATAAGTCTTATTTTTAATAAAATTAATTTAATCATCCAGTAAAGTAGTAGGGAAGGAAAATAAAAGTAAAAAGAAATTACATGCTAGTGAGTTTGAGGGATTATTAGCATATTTAAAAGATATATATATATATATATATATATATATATATATATATATATATATATATATATATATATATATATATATATAAACTAAAAGATTATTGCTGCATAAAAGTGAAAGAAAAACAGATTAAATAGAGTCTCAATTATAAAGGAAATTAAGTTATATAGAGTTACAAATAACTAGAGATAATTAAATTACAATTATTTTACACAACATTATCTAATAGAACCTCAGAATTGTTATTATTATTGAAGGCTAAGGTTAAGAGATTCATATAGTGGTTAAAGTTCTTTTACGTTGTTAAATATAGTGGCAGTCCTGGATGCTTAGTGTCCATTGGAATTTATAGCTTTTACTTCTTAATCTATCAGCATTGGAAACTTCATAGGTATGGGATCTGGAGTTCTGATCATGGGAAAGAGCATGTTGGAACAGAGGGAAAGGTAAATTTTCCTCTATTCACTACACATTGTATTAAAAATTACACGAGCATGGTTTTGATCTACCATAGCTATTTTATGATGGTCTCCTCACTTTTGGATTCAAATCTAGCAGTATTTATATCCTTTTATTGATGATGTTGGCAAGAACTTAGCTGCTAGACTTGAGGTGATTTGAGCACTTAGCAGATCTGAAATCTGCTGACCGGATGTATCCTTTGTTTAATAAGTTTTTAAAACAATGCAATCCTGTTATAAGTTTCTCAAATGATTGTTTTAAAATATAGTCTTATGATTTTAAAGCAAATTGATGTGGATAAAATTTCCACTAATGGATTTTTACTTTACTCTTACAAACTGTAATATTTTAATTCTGACTAATGGGTTTTTTGGTTAATTGTTTTAATTGCATTCGAGAAACTTCTTAGAAGAATTGCATCATATTCTGACTGCTAAGATTAAATAAATAAATAATAAATTATATATATAATTTTAAATATCCATTAATACTATATGTTTTTTATTTGAAATTATGATTTTAAATGTAATCTCCCCTCACCGATAATATGTACATATCCATTATGCACGCATATGAATTAAAAGAACATTAAATATTTGTTTATTAAAATCATATACATTAAGATATATATCTATATCAGTTGTTTTACTAGTTAAGCTAGAAGAAAAAATATGAACATTAGTAAATATGTATATGTGTGTAAGGATGGGGTTTAAATATGGTTTGGTGGTGGGAGATTGTAAGTGGGCGGTGAGGCTTGATCTGAGTGTCAGATCAACTGCTTCAATGTAAATATATTCTAGCCTTGCCTATGTGCATCTTCACTTCCGGATAGTATATTATATAAAATAAAATGGGTTCTAGCTCAGTTAATAATTAATAAATAAAATATTCAGCATTAAAATTAAATATTTCACTAGCTCAAATTTAAAATACAAATAAGGTTCAGTTTATAAATTAAATTAAATAAATATTTAATATTTTCATGAGACTTGGAAGTGAAAATACAGGTGACAAAATAAATTACATTGAGCCAATATCCTACAGGATACTACCTCAATGGCATAAGAACACTATCCCCCTTTATTACTATTTCAAATAATAACTCATAGTATTCTTACGACTTTAATAAATCCTACTGACTAAGATTAAACTAATAATTGAATATTAATCTTTATCTACTATAATTTAGCTCAATAAAATCTCAGGTTCATAAAATTTATTCTAAGTTGATTAAAATTACGGTAGTCAAATATGAGAAGGCATTTTTATGTCATAATCTACTACACTTAAAATAATAAATAATAGTAATATTATTCATTGTATAACTAATTCTGTATATCTTTTCTTTTCACTATATTTTTATTACCATAATAAAATAATAAATCAATATAATATAATATTTTATTTTCATGTAATAATATAAGAAATATGTGGTAGCATTTGATAATCTGACAAACAAAAGTGTGTGGCAACTGATAGCATATAATTCGATATACTATTATGATAACTAATTTATGACCATAAGATAATGTAAAATTTATGAATGCTTAATTAAATATTCGAATTCTTAAAATAATTCTTTATTTATCTTTTGTGCAAAATTATATGTTTGTTTCTATTATTATGGATATATTGTGATCTCATGCAGTATAGTGGGAGGAATAAATAATCCAGACACACAAATTTTTGAATAAACAAATTTAACAAAGTTTATTATTACATTAACAACATAACAGTTTACTTACAATATGTACATTTAAAACATCTTAAAGATTAGTACCATTATACATTCTTTATGTTTGAACCTCGTTAAGTCTTTACTCTGATTTAAATCAAAAAAAAATAATAATACAATATTATTAATCCCTGTTTGATCAATCTTGTATAAAAAATTACATTTATTTAATGCTTACTCAAAATATATTTTACATCCTTTAGCTATTATTCAAGTATGCTTCTTTTTCTTTATTAAACATCTATAAAAAACATAGTGCAGATAAACATAAAATAATACTAATCGAAAACATGGATATCCTCTTTTTTTACTAGACAATTTCACTTTAGCAATATTATTGATATCATGTAAATTATCTATTGATAATTTATTTCTAAATTATGGATACTATTGTTCACAATTTGTTAACTATAATACATTCCATTATAACAATATTATAGTACTATAGAATTATAATTACTGATACATTATCTATTCTTGAATAAATATAAATTGTACCTAACTTATTGTGTAGATTGTTTTTACTTTATAGCATTATATTAAAAATATGCAGTACTTATTTTTTTTAAAAAGATTGAAATAAATATTTTAATGTTATTTAATATTACAAAAGCAACTTTGCTTTACATATTTTATTCTTAAGATCTTATATTTATTTCCAAAATAAAATAAATCTATAACATATTTTATGATTCTTTCATTTGAAGTCCATTGGATTTTCAATTCATACAAATTCTATTTCTTCATCCAAGTAAATGAACTCATCTCATTCCAAACAATTGCATATCTTTAACTCTAAATCATCTATTATTTTCTTTTAAATATACTATACTGTATGATGTAGCTACTTTTTGGAAATCTAGATAGTGAATAGATTTATAGGATGGGAAAGAAAAACTAGAGTATAACACATAACTCATACCAAAATATGCATCACGGCACAGTGTATTTATAAACTGGAGGCAAGACCTTCTCCTGTCTAAAGTCCTCAAATACTATAAATGATGTCAAGCTATTCCTTTAGCTTTATTGAACATCAATCATTACTCCAAGATAAATAAGTACTGTCCAAAATAAATATCCAATTGCAGGGCTTCTGTTAACTGCATTGCACATTCACAAATATAAAATACTATTCATATTTCCCAAATATCCTAACTTAATAATCTCCTGGACATGTGAACCATATTACTAATACCAGGTCACTATCCTATTCTTATTTCCTAAGATTTACCAGGTCTTACATCGACAAATTTACTAGCTTGCATATTCAAATAACAAATAAGATTCAACTGTAATTGGAGCAATCTTATTAAACCATAAGAAAAGTTTGCTTTACTTTTGTATTCTAAACTAAACACATAATATTTCGATCATCCAATAACATGAAAGTTCTTTAAAAAGAATCACATAAATATTTATTATCATGTTGGGTTATATTATCATTATAAAATCATAGTATGCATATTCCAAATAACTCCTGATCTCACAATGTTGAAATGTGTTGTATAATGCATATTTTAACATTCATACATCAAACACTATTACATAGGCAATCTGTAAAAAAGAAAAACAAGAAAATACATCATAATAAATATCAATAATTCATTAGTTGTTACCAAGAGACATTATCTCATCAGTATCACTTTTGCAGTCTTCTTTTCTCCAACTAGATATAACATCTCATACATAAAATACATCCATGCTTCTATTTAAAATATTCTAAATTAAGCTGTTAAATATTATACTATAGGATTCTAATACCATAAATAATTAATATTCATGTTCCTATACTTCTCAATCAAAAATTTACATTTAAACTAAGTTAATAAATAAAAAAAGTCAATCAAAACTATAATTACGTATGTCTTCAAATTAAATCTTCAATTGACAAAGTTCTTGATAAAGTTCAAAAAATGTTTATTGTTTTCTTGAGAGTTTTTTTTTTAAATGCTCTCCTCAAAAGCGCTTTATTTCTTGAAGAGCAGTCACCTTCCACCATTGCTATGTTTCTCTTGCTTGACAATGAACATTTGTCAGGCGGGCGGCAATGAGGGATTTAAAAAAATACATAGTAAAAAATAATATGACACCTTGAAATCTAAAAAAATTAACTAAATAATCATCAATCTATTCTGGAATAGTTAATACAATTATAATTTATGACTTCTATAGTCCAGAATGATGATTATTGAAATTATAATACTAAATAATCCTGTGAAGCTTCTTAAATTTCCCATATAAGAGTAGTAATGCATTATATTCTATTTGGTTTAGTTTAATCTATCCGATAAACTTTTTGTGCAATATTTATTTTTCCATGGATCCATTCTTCTATTTTTCATATATTCACTTCCTTTATAAGTTTCTTCCTTAGTGGATTTATTTCCATTTAGTACTTATTTCCATCAGTTTTAAAACTCCAAGTTTTTTTTAAAAAATCTTTTCTAAATGTGTTTAACCCTTTTAAGACCATAAGTTTTGTATATCAAACGCTTTAGCAAATATTTTCCGTGATTCAGTTTCTTAAATAATTTCTTGCAAAATATTCTTTAAAAATGTTTTCTTTAAAAAGGATATAACATTTTACTCTTTTAATATGATATTTATATCAAATTATCACAAAGTATAATTGTCTTATTATTTCCTAATTTTGGTCAAGTTTATCTTCTATATAAAATAGTGCATCTTTACTTTTAGACAGCAAATATATTTCCATCGAAGCTTCTTGTATAATGTCCACACTACTATTTTATTCATGAGAACAGTCCTCTTGTTCAGCATTAATGAAACTGTATCAACAAATATTATATACATTTTTAAAATATTATAAACTGAATATACTTTTGGCATATTCATTTATTATCGTGAAGATCTAAGTTAGACTTTGATAAAATACTTCTGATAACAGACTTTTAAAAATTTAACAAGGCATGTTAAATGAAATTATTATTAATATTTTTTATTGTACACTCTCTTTTGCAAAACACTTTTTAAAATATCAATTAGCTTTTGCAAATAAAATTATAAGAGAGCACTAAAATTGATTAAAATAATAAAGTTAAAATTATAATCACCTTGATAGCTTCTGATATAATTCAGCTATCCTTAATACATTATAAATCACCCCTAGACCCCCTCTGTTCAATTGGTATTTATACCCTGTAAGAATACCTTATCCTATTGGTTGATTCTTACTTTTAGTTCGATACCAAATTTGCATATGTTTCAGTTTTTACAGAATTAAATTTCAAAATAAAAATTATGAAGTATTAAAACTCACAAATATTATTTAAAAATATTACTTTTAAATCAATTATTACTTTACTAAATTACTTAAATATTTAAAATGACTTCTTTTAAAGCAATATTTAATGAATTGTGACACTTTTAATATTTAATTTATCTATTTTTTATTTTAATAAAATATTTAGCATTTTATTAACTGCATTCATTTTTATTACAATATTTAAACATTTTATAACATTGTTAACTTAATATTTATTAGTATCTCTATGCTAGGTAATCTTTCTATTCAATGCTATAATGCAGTTTTACGATATTTCAAATTTTACTAATAAATTCAAGCAAGTGTGTGCAACTCTATATTAAATAAGTCACATGATCAAGACAGACTATTTCTGATTTCTGTCTAGGAGTAAATAATAAATTGCAACACTTGTATTAAATAAAATAATACCATTATATAATTTGGAATAATAATTTGGAAAATATAGAATTAAATACAACTTTCACTACCATAAAACTAACTTTTAAAATATACGATATTAATTATGATTGTTAATTACGATTATAAATTTAAATATAACATTTACTTAAATACAAGTTTAAAACTATTAAAAACGAACTATTAGACATACTTTTAAATATTTGTAGCTGAGTTATTTATTATGGCCCACTTTTGCAACCATATGAAATAATATTTTTAACTTTATTTAACTGTTCTTAAGTGATTCATTATAATATTATGTGCTACGTATTTTCATTCAGCCTTAAATTGTACTTTAAGATATTATTAACAAAATATAATCAACACATTAAGAGAACATATTGTATAATTTAATTTTTTTAGTAATTTACTATAATTAGCTATTCCTGACCTATAGAAAAGGCCACAATATATATATATATATATATATATTAAAAGGCCACAATATATATATATATATATATTTATTATAATGGAACCCACTACCCCAAAGTTGATTGTGCCAGATTTACTGGAACTACAGGGTACATCATACAACGATGTGAATACTACTAAACAGTTGGATAATTTGGATGAAACGTGTCAACCAACCTACAACAAATCATATTCTACATCCAATGATTTGATGGCACAATTGGGTGCATCAGTTGTTATTGAATCAAGAATGGAATCTAACAAAGGAAATGCATCTCACTACTGTCAGACCTAGTCCTTATAATTTACTAACAATATTTCAATGTAACTTAGACCAGTGCATATTCATTACACCTCCCTTTTTAGGCCCCATTATACCACAGAATTCAAACTCAGGAATTTCTTGCAGTCAGCTCTTTTCAGGGATGGACTTACTCAATTATAAACCAAATATGCTTATATATAAGCATAGATATAGAAAAATACTGATAATGACCAATTATTTATAAGAACAATACATAATGATGATGATGATTATCAAACGTTTAATGATGTAAATTCATAATGTGATAATGAAACTTTTAATGATATAAATGCACAATAATAATGATGGTGATGATCAAACATCTAGTGAAATAAATGCATGAGGATGATGGCAACAATCAAATAGAGATCAGATTGATATAAACAACTTAATTTATTAACAACATATAAAACAAATATTTACAAACAAAAAATAATAAAATAGATAAATATTCGGTAATCAAGAATGGTTTTTCTAACATCTTGATGGCCTCATACAACAGAAACAAAATAATTTGGAGTAAATTATATACAAGATTATAGATAGATAGATAGATAGATAGATAGATAGATAGATAGATAGATAGATAGATAGATAGATAGATAGATAGATAGATAGATAGATAGATAAATAGATAGATAGATAGATAGATAGATAGATAGATAGATAGATAGATAGATAGATAGATAGATAGATAGATAGATAGATAGATAGATAGATAGATAGATAGATAGATAGATAGATAGATAGATAGATAGATAGATAGATAGACAGATAGATAGATAGACAGATAGATAGATAGATAGATAGATAGATAGATAGATAGATAGATAGATAGATAGAAAGAACTGCAATCACATAATAATGAATTTTTTGTTTTTTTATATTTAATGCAGGTCCTCAGTGTCCCAGTGAGTGGTCGCATTTTAAGAACAACTGTTACAAATTATTTGAAAATCCAGTTAGTCATTCGGAGGCAAGAACAGAATGCAATAAGCAGAATTCAGATTCAGTTGATATTTATTCAGCAGAAGAAAATGCTTTTGCTATAGGTATATAAATATATAGATAAATAAATAAGTGGATGGAAGAATGGATGACTGGAAAATAACTTTGATGAATTTCTACATAGAAAATGCATGAATAGAATAAATGCTGTTAGATAAAACTAGATAGATAGATAGATAGATAGATAGATAGATAGATAGATAGATAGATAGATAGATAGATAGATAGATAGATAGATAGATAGATAGATAGATAGATAGATAGATAGATAGATAGATAGGTAGGTAGGTAGGTAGGTAGGTAGGTAGGTAGGTAGATAGATAGATAGATAGATAGATAGATAGATAGATAGATAGATAGATAGATAGATAGATAGATAGATAGATAGATAGATAGATAGATAGATAGATAGATAGATAGATAGATAGATAGATAGATAGATAGATAGATAGATAGATAGATAGATAATCAGACATAAAGTAGACATGCAACAATAAAATGAAACATAAATATTGATAGATAGGCATACAGAAAGACAGGTATATAAATAAAGCAACTATGTAATTTGATAGGAAGATAATCTAGTTGGAAAGAACGTTGGGAGTTAAGTGAGTAGCGATATCGATAGATAGGTAGACATATTTAGATAGTTCAAATTTGCAAACTTTTGTTCGTCTGCTGCAGACTATGAAGTGTTTTTTTCTTCTTTATAACCTAATGTTAGTTGACCATAATCATAACTCTCAAAGAATATTCTCTCTCTGTATGTATTATTTTTTTTAAAAAAATGGCAATCACATATTATATATTTTAATAATCGCCTTTTCATATATAGAACTGTTTTATAATGTTGAATTGACGTGTCTAGATTTATGCAACAAAAATTGAGGAAATTCTTATCATTAAGCCAATTCTCCAAAAATATTAAACGTTTTTGTAATTTTGGTACAGCCTTACATGTTTTCATTGCGATTATAAATTACTGTTGTTTATTCATCTTTCTTACTACTAATACTCATTTTTCCCTTGTTTATATTTGTATTTCAAATTTGCAAAATCATTTATTCGTCTGCGTTATTAATTGACTTTTATCTTCTTTATAATACAATCGTAAATTCACTTTCAGTGAAGTTCATTGTTTTGTTTGTCAGCATCAGGAAGTGGTTTCTTTTTTTCCTTTATAACCTCATGCCAAGTGCACTTAGCATGAGATTATAAAAAAAAATCATTTCTTAATACAGAGAACAAACCTTTGGAAATTTGAATTACAAATACAAACAAAGAAAATCAATATTATATATTTAGATAGATGAATAAAATACCCAAATAGATATATACTTGAAAGTATAAATGAATATGAATGAATGTGGGAATGATTTGTCAGGTAAAAGGGATAAACATTTCAAATATGCATGATTATATATATGGAAAGTTAGAGTAATAGATATATGCTTAGATCGGTCAGGTCAACCAATTTTAAATGAAAAGCTAGTTAAGAATAAAAATAATGTTATTTGTTTATAAATTAACAGGGTTTTTTTTAAATTAAGTATGTATCCATTTAAGTTGGAACCCAGTTCTTGTTAAGATAATTGTTATTATCTCTGATATTAATTGATTATTTAAATTAATTATATGCCAAGCTTTTTTTTTCTTTTTTTCCGAGAAGTAAATTTGGTATCTGCTGTTTAAACAAATGACAAGTTTTTTAGCATGTTCGAAACATACAAAAATATATGCATTATTGTCTTTAACTCTAGATTTTAAATTGGCCTGTGTCGCTCCACAACATCTAACATTTGTTTTTGTTTATTTTTTAAAAAAAAAAACTGTCAATTAAAATTGAATTCTTTATTTATAACCGAAATTATTTTTTATGAAAATTTATAAAAATTGGACATATCAATCTATCGTTATTTATTTTTATATTATTATTTTTTTCATCAAGTGTGGTATTAAAATATCCAACTCTGATCAAATTATTATTACAAATTTCTATATTAATTTTTTCTATGGATTTAAATTTATAAAGCTTTAAATTTCTAAATAAAAAGAACTTTTCAAATCTGCCATTTTAATATGAAACGGAATTTTTGATAATGAACGTGGAAAGGGGCTTTACGGATCGGTAATTAATAGAGCTGCTTATTTCTTCCCCCATTTCGCTTCACGTGTGTTATTTAAATGATAAAAACATGTATTGAGTATGCATAAAGAAAAACATTATCCACATGCTTAGCATATATTATGTTTTTTATTAATATGAATAATACGCTTTTCGATAGGAGCAATGGCTGCATTACATCAAATACGACTAGTACACAAACCTCGGGAAGCCTGTAAAATATTCTCATAAAAGTGTAAAAAAAATATTTATATAATACAAAACGTTCATAATAATTTGAACATTTTAAATATCTATAATGCTACTTTTCAACAAGTCCTTAATGATGTGTTTATGAATCAAATATATACCTATCCATAGTTCAATATCATCAACAAGGTGAAAGCCTCAATTGATCAGTAAATTTTAAAACTTTTATTTTAATGAGTAAATTAGAATAATGAATATATTATCAAGAATCCAAAATTGTTTAAATCCATTTTGCATCAAATTTGCTATTCCATGATGAGACTCACTTAAAATTCTTATTGAATGATTATGCATATGAATCGATACATTTGCATTTATCGACAGTTAATAACTACTGAAGGATCCATTTTAAGATTTAGAAGCTATGATATAATATTTTATTATTATAATTTCTAAGAACATTGAATATAGATTTATTGTTTTGTTGTCTGAAATTGTAAACATTAGATCGCAATATTAATAGTTTTTATTACTTGATTTATTTATTTTTAGATAAATAACTTATTAAGCAATACAAAGTAACTCATTTCATCTTATTTAATACAAATAATGCTCTTCTTTATGTACAAAAATAACAACATTATTCTCAAAATCTAGAACACTTCGGTTTCTTTAATTTATTTTTGTTTCCATAACATCTAAATTTAATGTACGGAAATAGTTCTTGTAAAACTACAGTAAAAAGTGTTAGAGGTATAAAATCAACCTATCTGTGGATCCTACACAATGTTATTTGTTTTAGTTTTCCCGTTTAATATGATTATTACTTTAGTAATTTTGTTAAATGTATCTTTAAAATATGAGTTATCTGCTACGCGCACACACACACATACACACACACGCATATATAAATATATATATATAATAAATAAAGTTTGATATCTGTATTCGTTTCACAATATATGTAATATACAAATCAATATATATATCAAAATACAGTACAATTTATATAAATTATATTCTTTTAGAAGTACTTTCGCCTATACACTTTGTAGTCTTTATCAACTATATAACGTTGAATAATCAAAACGAGACAACCCTTAACAATACCCATAGTTCAATTCAGATTTCCCACAATTCTGTTATCTTAACATTTGATGACTGGTGATTCATTAACATTTGACGATTTCTTGAAATCAACATAGCCTCTTTTATTTTACGTTTATTATGACAACGTTCAATTTGAATAATTTTCATATTTTTATAATCAAATTTAAATCCATATTGACAAGATTTATTATGATCAAATATAACAGATGATGAAGGTTTATTTACATCTGTTCCATATTGATTCTCTTTTTGAATTCTATTATATAAAAGCATATGTTCTTTTATTCTCTTCTCAAATGTACACTTAGATTCACCAATGTATTGTATGCCGCATCCACATATCAATCTATATATAATAGAATTTTGATTAAACTTTGAATTTTGAATTTTAGAATTATTAAGCAATCTATTTATGTTATTTGTAGAGAAAATAACATCAATAGATTGCTTAATAATTCTAAAATTCAAAATTCAAAGTTTAATCAAAATTCTATTATATATAGATTGATATGTGGATGCGGCGTACAATACATTGGTGAATCTAAGTGTACATTTGAGAAGAGAATAAAAGAACATATGCTTTTATATAATAGAATTCAAAAAGAGAATCAATATGGAACAGATGTAAATAAACCTTCATCATCTGTTATATTTGACCATAATAAATCTTGTCAATATGGATTTAAATTTGATTATAAAAATATGAAAATTATTCAAATTGAATGTTGTCATAATAAACGTAAAATAAAAGAGGCTATGTTGATTTCAAAAAATCGTCAAATGTTAATGAATCGCCAGTCATCAAATGTTAAGATAACAGAATTGTGGGAAATCTGAATTGAACTATGGGTATTGTTAAGGGTTGTCTCGTTTTGATTATTCAACGTTATATAGTTGATAAAGACTACAAAGTGTATAGTCGAAAGTACTTCTAAAAGAATATAATTTATATAAATTGTACTGTATTTTGATATATATATATATTGATTTGTATATATATATATATATATATTGATTATCTAAAGCTTTAATCACTGTGAAAATGTCTATAGAATCCAAGAGCTTTTTATAATCTATATTTCAAAATATAATAACTCAAAATGATTGAGTTTTTTTCTATATCTTTTCAGAATAGTTGAATGTGCTCCATTGTGAAATTTTAAAATTACTTTCAAAATCAATTTGGTGTTTTGAAAGTTCTGTGTGAGATGTTATTATTATGGCAATAATGTTTAAAACCCAGATAGAAGATCGAAAGAATTTTAATTTGTATTATCTTCTTTATCACTGTTTGCATTATTTCAATCGTATGATATTTCTTTATTATTTAGATATTTGATATATTGATTTGATAATAATTTTTCTACTTCTTTGTTTGCTTCTTTTAAAATATGAATAACAATTCCACATGTCTTGGAGATTTTTCTTTTTATATAGATTTAATCTGATATCCTGTCTCTCCATTTCAAATATATGGAAATTCAGAAGTTGTAACAATCATAGGAGACACTTTTTTTTTTCTTTATTACTATATAATCCGTTGTAATATAAGTTGAAGGGATGTTAAAAATCTATGTTCAAATCCCCTATATTCCCTCTAAACTCTCAAATACATTAATTATACACCTGGGTCTCGTTTTATGCGGATTATTTTAATGCGATTTTGAAGTTATGCGATTAATTTTTTTAATATCTTTCATATTTCACTATATTTATTAGATATCAAGAAATTTAAATTATTAATAGCTTATTTTGACTTGAAATCCTTTTTTTTTCTTTTCAAAAATATAACCTTATATTAGCAGCTAACAGTGAATATGGCCTGAAGCTGTATTTAGATTTTTAGCTTCTATGAAAATAACCTATTTATACTAATGAGTAAATAATAATAATAGATTTATACTTACATATAAAAATATCCCAATAAATATTCAAAAAATTTAAACTTTTAAAACGTATTATGTTATATATAACAGAAATAAATCGTTTAGATTTTTAAAATAAAAAACCATGATTTTATATACTGCAAATAATCTTTCTAATGATAATGATATAGAAACAGAAAACCATTAACACAGCACAAGACTGGGAATGGCGCTATTTGTACATCATATCAGGAATAAAAATAAAGTGGCTAACAAGTTTCTCTGGATATAATTGCTGACAGTTTCTCGACTTCGTTTAAGGAGAAGTCATAATACATCACATCACATCGAGTCTGATTTCTTACCAGTTTACAAACAAACGCTAGCGCGGTAATGATTAAAATAAGTATGAAAAATGTACAATTAAATACTGTAGTAATAAAAAAAAGTAAAAAAAAGTTTGTCTTGTATTAATATTTTTCAAATATTTGAAATTTTTTAATAGTCATATTTTATTTGCTTATTTTTTAATGCGAATTTTAAAGTAATTTTTCTTTGTTGCTTTGCTTTTATGCGAATTCTAAAAATTGCAACCCCTATTCCCCATTTTTCAAGGTAAATTAAGTCTATTTTTGTGTGATTTTTTTTAATGCAGGTTTTCTGTGGAACCTATCTACTACATAAAATGAGACCCATGTATACCTGTTTTTAAATATATAATTCTTTGTAAAACTCTTCTATGCCTTTCATATTGTCATCTCTCTTTTTAGCAATAATTATCTCTTTTCTTTTTGTTTTTAAACAACTTTTCTCCCTATACCAAGATGTTCTTTAACACTTTTGTCACTTTTCGTCTCTTCTATGACTTTCCTTGTCATTACTATTTTTATTTTTTTTAATCATCATTATTTTTTTATCATTTAAACCAACTCTAGTTAATCAATTCCTTTTAATGTAACATTTTTAAAAATGTTTTTATTTCTTATTTTCTTTACACATTGTTTTATATTGGTTTGTCGATTACTATTTTTATGCTAACTATCTTTATTGTAACTTTGAACAGAGTATCAGTTAGCTTCTTATTAATTTTAGTAAAGGCTGAACTATCTTCAAAGTCTGTTAGTATTTTAAAATGATGTGGATGTTTTAATTTAAATTCATTGGAATGTTTCTGAATATTACAAATATCACTGTTTATATTGGCTTTCTTAATTATTTTCTTCTTTTCAGTATCGCATTAGTAATATAAACACTTATCATACATTTCACTTGAAGTTTATTTAAATTTTGGGATTGAATTTAAGACCATTGCAATATTGGAATGATTCTACTGTGTCTTCATTTGAGTGTTTCCACATTCATTTGCTTTTAGCCTTTTCTCAAAAAAAAAAACAAACTCGAAATTAACTGTTATTTTCTTTTTTTTTTCATATGTCATAGCATCAGCCGGGACGTGAACCCACAACTGTCTGCAACCAACTACTTGCTTGCAAGGCGGCTGCGATGACCTCTCGGCTAACAACGCTTTACAAACTGTTATTTTTTTTCTACAAATTCCACAAATCTGTCTTTTTTTCCATTTTTGTCACTATAGCCAAATTTATCCATAACTTTTACAACTTTCAATCGTCAATAAGATCTCCGTAACAATTTTAAAATATTGTTTAATCTGACCAAAAGCATTTTCAATATCCTTATAATACATTAAAGATCAGCCTGTCAAGCTATTGTGCATGGCTTTTTACAGTGTTAATAATAAATGAATACTCGTAAAAAGCGCATGCACAATAGCTTGATAGGCTGATCTTTAATGTATTACAATTTATAAACATGCGCTATATAAAATAAATGCTTATTAAGATATCCTTATAAAAATATATTTTTTCATTGCAATAAGAACCTGTTGAGGCATAAACTTCAATTATCTGCATTTTTTATCTTCCATTAATTTAAATAACACTGTCTGATATATCATTCATATTCTCAATGTGGCTATGTCACTTTTTATTTATAATGAAGCCCCTCCACTTTGCCATCAATATTTGCGACTTGTTTTAATTCATGACTGTTATTTTAAATATACCGTAATTCCTTTAATATTAAATAGTTATTTCAATTCTTTTAACCTTCTTTCATTTTTATCTGATCTGGGCTGAAAACAAAAACTTCCTTTTTATCTCAGTTAAAAAACGTTTTATAAAGAAAGATTTTTCTCAAGCAAATTATAAGTGATCAAAATTTTCTAAAGTGGTGACAAAAGGCAAAAATATAAAAATTGTCTCGTTCTAAATTATTATTTTTTATCAAAAATATCATTTAAAATATGTTTCTTGTCCATCATTTAAACTTTATAAATATGCACAAATTGAAAAAAGTCAGCAGTGAATTGAAATTTTATTTGGTAAATAAAATATATGGCCTATTGAAGATAATGGATATTTTCCATATAAAAACATTTATATCTAATGTAACTTAAATATCAATGGGCAAATAAAATAAAATATAATCAAAGTTATTTTTTATTTCCTTAAACAAACAAATAAAGACATTACCGTTTTGATTTAAACTCAAATTTCAAATAAGGGATTAAAATAATGCCAAAAACATGGTGATAAAGATGGAAATTTATATAACATTATGCCAGGAACTGCTTTTTGTAAATTGACTTGTATGTCTTAAATTTGTTAGCATTTTGTCTTGTTTACTCAAAGTCTCGATGGCTTTTGGAAGGGTAACACTCAGAATATATATTTTTTCTGTACATTTTGGATTTTTCTCGATTTTTTTAAAATGTAAAAATTATGTTAATTTGTTTTGAAGTGTATTGTGTGTTTAGAGAAGATGTCATGAGACAATGTATTGAATCCATATAGAATAATTTGGATTAAAGTGAAACTAAACTTTTGCCATAAAAATGTTTTCTTAGGATTATTTTCTTAAAAATATATATCTTCTCGAGAATAAATAGAATTATCAGAAAATCTCATATTTGGTCTCAAGGTTTCTGGGAATGCAATTAAGATTCAGTTTCAGGGCCCCTATTTTTTCTATATATATTATAGCATATTTGTTTAAGAATATAAATATTGAGAAATAAAATATTGATTACATATACTTTCATTTTCAAAAGCAAGCTTTATTGAACCAGACATAAATGGAATGAAAATTCACATGTTTTGTTGACAATAATACTATGTCATAATAGCAATTATATTAACATTAAGTAGCTTCAAGTAAAGAACATAAAATAGCTTTTAAATTTTATATATTTATACACATTATTTATTAACCAGAACCTTTATTATATTTTTATAAATTTATTTGACAGGATTATTAAAAGGAATTACTTGGTCTTCAGGAAAAATTCAAGAGACTCCTTGGTATTGGTATGGTAAAAGCGATGTAGGTAACATTTTAATTTAAATCTCAATTTCCTTACGATTTTATATTGTAACGGTTAAAAATTTAATGATAAACCAGTTCTTTTGAAAAAAAAATTATTAATGAACACCTCTTATGAACTACAAAACACTCAATAAAAATGTAAACAGAGTTTAAGTAAATAATTTCAGTATATTACAATTAAAACAATTATTAGTCAATAACATGCAAACTTATGTAAAATTATAACATTAAAAAAGGCACTCATGTCAATATTATAAATAAATGTCATGCGCATTTGATTAACTAAATTTTACTCATTAATATTTTTAAAATATTACATTTTAATGTAAAATTAAAATAGATAAATAAATAGCCAAAGCTGCTCTTAGAGACTGAAGTATGATAAATCCATCAGTGTAAAATTAATTGACTATTTATATAAACTATATCTCATTATGGTAAGAAATAATAAAAAAATATTGTTAATATAAATCAAAGCTATATGGCTGACACACATTCATAAGAAAAGCTATAAATTGCATGAAAATTAATATAAATATAAAATAGAAGCTAAACGCTTTGAGGGCGTTAGATGTTCTCATAGTCCTAGCATTAGAATGTCTTGATGGTTGTATAAATGTATAAATATATAGACAAAAGATTATTCAAACTGTATGTAAATCAGATTGTTATTTCTTAGAAAGGGGAAAGTAGGAGTTTTTAGGGTTTATGGCCTTATGGTTAATAACTATATGCCAGGTTTCTTTGACTTTCCGATTAAAGTCGTTTAGTACACATCTAGAACATTCTATTTTAATGATATGACTGTGAAAACATTTAACGCCCTGGAAAGCGTTTACCTTCCATTTTATATTTATACTAATTTTCATTCAATTTACAGCTTTTCTTATGACTGCGTATCAGTTGATACATCCGTCTAAGGAAAGTTGCTTAATTTTATAATTATAATAAATGTAACGTATTTTATCCGTATTTATAGCAAAAAAATATAAATATTATAATTAACAAATTGTTTAAGAAGTATATTTCCACAAAGTATGTTGTACTAAAATATTAAATAAAATTTGGCAATAAGAAAATTTTCTAGAAAATATACTATACGTAAATAAGTACTTGTATTACAAAAGCTAATTCCTGAATGTATTTTAATATTTATTTTATCAATTAAATCAGCCTGTTATAAAGAAATATGTTTAATGCAGGTAATAGTGTATCTAATTCTATAAATCTAAATCTACAAGGTGCTCTGTCATACATCAAAAAAAAAATCAGGAAAAATAATAGCAGAATTCATTCGATAATTAACTCTTTTCCAAAAGCTTGCTTTGTAAAAATTAGAATCATCACATTTATACTTTATGCTTTGTGATGCACAGTATGCTTATTTCTTTACAACAATGATGTAAAAACACACGTGAACACTTTTAAAAACAAACAAAACACCATAAAAGAGAAAGACCAAAAAAATATTACTACAGATATATGTGTAGCTACAGGGTCACTTATTCATCATTGCTGCAACCTATAGTGAGTTATTCTAACTATAACTTCTCAAATCTTTTTTAATGGCTGCTAAAGTCATTACAATTTTGTGTGTTTAGCAATATAAAGTGGTTTTTTCCCTCCTAATTCTAACAAATTGTAAATAGGTAAAGTTCTTTATATCGTTTTTATTTTTCATTTCTATTGTAATATACTAAGTATTTTTATCAATAAAATTCCCTTTTCAATCTAAATCTACTATTGCTGTTTAGTTGATATCAAAAATTTAATCACTGTAATTTTCATTCAATCATCAAGATTAATCTCAATCATTTCTGTTACTTATAATCAGTCGAACTTTAGAGAGGTGTGTAAAAACATTTACAACTACTAAAGACATAATACCAATATTGAAGGGAAGAAATAAGCTTATAAAGAACTTCTACAAAAATGTTATGTATGATTGTAAGTCAGATCCAGTACTGGATAGAAAGTAAAATGACATTGCAACTTTTAAATATAAATGAGAATCTATCCGTAAAATGATACAGTGATCCATGTCATATATATATATGTTCAAAAGATGGCGCTATACCAAAACCGCCGAACAAGTGTAAGATTTGTTTTACATAAACGAAAAAAGAGTCAGAAATTAACTACCTCTTTCATTTGCTCACCCCCAGATCAGCTGATTTCAAGCTGGTTTCAGCTTGAAATCTACATAAATAACAAGTGATAGCAGGTTACGTGATTAACTTGTTTTTGTTTTTCATATATATATATATATATATATATTCATTCAATTATTCATCTTAGTATCTGATATAATTCTAAAAGTGGTAACGCAAACAGTTGTCATTCGATAATGTGTCTTTTAGAATTATGTAAACAGAGAGAGGCATGTACTCTGAGAATGTAATAAGAAATAACCAATATATATATATATATATATATATATATATATATATATATATATTGTACTGTTTATTTACATTTGGTACAAATATATTAGTATTTGGGTAAAAGCTAAAAGAAAAAGTAAATTTAGCGATCAAGACGCAATCAAATTTTTTTTTTAGTTTGTATGATTTTTTTTTTATAAAGCATACAATGAAAGTTACATTTTTCATTCATATTTTTTTATCTAATTAAAAATAAAAGTAAAAATTAGAAAGAACAAAAGACATACAAATTATTAATCCAGATAAGCTAAAAGAAACATCTTTTTTAGCTAATTAAAGATGCAGAAAGACTTTATGAAAAGGAGAACTTAGTAACTGAAAAATACAAAAGAATGCACAAGATTATCAATGTGTATTTTTAACAAAAGCAATAAGTGTGCGCAGAAGTCTGAAAACTGGATTTCAAGTATAAAAAGGGGAGACCAGTTTGATCAGCATCTTGTCTTGGCTGTTTTTTTTTCTTTGGTTGATCCTGGATAACAAAAATTTATCCAGGACCACTCTACGCTGAAATATTCCTGCATGTTGGAGTGGACCAAGGCTTTTGCTGACATCGTTCCTGAAGATGGACAGCAGAAAAACTTTCATGACTTACTGTTAGGACTGACCAATATTAACTTATAACCAATGGCCATGAGCTCCTTCTACCACAAAAAAGACCATGCATGGTAACCCATAACCTATGTAAATTACTGGTAAGCTAGGATACTTCATACTCTGATTGTGGCTTAAAGTTTGCAAACAATTCTTCCTATAAGCTTATAATGTAATCCTGATATAGACTTTAAATTTTCTTATTCAAAGGAATGTTATTTCAAAGGAACTTTCTACAAGAAATTTCTAAGTCAACATTGCTTAGTTGTTTAAATTATTTTATCTAATTAGGTGATTTAATATCTGGATTAGCATATGTACTCTCCAATTTTATTTAATTATTTATCTTAAAAATATGTTTAAGTTCGTTAGAATAAAATATTTTGCTTTCATCAACTTTTTCATTGAAATAATATTATTTACAACTTTTTCATTGTATGTTAGTAATGTTTATTATTAAATTTAGAAGGGGTAGTTTATTAGAACAGATAATTTACCTTTGCCAATACTGAGCAATTAATCCCCAGGTATATAATTCTCTAAATTATAACTAAGTTATGGGAAACCAAAATCATGTTCATTTACTTTATTTTCTATTAAGTTATGATATGTTTGATGCAGAATCAATGAGTCAAATGATTGTGGTGCCCTCATTTATAATTTAAAAACTGATTCGGTTGACAAATGTAATCATAACAATTCCTAGGTAGAGTTGATCAGGAAATATAGTTATGTTTGTAGAAATAAGAATGAAACATTCTTCCTTTTCATAACTTGAGCAACTCACACAATTTTTGCATACAGCGACCTAGTCAGGTGGGAAAAAAACATTACAATGGCTTTCCAATGCAAGGTTTCAATACAACAACCACAACCTGAGATATGTTGTAATGGTATAAAGACACTACAATGATGACACAAAAAATCCATAGCCAGAGAATGAATTGTAGTTTTAAAAAAAACTAACTAACTAACTAAACCGGTTTATACAACTGTACAAATATATATGTTTTAAATATGACTAGAAAAACACAATCACAGCTGATGTAGATATTAGATCACAAGTATTGACCAGGTAGGCAGATACTGGAGAGGGAAAAAAGCATAGCCCCAAGTTCGTGTAAGCAGTATGCAACAGAAGACTGTCTATAAATGCCCATCGGTCTATTTCTAGCAGGGATCCCGAGAAGTGGGAGTGCAGACCAAGTTGCTGTGAGCTGGTAAGACTCAAAAGTATGAGCAAACACTCATAGGTTCTTATGATTTGGGCTTCTTATTGTTAGTATAATGCTTGAGTGGAAAGGACACAGACTAATATGCAAATCATTCCCGCCGTGTTAGACCCAAAAGTGTTAAAGCTGCATTTCACTTGTGAATAAGTCTACAAAAATATACCAGCACACTAATACAAAAAAAACATGAATACAGACTGAAAGCTTAATAATAAAAGTAGTTTAAACCCTATTTCATTCTCATCTCCTGGCCCCAGAGGTATTGTATCATTTATTTACATATGGTACAAATATATTGGAATTTGGGTACAAGCTAAATGAAAAAGTACATTTAGCAATCTTATTAAAAAGTCTCAAATAATTTTTTTTTAAATTTTTATAAATTTTTTTTATAAAACGTACAATGAAAGTTACATTGTTTTGTATATATTTTTTTATCTAATTAAAAATAAAAGTAAAAATTGAAAAGAACAAAAGACACATAAATTACTAATCCACATAAGCTAAAAGAAAAATATTTTTATCTAATTAAAGATGGCAGAAAGACTTTATGAAAAGGAGAACTTAGTAATTGAAAAATACAAAAGAATGCACAAGATTATCAATGTGTATTTTTAACAAAAGTAAAAAGTATGTACATAAGTCTGAAAACTGGCCTTAAGTATAAAAAGGGAGACCAGTTTGATCAGCATCTTGTCTTGTCTGTTGTTTTCTTTTGGTTGATCCTGGATAACAGAAATATATCCAGGACCACTCTACACTGAAATAATTGTGCATGTTGGAGTAGATCGAGGCTTTTGCTGATATTGTTCCTGAAGACGGACACCAGAAAAACTTTCGTGACTAGCCATTAGGACATACCAAGATTAACTTATAACCAATGGCCATGAGCTCCTTCTACCAC
Source organism: Epiperipatus broadwayi (assembly GCA_028023455.1). Lineage (NCBI taxonomy): Eukaryota > Metazoa > Onychophora > Udeonychophora > Euonychophora > Peripatidae > Epiperipatus > Epiperipatus broadwayi. Next base: position 1,087,250 of record JAQFVV010006287.1, on the reverse strand, counting down.
GAAACAACCCATGCATGGTAACCCATAACCTATGTAAACTTACTGGTAAACTAGGATTCTTCATACCCTGATTGTGGCTTAAAGTTTGCAAACAATTCTTCCTATAAGCTTATAATGTAATCCTGATATAGACTTTAAATTTTCTTATTGAAAAGGAATGTCATTTTAAAGGAACTTTCTAGAAGAAATTTCTAAATGAACATTGTTTAGTTGTTTTAATTATTTTATCTTATTAGTTGATTTAATATCTGGATTAGGATGTGTACTCTCGAATTTTATTTAATTATTTATCTTAAAAATATTTTAAGTTCCTTAGAATAAAATATTTTGCTTTCATCAACTTTTTCATGGTACGTTATTAATGTTTATTATTAAATTTACTAGGGTTAGTTTATTAGAACAGATAATTTACCTTTACCAATACTGAGCAATTAAGCTCCAGATATATATTTCTCTAAATTATAAATAAGTTACGGGAAACCAAAATCGCGATCATTTACTTTATTTTCTATTAAGTTACAATATGTTTGACACAGAATCAGTGAGTCTAACAACTCTGGCACCCTCATTTATAAATTAAAAACTTATTCCGTTGACAATTGTAATCATAACAATTTCTAGGTACAGTTGATCAGGAAATATAGTTATGTTTGTAAAAATAAGAGTGAAATATTTTTCTTTTTCATAACTCAATCAACTCATGCAATTTTCGCGTACAAAAACCTAATCAGACCGGAAAAAATGTTACAATATATATATATATATATATATTGTGGCAGGTATCTATAAAGTGTTTTCCTGAAGGTTTGTGATGATGGTATTTTAGTTGTATTTATAGATTGGACTACTTTCATCATATAATGTATCTTTAGAAAAATTTAACTTTATTTAAATATTCCAAATACATTCAACTGTTAGTAATAGCACACAGGTTAGTATGTGTACAATGTTTCGAGAGGTATTATGTCATTCTCTTCCCAAGGTGTTTCTGATCTGACCAGTGAAAGCACTAGCATAAGAATCGAACATGAACCCTTAGATTCTTAGAATATTGAATTTTAATGTAACACTCTACCCAACTTTGTCATACTTCCAAAGACAACAGTTTTTAGAAATTTCCTATACTTATTCTATGAGGTTTCTCCTGATTTTTCCACTTTTCCTATGAAAAAAGTTGATTGGTGTTTTCTTTACATTATGTATAGTCACACTAGGTTGATTTATGGGGTTGTTCAGCATTGTCATGTGAATAGTTTCTTTTAAGTTTTTGCTTTGTATCTTTTCTTCTCCATCCAATTGTTTTATATTTTACCAATTGAACTTGTATCTTCACTGGTACATGCATGGTCTGCTCCTTAGATACATCTGTTTTTTTCTCTAGTAATCATTAGTTTATGTTCTTGCAATCACTTTTCATGGGACGTTTAGTCTCATCAATAAATGTTATTCCACATTCATATCATATTTCATAGATACAGACTTACTTTTCAGCATTTCAAATTTAGGCAGTGTGTTAGAATTCCTCATATTGTGGCATGGCTCTGGAAAACTGTTTCAATGTTATATTGACTGCAGATTTTCTTTAATTTGTCTCCTACATTATCAGGTATAAATACACTAATATACCAATAATTGTTTTTTTTTCTTTTGATAATTCTTTTTATTGTCCATTTAAGGTTTTCTTAATAACAGCTGATCAATAACCATTTTGCTTTAGAGTTTGTTCTATATATATCTTTTTTTCTTCTGAACAAACTTATTTTTCTTTGTTCCATAATGACAGTATAACTCCATGTTTTGTGTTTCTAGTGTGATTGGAAGTACATGCTAAGTATTTTTATGTATGTGTGGGTTTTCTGTATAGTGTAGTTTTGATTTTGTCATGAAGAAGATTTGTCACAAGAACATCTAAGGATGCCAATTTTTGTTCTTGTTCTGATTTTATTGTGAAGTTAATTGAAGGCAATATGTTGCTGATGTGTTTCCAGAAAGTGCTCCACCATGTACCATACAACAATTGTATCATCAATATAGTAAAGCCTAACTTTAGTTGGTTATGAAATAGTCTTTATGGATGTGGTTTCAAGTTCTTCCATTAACATATTGCTAATAAGGTGTAACAATGGTGAGTGCATAACCATTCCTTGATTTTGTTGGAAGTAGTCTGTGTTGTATAGAAAGCAGGCTGTTGTTATGCCCAATGTTAACAGTTCCATTATGCTGTCAAAAGGCAGAATTGTTCTGGCTTGATAACCTTTCCACATCAAAGTTATTAGTGGGTCAGTTCTTTTAATTTTCATGTTTTGATTAATTCTACAAAGTGTCTACAATCTCTGAAAAAGGAATGGGTCTTATATGCCAAAGCACTAAAAACTTTGAGAATAAATCTTTGACAAATTTTGATAAGATGAATTTCTAAAACTATCAATAGGTCTTCATGAAAAATGATCCTTATGGATTTTAGGTCGACTATAAAGATGGATTTTTCTGAAATATGATGTTGGTTTGCGTTTTTCTGAATCTCTGAAGTACCTGCTATGCTTTCTGAGTAATGTGGAGTTTTTGCCACTTTTCTTTATTAGCCTGCTGCGAGGAGTTCTTGTATCTTGTTATCATAATCAGTTGTATCCATAACAGCTGTTGCATTGCCTTTGTCAGCAGGGAGACTAATTATAGATTTATATACTTTGAGAGATTTAATTGCTTTTCTCATATCATAGGATATGTTTGACTTCAATTTTTGTTGTTTGTCAAGTGTTGTTTTTATTCCCCAGTGTAATTCTGCTGAATCTTCTAAAGGCATTTTTGAGTAACTTCTTCAATGGATGTCATTATATTTAATAAAGAGATAATAGACGGTCTTATGACAAAGTTTTTTTTTTTTTTTCAAAACAGAAATTTCAGCATGAGTTCGATGTTTAGAATTGCAGTTCGTAAATAATGTAGAAAGTTTTCTAAATATAAACTTACTGAGGAAGACTTCACAAGAGTTTCTCAAGTAGTAGAAAATCATATTCTATATTATGTAGAAAAATAAATGAATTCCAAAATAAAAAAAACTTGCAAACCTAGATGATTATATCAAAAATCATAATGTACAAATCAGTCTACCAGCTTCATTTGTTAATAATCTGAGTTCTAGACATCTAACATATGCTAAAATTTCTGTTTTTGAAAAAGGATTAAACTTTGTTATAACACCTTCTAATATCTCGTTATTGTATATAATGGCATCCACTGAGTTTACTCAAAATTGCTTTTAGAAGAAGTAGCAGAATTACACTGAAGAATAAAAGAATACTTGACAAGCAACAAAAATTGAAGTCAAACATATCCTCTGATAAGAGGAAAGCAATTAAATCTCTCAAAGTATATAAACCTATCATTATTTTTTTCTGCTGACAAAGGCAATGCAACGATTGTTATGGATACAACTGATTATGACAACAAAATAAAAGAACTCCTCACAGCAGGACATTATATAAACGTGACAAAAAATCCTATACCGAATATAGAAAGAAAGTTACATAAATTACTCAGAAAGCATCGCAGGTACTTCAGTGATTCAGAAAAATGTAAACCAACATAATATTTTAGCAAAATTTCTCATCTTTATGATCTATCTAAACTCCATAAGGATTATATTACATCAAGCCCATTGTTAGTTCTAGATATTATCTTGATAAAATTTGTCAAGATTTCTTTACAAAGTTTTTAGTCCTTTGGCATACAAGATGGCAGTCCTTTGTCAGGGATAATAGCACTTTATCGAATTAATCAAGAACATGAAAATTGAAAGAACTGACATATTGGTAAACTTTGATATGGAAAGTTTATTCACAAATGTAGCATGTCAAGAAGCATCATCTATTGTAAGAAAAATTTTAAATGCTGATAATAGCTTACAAATTAGAATACTCTTTTTATTGGTAGTATAATGGAATTATTAACATTCTTCAAAACAACAACCCATTTTCACTACAACACAGAATTCTAACAAAATCAAGGAAGGGCTATGGACTCACCATTGTCACCTCTGATTAGAAATATTTACATGGAAGAACTTGAAACAACAGCTATAAATACTAGTCCATGTCCAATTAATGTTTGTCTTCAGTATGTATATGATACATTTGTTGTATGGCCACATAGTGGAGTACTACTATAAACTTTCTGGAAATACATTGACATATCTCCTTCAATTAAATACACAATAGAATCAGAACACAAACAAAAATTGGCATTAACAGGTGTTCTTATGACAAGATTTCCTCATCACAAAATCAAAACCACAGTTTACAGCAAACCCACATATATGGGAAAATACTTAGCATATTTAGTGAATCACTCTAGAAACATAAAACATGGCATTATACCATCACTTTGGAACATTGAAAAGAAGTTTGTTCAGGAATCAGCGATTTGGAAAAAAATATATATAGGACAAACTCTTAAGAAAAATGATTATCCATCAGCTGTTATTAAGAAAATATTAAATAGATAACAAAAAATACCATCAAAAGAAAAAAGCAATTGTTTCTAATACCTACCAAAAATTGCAGACAAATTAATATAAGTCTGCAATCAGTATAACATTAGAACAGCATTCCAAAGCCATAACACACAATGAAGAATTCTAACATCTACTAAGCTTAAACTTGAAGTATCAAAAAGCAAACACTGCATCTATAAAATGTCATGACTGTGGAAGAAAGTATATTGGTGACATCAGTCATCCCATTTAAAAGTGATTTCAGGAACACAAACTGATGTTTAGAAAAAAGAAAATAGATATGTCTAAGGTACCAGACCATGTATTTACCAATGGACATATATTTCATTGGGAAAATACAAAAACATTCGATAAAAAAGAAAAGGTACAAAGAAGAAAATTTAAAGAAGCTGCTCACATGATAATGATGAACAACTCTATAAGTCAACCTAGTGTTATTATATATAATATATGAAAATTACTAATCAACATTTATCTTCATGAAAGCAAAAAGTTCTTGCAATAATAAGATGATTTGAAATTGTGATATCTACTTATAGCATAATATTAAGTCAAAACTTTGAGAATTATTTATTTTTTTATGATTTATAGTGGAGTTATGACCTATGAAACACACTATATTTTGTCCAATCTCCCAACATGTACAAACATAGATAGCATGTAACTGATCATACATTGTTGAAAAACATTAAATGAATTAGATCACAAATATGTTTATTAAATTGCAAATGTACAATATGTTTCACTGTGCACACACATAAATATCCATCTTTTATAATGTGTAGTATGCATATATAAATTAAGTTTATAATGTAAATAATTTTTTAAATAAGAAATAGTTTTTAATATAAATTGAGGCAATACATTTCATATATTTTACTGTTGTTCACTCATGCATTCCCAGAAGCAATACGGATAAGAAAAAGGAAAAAACTAATTACCATATATTTTTTTTAAAATAAAGTAAATAGCTTGACATATCTAACTTTCTTCTCTATTAAAATATAATAATAATCTTTTTAAACATTTTTTTCTTATAAAAACATTATTATTAGCAATCTTATTATTACAAAATTAGGATTTCTCTAATTGTTCTGATGTTCAACTTTTAATATGTTGTAAACTTTTATAAATATTTTAGCATCACACTCAGAAATCAATTTATATTGCAAAATACTGCTTGCTAAATTTAGAAAATAAAATAAAAGAAGACTATTTTTATAAATAAACATATTCATATGCAAACAATTCTCCAAAATGGAAAATGTTTCCTGTTATATTATAAAATATATTTACAAATTTTACTTTTTCTTTGTATGTGATGGCATATGGCACTCATAGACGGAGAAATGGCTTCTTGAACATTGTAAAATTTTTAACTTTTAATAATGATTTTTGTTTGATTATTTATATTTTTGTTTATTTGTTTATATTTTTGGGGATAATATATACTTGAAATTGTGTAGTTAAATAGAGTATTGTTTGCAATTATACTGTGTATCTGGAGAACATTTCTGATTCATAAGTTCCAATGTTTTAAGTTTTTAATTCTTTGACATAGACAAATTATCACTTACTTTGTTATGAAAATTAAATAATGCTAGGATGAATTTTGAATAGAAATGGTTAAAAGAAATTTCTAAAGTTATGATAATAATGTATTCAAATATTTTGAATATAATTGCAGTGATTAGATTTTTTTCTATTACTGTATGATGTTTTATATGAGGAATATTTTATAAACAATATTACTATATGTAATGTAGTTAGAAAGATTTCATCATCCGGGAACTCATTGAAGGCATTGTCTAATTACTTTGCTAAATGTTTTACTTTAAGATTTCAAAACATTTGACATCAAAGTGAGAAAGTTTGAGTCATTGAGAATAAATGTGCTAGCAAATTTAAAGTACCTTTAATAAGTTTTGAAATGTTTACAACAAATTTAGGCAAATTAAAAAGCATGTAATTTCGATTGTTAAATTAAAATGAAAAGAAATGAATAGCAAGATTTAAATTATAAATGTCCTGTATTTGATAACAAATTTTACATGTTTGGAATAATTCATAATAATAATAATAATAGGAATAGTAGTGTTATTAATTTAAAATCACAGGGACATTATATAGAAATATAAAATTATAAATAGACATTATTTTGTTAAGAAAGTATGTAATTCATGCAAATCAGAAAAGTCAAGTATAATGTGTTAATAGATTGCTTAATTTACACTGAAAAATGCAATATGCTTATTCCATCTTTAGAGTTATTTAAGAAATACATGAACAAGATAAAGTGGATTAGATAGGAAGATGAAAAAGTCACAATCTAATTATTTAATAAATGTAATTTATTTAGTTATTAAAATCCTTACTTAGACTATGAATGGCTTCCAAAAATGGTATATAAACCAAACGACATTAGTATATAATGATTAATTGTAAATAACCAATAAGTAGTCTCTAAGTAAAAGGAACATTTCTGTATTGTTGGAAAACATGTTATTTCTTTACAGTTAGGTCTGTCTGTTATATATTTGTTTCTATTATCTCAGTCATTAAAGCTATTGTAGAGCTTGGTCATCATGCTGTTTGGCATCTCTCTATATCAAATGTTATAATGACATTTTTTGTTTGTTCAATGAAATTTTTGTCTCTTAATTGCATTTAAAGCAGGTTTCGACTCAAATTTCTTTTTTTAATTTATTTTAGTACAAATCCATAATATTTCTTTTTTAATTTATTTTAATCCCATGAATATTAAAAAATAAATAAAGATAAGTTTAATAGTCTTATAATAACTTTTTCTCATGATAGTTCTACCATTAATGTCTCTTGTTGGACTGAATTTGATCAAGAATTTCAGATCCACAAAAATGTTTGCTTAGGCAACTTTAAGAATTCTCTTTGCATATTACGTAGCAATAAGATATATAAAAATGATGATATAAACATATTCTGTCCTGCATAGTCTGTGTAGGTGTAACCATTACTCCTTAAACATAAAAGTAACTGTAAAATAATAATAATAATAATAATAATAATAATAATAATAATAATAATAATAATAATAATAATAATAATAATAATAATAATAATAATAATAATAATAATAATAATAATAATAATAATAATAATAATAATAATAATAATAATAATAATAATGCATCATACCAGGAATTTACACAGATGTGGATACACAAAATAGCAGTTCCACTTATGAGTTGCCAAGGCTTCCTGCTAACAGATGTCATATCATTTCACAATGGCCGGTTTGCATCTTTAATTGATCTATGTTTGTATTCGCTGCTATTGCATCATTTCATCAAGATTAAACTTATGCCAACAAGTTTTTCTGATCATTCTGGCCAAATAATCACAATCAGCATGAATAATATACAGATGATCAATCTTCCACTCACAAGAACTATCAGAATCTTACTACCTGCAACTACAAATAAATTTCTGTTTTCGAAATCCTATATAATACTAAACAAAATATGATCAATGAATCTAGACCCTACACAACAGTATCAAGCTTTCATAAACATACTATCATTTAACATTAACCACCTGCTTAGAAACCAGCCATCACCATCAAAAATATTAAAAGATACTGAACAACTCCATAGAAGACCAAGTGCAATCATGCTAAAACAATATACATAACAGTGTGTGTATATATATATATATAAACTAAAATATGCTTAAAATAAGGCTTGTGATGCTCTCAAAGATTATTTAAAAATCAAGAAAAGTAAGATCTGCATCATGGAACAATACACTTGGACATGAAAATATATCAAATAGGCACTGGGTTATGCACCTGATATAAAAATGCCACTAGCTATTCGATGTAATAATGATAATTTTGACAGGCATAATGTGATTCTACCAATATATAAATACTTTAAAAACAAATTGCAAAACAAAACAAATAACTCAATATGGCAATCAAATGTTTGGCACAATTGAAGACCAACCCATATTCAAAGAAGAAATATTTATTTAAAAAATGTAAAATATGAGCAACTCATGCCACCCTGGAGCCCTTGGAATCCCATTATTCGTGCTAAAGCATTTAGGATCATTTATGGCAAATTACCTTAGTAATTGGGCCAACTATCTGACCCAAGAGGTTACACACATGCAGAGGCTTTACCCTATTACAATAGTTCCATACAACAAAAAGAAGACAAGTACTCCCACTCCAAACAAATTAAGACCCATTTCAATGGGCCCTCTACCAATAAAAATTCTAGAAAAGGTAACAAAAGACATGATAGAAGCATACTTACTACCCATCATCTCAAAAACATAATTTGCAAAAAAACTCCATCAACAATACAGGCAGCCTTCCTATTTAAAGCTATAATGATAATTGTTAAAGAGAAAAAGAAACATAATCGAGTGGTGGTGCAAATAGATATAGCATCGGTATTTGTCTCAGTAAAAATTCCAGTCCTATTGGAGATGCTTAAACAGACAGACATTCCTATGAGGCTATTATATATAACAGAAAATTTCTTATTGAACCATGAGATACATATCATGGTTAGTAGGAGAAACTCACCATCTTTTGTCCTCACTCAATCACTATTGCAAGGATCTCCCTTAGTGCATTGCTGTTTGCCTTTTACATTAACACTCTCATTGAAAAAATCAATCAAACATTTGAGGGGATCAACATACCTGCAACAACACAAGTGACATCCCTAGCTTACATGGATGATATCACAGTTTTCCTGGTTTCCAAAAAAACAGATACTTATGCTACAAAAGATAATTGATAATTATTCAATAGAATATGGGCTTAAAATTAATACAACAAAAACATCATCCTGGTCCATATACACAGGAAGGCAATGCAAATCCATATACAAAGGATAGCCAAGCCCATTCCTGGGGTTTCCATTTTATATGTGAGCCTTATATGTGAGCCTTAGGGATGAGATGCTATATACAGAACAAACTGGAAAAAATACAAAATCCCTAGCGAAAGCATACCTGTCAATACATTCAAAAATACAATTGATTAATAGATTAATCACAACTAAGATGGCATATTACATACCAATAATTTATTTTTCCAAGGCTTTCAAATCCAGAATAAATTCAATGTGCATCAACTTATTTGGTCCAGGAAAACAGTGGCCATTTTTATAAAAAACACAAAAGCAACAAATATCGGTGAACTGGGACTACACGATATCACCATCTTTCACATGCAAAAACTTAGAAATGTAATAACCACAACAATAAATTTCCCAAAATGAAACATTTATTACAAATAACCCCACAAACAGACCACTACCCAAGGATTCATATATTGAACTAATGGTATGCCAATGTAAAATAAAAAATAAAATCTCTGATCAATACATACAGAAATACAAATACTGGGAAATATACAATATCATTCACACAAACAACAATGAAGAGAATAACACAACACCAATAAATGGAATAACCAATAAAAATGATAACAGAATATAAAAAATGAAAATTGGAACTGAAATTCTTTGATTTTGTCCTGAAAATAAACATGGAATGCACTACCAACTACCAATTTTTTATTCCACAGAACTATGTACATATATATATTGCCCTTTTCTGTGGATTCTGTCATGAAACAGAAGAAACATGAAGCACATAATTTACCACTGTAGAAAACTAAATGAAATAAGAGACATAATACATAAAATATATAGGAAAAACAATACCAGGATAGAACAATTAGTGCATGCTTATAAGTGCAAATCAATACCCTACATCAGAGTGGCAACAATTCTACTGTATACTTTGTGGTGCACTAGGTGCAAATTTTTAATTGAAAAAAAACACTAGACAACACCCTTCAACATTTCAAAACAAACTAATGCAAATAAATAATAGGGATAAATTGAGCACACCCCCAAACATATCTGCAGTCACTTGCTCCCTGATCAAGCAAAGATCAAGGCTATAACAAAGCTTCAATATTGCCAAAAACAATGACTATTCATTGGATTGTAAATATACAAATGAACTAATGTACAAAATACAAATCTATTTCATCAGTGTACCTTTTCTGTTGATACCATATGTAACCTACTTGTTGTGCAATAAAGTATATTGTTGAAATATAATATTAATGATAATAATGATAGTAGTAGTAGTAGTAGTGATAGTAGTGGTAGTAGTAGTAAGAGTAGAAGTAGTAGGAAAAGAAGGAGTAGGAGTAGTAGCAGTTGTAGGAGTAGTAGTAGGAGTAGGAGTAGTAGTAGTAGTAGCAGTAGTAGTAGTAGTAGTAACAATAGAATTCCACAGACCGAGTCAATCCATCCCACAAAGATCCCCCTCAGTGCTTTGCTCTTCACACTATATATAAACCCTCTACTAATAGAGATACAGAAAAAATAAAAGGTACTCAAATCCAAACACTGCTTTAAATATATCATACATAGCCTATATGGACAATGTAATCATTTTCCTTCCCTCTAAGAAGAATTTCCCCATACTACAAGAGATAGTCAAGAATTATACCTCAAATTTTAACTTAAAAATTAACACAAATAAAACTGGTGCATAGTCAATATACACAGGCAAGCACTGTATAGAAATGTTTAATGGCAAACTGTCTGCTTTTGCGTTTTTCCATTCCACCTTGGCACCAATGGAATGAGGCAAAAAATTCAAAATAAATTAAAGAAAGATACTGAAAATATCACAACCTCACTTGAAAAGTCATATCTGACAATATATGCAAAGGTAGCACTATATAATGAATTTATAATTACAAAAATTACCTACAACACACCTACAATCTAATTTGCAAAAACATTCATATTTAAAATCTCATCAATCTGTAACAGACTAATATGGAAAAGAAAGACAGTGGCAATCCTTTTTACAAAACTTGAGCAGACTACCACTTATCAATAAATTCACACTCCATACAATCAATGTTTCTTACACACAGGAATCTGTAAATCTATTAACAGCCACTATAAAAAGATTTCCAGACCTGAAGTGTGTGATTAATATTTACCCACAGACAGACCACTCCCTTCATATGGATATGTATCCACACTGATTGAAAAACTCAAGCCAATATACAACAAAATATCACTCAATAATGACAAGTACACATACTGCGACATTTATAATATACTATACCCAAACCAGGCCCCTCATCTATATCCATCCACTCTTGTGATAGACAACAGGTAACTACTGCAACAACTCAGAAAGTGGTCACTAGAACCGATATTATTCGATTTTCTACTTAAGGTTAATCTAAATGCTCTACTCTCAACACATTTCCTTAGATTTCGTAGATTCTATACAAACATAGACCCTCTTTGTGTGCTATGTCATAGATAAGAAGAGATACAAGATTATTTCCTTCATTTCTGCACTGCTCTGGAAACAATATATCACACAATGTTTGCCATATACAGAAAGGCTAACATTTCAATTGATGAAATAATAAATACAATTAAAAAAGGCTACATCCCTGCTATTCGTGCAGCAATGTACAGCCTTTATATCTACAGATGTACCAGATCCACTTTTGCTCTTGCTAATTGCCCTTGATGCCATTCAGCAACATACTCTATCAAACTAGAACTGTTCAGAAAAAGAGACAGCATCCTAGCTCTACCAGATGTGTTTGCAGCCACATGGTCACACTTTAAAGCAATATTCAGTCTATGAAATATAAGTCCTATATGATAAACAGAGACACTTATATTATTAAAACTTTTCAACTTTAAAGAGATGCAAGCATAAACTGTACTAAATAGAAAACAAGTTTCTAAAACAAACAAAAAAGTATGCAGAAATGATAAGGACTTACATACTGAAAAGATGTCTTGATTGGTCTCTGTGCATAGTTGTATTTTTTTTTTGCAATTGTAACAAATCACTATATTACTAGATGTGACTATGTAACCTTTTAGACTCAATAAAGTTTTGCATTGACTAATAATAATAATAATAATAATAATAATAATAATAATAATAATAATAATAATAATATAATAATAATAATAATAATAATAATAATAATAATAATAATAATAATAAGAATAATAATAATAATAATAATCAATAAAGTTTTGCATTGACTAATAATAATAATAATAATAATAATAATAATAATAATAATAATAATAATAATAATATAATAATAATAATAATAATAATAATAATAATAATAATAATAATAATAAGGTAATACATCATCTATTGAGCCACTCCATCTGATGGCACTGTTGCTATGCTAAAGCACATAAATATGCTGTTAACAAGGTTGCTCATAGATCTTACGGCCTGTAAACTGTTTAAACAATTAGATGTTGAAATGCACCCTTACCCCAATATCTCTAGCATGTTGAACATTATTAGTGATGAGTATATAACACTCTCTCTAGACATTACTCTTGACTATTGTACAGCATACGATATGAAGGTTTCTGTACTTGTAATGACAAAAAGTCTCTTGAACTGATTTTTTGCTTCAATGTATTATAATTGATGTGAGTTGGTAAAAATTGTAACAAATTGTCAAAAGACCCTCCTTTCATTGTCAGGGTTCAGAATTGACGAAATGATGAGTGTAAATCATGATTTGGCAAAGATCATGATCAAGTCATGCACTTTCCGAGTCTTTTTCAAGATCAAAACAACAGTGCAATGGTGGACAACTGTTTGGCATTGTAGTTTTCAGATTGATCTGCTACAGAAGGCAAATTCGCTGGTCTTTCTTCAACCCCAAAAAAGAAAATGTTTGACCCAGCTGAAAAAAAACTGTCTTTTGTGGTGGTTTAATGAAATTAAGGCATTGTCAAACATCTGGAATGGAAGGTCGATCATGTCAATGCCAATGAACGGGTTCCATTTGCTCATGGGACAGGCTTTGAGGGCTGGCTGGTTTTCGCTTTTTCCCAACCAGTACGGTGAATTGATTTTTGAACATGGGATCAGCTTATAGTGAACCTTATTACAGCTGACTTTGAAAGGTGTCAAAACGGCCATAAGGAATATGACCACAGGTCTTAGAGAGGTCTGTCAAGAAAACCTTGTTTCTCGATAAACAAAACAAACCAAAAAAAAAAGTTTTTTTTTCAAAAACAATCCAAAAAGACTTGGTTATAAAAAAATAAAAAAAATAAAGAGAGAGAGACTGGACAAAAAGAAATAATGTTTTTTTTGTTAAAAAAAAAAAAAGACGGAATATTTTTAAAAGGCAAAAAAAAAAAAAAAAACATTTTTTGATTTTTAATAAAAATATATACATCAAACTGATTAAAAAAAAAAAAAAACAATAACAAACAACAAACCAGAAAAAAAAAAAAAAAAGAAAAAAACTTTGGTAAACCAATCCAAACATTAAAACATGTAAATGACAAGAAAATTTGAAAAACAGCCTGGTAACATTATATCTATTTGTTTTTCACTAGCAACAGTGCCATCAGATGGTGTTGCTCAATAGATGCTGTATTACCAATAATAATAATAATAATAATAATAATAATAATAATAATAATAATAATAATAATAATAATAATAATAATAATAATAATAATAATAATAATAATAATAATAATAATAATAATAATAATAATAATAATAATAATAATAATAATAATAATAATAATAATAATAATAATAATAATAATAATAATAATAATAATAATAATAATAATAATAATAATAATAATAATAATAATAATAATAATAATAATAAATCTTAATATTGTAAATTATTTTTTAATATATGTTCCTAAAATGTGAGTCTTTCTTAATGACAACACTTAAAAATATAGATGAAGAATAGCAGTGGTACCTGATTGTTAAGATTTAAAGCTAAAGCTAACTTTAGTGAAACCTGACTTTTAAACAAATGAAATATAATAGAAATAAAATTTTTAAAAAGGCATGTGAACTGAGAAAAGAAATTGAATAGCTTTTAATTTTAGAGTATGCATGTCAATGTATCAATATAGCGATATATCAATATGTATGTAGACGTATCAATAAAAATTTATAATTTTGAAATTGATTTGATTAATGGTACTTATGCTCATTTTATTAAATCTTATATTCTAAAGATAGATTCTGAAAATTCAGAAAAAGATTTTATTAAAATATTAAAGCTAATGTTGATGCAATTAGTAAGATTTATACTGAAAATAATAGTATTATTGCAATAAATAAACCTTATTTTCCACTATAGAATATTTGCACAATATCTATTAAGGCTGAAGATTTACTATTGAAAAACATAGACGCAATGCTGTTTAGAGAGAAAATTATTTTAAAATATTATAGATGCAACTGCAATAAAAATATTGGCTATTTAATAGATTACATTATAGTTAGGAGTTGAATACAAAAAAGTTCATATTACACAAACACCTATGTGTGCAGATTAATCATAAATGGGTATATTCCAAGGTTGAAATAAGTGTATTAAAATCCGGTTTTTCCCATATTGGTAATCATAAAATTACCATGTATTTTACTTTGATACTATCTAATTTTCACGATAGATATCAGAGCTATTTAGGTAAGCTTCTATTATTCGGTGATTGTCATTTTACAGAATCGTAATGTTTTTAATGAATTCTATATATTATGATACAAAAAAAAAACTATTTTTGGTTCACTAAACAAATTATGATTGATTTTCTGCCAAAAAATCTGTTATTAGTGACATTATTTTAAATAAAGAAACAATGGACATTTTTTGATTGCAAGAAAAAGAAATTGATATGAGGTGGTTGAAATTAAATGAATTTAAAGATAGAATTCAACAAGTGACAAAAAAAATTAAATGATTGAGAGATTATAACTGTAAAGGAGATACTGACACGTTATCGTTTTATATTTTTTGACTTCTTGAAATTAACATAAGGACATAAAGAAAAATATTATAATCTTCTTAAATGCAGAATGACACTTATTTTTCAATTTTAATATATTTCAAGAAGATGGGACAGAAATGTTAATAATTTTAAACAACATTAAAAAAGATCTGATGATGTCATTGGATGATATATGAAACATGTCCATATTTATAGAATTAAAACAGCACTGTAATTTTAAGAGAAACATTTGCAGGTTCTTATAAAAAACACCAAAATAATGCTTTGATCATATATTGAATTCTGAAATTATTTTAAAATATATTACTAACGAAAATTATAATTTAATTTTAATGATGCTTCTATGTTTATATATATATTGTAACAATCCAGAGAAGGTAAAATAAAGGTATCTGCACTACAGGGCGCCATCTAGGCATTTGAACCTAGAAAAATTTATAGAGTAGGCAGATACGTAAGTCAAAAAAAAAATTTTTTTTTTATATTTTGTATCCGGTCATTAGCCCATGTCACTAGCTCAGTGGAATAGCAGAGATTTAATAATATAATATAAGAGTATATATAAAAAAGAATAAAATAAGCCACTGCCAGTAATTAACACACAAACATTTATTTATGCACATATATATATATATAGGATTGAAAATTGTTTTAGTATCAGTTTACATTTTAACATCTAACATTATTTTTAACTTTACTTTGAATTTTAATTTACATTTTAATTTCTATTATATTATAAGTTTACATTTTAATTAAGTTTGCACAGATGGGATTATAAAAGCTTGTTTTAATATGTTGCATATAGATTGGTTACATAGATTTCAATGGTTAAAAACATTTCAAAATAAACATAAATGATCAAAACATAAAATCACTGATACTGACAATTGCAGAGGGAAATTTATAAGTAACCCAATAGTATTCACCATAAGATACTTGCATTGTCACCAATAACTTAAAAGACATCCGAATAAATACATTTTAGATATGCACCATGAGGTATCATTATTTATCGAATGTCTATATATTCTGATCAAATATGAAATCCAAAACATAATTAACCGATAACGAATCCATGCAAATGTCTATAAACAACTTACATTTAATGCATTTTTATTTAGTATCGAGTATGAATAGACTACATAGATTTGCATTTGAGAATAAACATTCTATCCCTATTTAACCTTAGGCTAAAATTCGTAGTCAAACTGGCATCAATTCATCTGATATATCAATGTATTCAATGTAATAAAATATGGCAGCACAAAAAGTTCAGTTGAAAGACATACATAGAAATTTTAAACAAATTTTATAAATTAGCAATGTTTTAATATATATATATATTATAACGATCCAGATTTTTGCGAGCTTAATGTAATCTGCACTACAGGGCGCCATCTAGACATTTGAACCTAGAAAAATTTATAAAGTAGGCAGATAC
Organism: Epiperipatus broadwayi; assembly: GCA_028023455.1. NCBI lineage: Eukaryota > Metazoa > Onychophora > Udeonychophora > Euonychophora > Peripatidae > Epiperipatus > Epiperipatus broadwayi. The sequence goes on along the minus strand of JAQFVV010006287.1, from coordinate 1,070,422 downwards.
ATAAGTCAAAAAAAATTTTTTTTTCTTTTATATATTTTGATATCCGGTTGTTAGCCCATTGTCACTAGCTCAGTGGAACAGCAGAGATTTATATTTTATAAATTCTTATTTAAGAATAATTTTTAAAAAAAAAAATAAGCCACTGCCAGTAATTAACATACAAACATTTATTTACGCACACATATATAAAATTTAACATTATTATTTTAGCATGTTTACTTTCACATTTAACATTATTTTTAACTTTTATTTTAGATTTTAATTTACATTTTAATTTTTATACTATTATAAGTTTGCACAGATGGATTTATAAAAGTTTGTTTTATAAATGTTGAGTATAGTTCAGTTACATAGATTACACGGTCAAAAACATTTCAAAGTAAACATAAACGATCAAAATATAAAGTCATTGATGGAAATGCAGAGGGGAATTTATAAGAAACCCAATGGCATTCATCATAAGATGCTGCAAGACACCAATAACTTGAAAGACATCTGACATAAATACATCTTAGATACTCACCGTAAGGTATCAGTATTTACCTAATGTCTATACATTTTGATCAAATATGAAAACCAAAAACATAATTAACCGGTAACGAACCCATGCAAGCAACTATACCCAACTTAAACTTAATGCATTTTTATTTAGAGTATCAAGTATGAATAGACTACATAGATTTGCATTTGAAAAGAAAATATTCTATCCTTATTTAACCTTAGGCCAAAAGTTCACAGTCAAACCGGCGTCAATCCATCTTATACATTGATGTATTCAATGTAGCATGAAAATACAACAGTACAATATACTATACTGTCAGGAATGGACATCTGAACAGTATAGTTAGAGAAGACATTGACTCTTGTTCAATCTGTATGGCAAGAAGGACAATAAAATAAAAACTCCATAGGAAGGGACCATGGCCCTTTTTGCCAACTTACAATCCCATCCATAGGCAACAAGGTTTTGTGCGGTGTATAAAACGATTCTGCCCATAGCGAACCTCATACTACATCTACTAATTACACCAATATATCCAATCCATTGACCTAATTCAACTACAAAACAAATAACCTAAGATTACCCTCCCCTAATATAACTTTACAAATCTATATAGCCATTCACGCCAGACTTAAGTTTAACATTTATATAATTTAATTTATTACAAAACAAAAATCATAAATAAAACTTAAAGAACAAAAAAAAATGGAAATGATTTAAAAAAAATACATCAAATAAAATTATAACTAATTAATAAATAATTTAGTTTGGTCAGATAGGAATCTATTTCTATATATATTTTTTAAATACAGGGAAAGTTTATATTTTAAAGTTCTTAAAGTTTTCAAATGTTCATTAATTATATATTTTTTACTGTTTTGAAAAATGTCCGTAGTGTCTGATTTTTTGTAATGGAAGGTGTTAATTTCCACGAAGTCATAAGGAGATCATTGTGCAGTTAACCGTTTGTCCTTTATGGTTGATGGTATTCTTCTGGACCTTGATGTCCTGTGGTCCGCAATATTGGAAAACAATGTTTCATTTTTTTGAACAACTGAAGGAATTGAAAGTGCATTTTTCAACCCCTTCTCCTCCAACCCTCTCCAACTTAACACATATATGTCATCTTGTAATAACCCCTAGTAATTTTCAAACTTTTTCTTTTATATTAATTTTAAGGATTCAATTTACATTAGGTCATCAGTGTGATGGTCCTTTCGCTGAGGTCTGATTCCATTGTTTTTCTTTCCTATCTGACCTTTGCTTATACATTTAAATGTCCAAGGCTAGTTTACATTGACTAATTAAAACAATCATTTCCATTTTCTGATTACTTAATGTGTTTTCCAAAATTAAAGATATATTTTTATCTCTAAATCTTTTTAAGTTTTTGCTTTTAAAATAATTTTTTTATGTTTAATAAAGTTTTATTTTAATAATAATTTTTTTTTTCATCTGTGCGATTATATATATATATATATGAGTTTAGTATAGAATTTTAATTTTCAATTTTTAATTCTTAAAAAGGAAGTTTTATTTGCGAACTCTTATTCTTTTCATGTTTACTAATAAAAAAACAATGTAACGTCGTCTGTGCCCGTTACAATATATATATATATATACACATTAAACCTTAACAAAAAATTTTAAAGCAATTACTTAACAAAAGCATTACAAATATTATTGAACAAAGATGGAAAAAGATATTTTCAGAGATTGGAGAAGAGTTTTAACTGCTGATGTATATTTACTGTATTATAGTAGTATTAATGAATGGGGGATTTTGTCATTGTCATGAGGATACTCAAACTCATCAAAAGTAGCCCCTAAGTCTCAGAATAGCAGGAGTTTCTGTGGCAATTATCATGGGAAGAACTATGCCATATGTGAGAGGCTTTTAAGTATCTTAAGCGTGAAATTAGTAAGGCTTAATTATGACAACAATTTGGTTATATTATTTCTTCCAGATTGTAAGTTGTATAATATTTTTAAAAGGAGATAACTTTCTGGACATTGATGATACATTATGATATGTGATTTTTTTTTTCATCACAGACTTTGGAATCAGAAGTATTTTTTTTAATTACTGAGGGTTGTCCTAATCACAAGAAACAAATTAATCATGAAAGAAGAGAAAAATTAATCTTCATAATAAGATCTCCCAGAATGGCATTTTACCACTAGCATATTAAGCTGTGATAATGATAAAATAGCTGAGCATATGAAAATTAAATGCACCACTAGGTCACTAACTAGTTAGGAAATTTAATGCATGGTGATCCAAAAGTTAACAATGATGATAAATGCTACCAGCTAAACCTAGGGAGAGAAAGAGATCTTCAACATTGTTCACACAGAGACAAACGTTATCCAAAATAATTATGTAAAATTTTAAAGTTTATTAAATATAAAACAATTATTTCTCAAACAAAGCATTAAAGTTTGACATAGATTTATTTCTCCAACAGATTTATCAGAGAATATTTGAGAGTATTGGCATCAAACACTTAGACTGATAAGTTTGTTACTCACCTAAGAATTAAAAGGGATTTATGTCTTCCTGCTAGCAATTTATATAAAAAAATTCCAGTTTTCCTTTATTTATAGATTTTTTAAAAAAAAGATCTAATATGGAAGTTGACAAACAGCAGAGGTGAGCTTCCCTTAGGCAAGAAAAGAAATATCGGCACATAAGAATGTCAAATCCATGCAAACACTCCAGGGAAAAGACCATGTTCAAAATTTCCATGGCTGACTTTGAAAATAGAACAAGAAAAGATTACGATTTTACATAATCTTAAATAGAAGAAAAGAAAATCTCCAATTTAGGAAAAACAGAACAATAAATTCAGTAAAATGCTAACTAAAAGATTTAAAGTCTGCAGGAAATGCAAACCAAGACTATCTAAATTAATTATAACAAAAAAGCACTATCAAGGGTTAGTAATCCAAACAGAGAAAAACACTAAGCATATAAAATATAAACTTTCAAGATAAATAAATTTAAAGTATGATATCTTAAAATTTAAGACTTTGATACACATACTAATAAGACAAATACATAATAAAGTAATTACTGATATTTAAATGAATGTGAAAAACATATTATACAGAGAGGTTTCTTTTTGAATTAAACTGATACATTAACATAGAGATTTAAACAAAAGATTTAAGCCCTGGTTATACTATGAAAATATTCATTTACATGGGTGCATAATGTTAGGTCCAGATGATTTCATCCAGTGAGGTAATGCACAGTTTATTTTACCTGTAATTCATTTTGAATATTTTGATTTTCATTTATTAATCTGTTCATAAGTCTGAAGGCAATTGTTATGATCATTTCTGGACTAGGTTCTTAGGTCATATTCTTGAAGGCACATTATAAAGCTTCGGGATTCATCTTTGGGTTGATTTAGTATGCATATTGTTAAGACTACTCATAGTGTGTATTTTTGGCATGGTGAGAGTCTGCAGAAATCCAACTTCGGTGATCCATGGTGAGCAAATATAAAAATTAGAATCACTCTGAATAAAAATCACAAATAAAAGCAGAAGAAACCTCTGGCTATTTGTGTGAATTGTTATCTCCCACTTAATCATTAATTACATGCTTTGACCAGGGTAAATCTTTATTTCCCACTTACTTAATTCACAACATCTGACCAAGACTCTCATCTTACTCAACATTAATTAAAAAAGTAAATCAAAAATAAGTATCAGATTTCGAAATAGATTACAATAAAAAATAAAAAGAAATTTGATCTCAATCAAAACTTTTAAAAATTAAAATGCTTATTCAAATAGATTAAAACTTTGCTTGCTTTTTATTACTGTAATAAAAAAAATAGTATTGAAAGAAAATTACTTTAAACTAAAATCTATTGAAGAGTAAAATCAAAGAATATTAAAGTATAAACGAGTGTGTGTGCTATTGCACATACTCTTAAAATATAACAAAAACAACATACTAGTAATAATAACAAGTCAGATGTCGCATGACTTATATATAGCTTGCACTTACAAATATGTAAAATTAAGAGCGTGCTAATAACTAAACAAGCTTTTTTTTTTTTATTTATGATAAATGCTACTACAACAACATACACAACTTTTACATACAGTTTTCTTTTAAAAGCTTTATAAATATAAATGTTAGTTTTAATTTCATGATGGTTGCTTTGAAGCACATAAAGCATCAGTTCAACTGTCCATCATGCCATGAAAAAACTTCTTTGCTATTTTTTTAAACATTTAAAACAACCCTCAGAAACCTGGCTGAACGTTTAAACTGCAGTATGTCTAAAAGAATATTTTATTTTATTAACAGAACTTTCTCCATTATCATAATTTATGTATACATTTTTTAAAAGTCTGTCCAATTACTCTGAGCTAACCTCTGTCATGCAGTTCTTTCTTTCAGAAAGTTTGATCATTATAATGGTCCAGCCTCTTGAATTGATCTATGGCCTCCCTGTTTGCATTACTGTAATCTATTGAAGCAGTCAATCTTAGCTTAAGATTAAGCTTCATAGTTCCATCTACTAACCTGTATTCAAACCCTATATCTCATCCTATTCCTTTTGTCATGTATATATATTTTATGTGTATATTTGAGATGTGTTCCTAAGATATAAAAGTTTAATGTTTCAATAACATTTTTAAAAATTATTACTAATCCTATATTTTATTAAATTAAAGTATGTAGGTGTGGCTCAACTATATATATATATATATATATATATATATATATATATATTGAGATATCTATATATATATATATATATATATATATATATATATATATATATATATATATATAGGAGCAACCATACTAACAAAATACTGATTTTTTAAAATATTTTATTATACATCATTTTTTAACTTTTTCTTTTTAAATTGCTTGTTTTTCTTATTAAACTGTATATTTTATAAAATCCAAGATGGAACATACAACCATTAATTGTCCAAAAATAATTAAAGGGTTGGAAACACTACTGTTTTAATATGGGGGATGTATTTTTAATTAGAGTTTTAACTTAAAATAAAATGAGGATTAAGGTTAAAAATTTTCTTTTGTTATAAACATTTTTGTCAAATCTATTTCCAATCTGGAAATAGATTTGAATGTAATTTTGAAATGTTATCTAACAGTTGCATCTTTCAAAAACAATGAACAAAGGAAACTTAAGATTTTAGATCAGAGATTAAATTTTAAGCTAAAACTAATTAATGAAAAGCATTCTTCAAATACTTGGGCATGAGTATAAAATGGCCAGATTTTAAATCACCAACAGATAGATACTACTGAGAAAAGTGTGTTGTCATCAATACTCCACGCAACTTTGAAATATAGTATAATGATAGAGTAGATACCAATCATCTTTTGGACCCTTTTGGGTCTTTTTCATGCTAATGGACCATTTAACTGCTGCCCTGAAAGGAAGTAAAAGCCTGATGGAGAACTTTAGAATGCTGATAGAAACTTGCTGGCCACATAAGAACTCGCATGGATCCATTAAATGCCATACTTTGAAAATGGACTCTTAAATTGTGCACGGTAAATTTTCAGCCCACCATCTGAAAGTAGATATAGCCTAACTAATCTCATCAAGATTTTTGTCATAACTGATTTAACCATGTGTAATATGTAATTTGCTCTTAAATAATTTCTATAAATCTAATTTTCTTTTATATGCTCTAACTTTCTTTAATTTTGGTGTGGTCATTTATTTATAGTTATTTATTATTTGATTTTATATGTACACTTTTATTATTAATATGCCAATCTCAAACAAATTGGCAGGCTTAATTTCTAAAAATCTTTTGCTTCTCTTTAAGTAAATCTTCACAAATTAAGGTTATTACAGTCCCCTTAAATATAATGCATTATTAATTAATAAGCTCAGCAGACTTTTTATGAGTCAACATTTTGTTTATGTTTTAATATAAGAATTTGTTTATTTAACTCTGGATTTTCTATCTGGGGAGAATCCAGAACTCAAGCTAATTAACACTTTAAAACTGTATTTATTTTATAAATGTTATTTTTCAATTCTGAAAAGGTAACCAATTAGTTGTTTTCTATAACTGCTCATTTTCTTTTATTTTTCCATACTCTTAAAATATATATACTTGAACATGCTATGCCTATCCACTTTCTTCATATGAAAGGCATCCACATCGGTGACATTTACAGCATGCCTTATCCACTAGAAAAGTGGGTGTTAGATTTTATTTTTCATTCAGAAGCATGACTTTATTTTTGAGTTCTCTGCCTATGTTTGTACTGCTACTTATTCATGTTATTATTTCTTTTGCTTATGACTTAATTTTAGTACTGTAGTAATAATAAATTGTGCTTTGCTCAATATATATATATATATATATATATATACCAATTATTAGTAGCTAGATTAATTACTAATATTATTTTAGTTTTATTATACAATCTCACCATCGTAATTCATTATTTCTGTATTTAAGAGTATATTCCTTGGTGAAAATAAAGTGTTCTTCTTACCAGCATTAATTAAAGGAATTTTCTTAAGTATTTTGTCATATAATCAAATATGTTTTCAAATGTATTTTATTTATTTTCATGAGCATAATAGTGTGAAAATAGTTTGCATTATATCTGTAATGAATCTTGGAATGCTCCCCAAAATAATGTTAGTCACCATGTTTCAGAACCATAATCCAAAGCGTTAATAGCAATTTTATGTGAATTCTTTCTAATAATCGATTGGCATCTTAATGATGGACCCACCAAAAATGTGTGTTTATTTATAATATATTATTTAGCTAATAAAAGAGCATATGAGAAATAATAGCATGAATGACATTATGTAATTATATACCATTTGGTAGACCACTTGCTCATTCACGCACAGACTAATGTATGCAATTAATTTATTAATGTATGTATAATAATTTGTCATTATATTAAACTATATTTTTAATGTCTAACTTATTTGAGTAGTTAGAATTCCTTTTCTCCACTTCCAAATGTACAGCCATGCATATACATCTTTTAGTTAAGTCATAGTTTAATAGATGTCTCACTGTCTTCTCTGCTCTGCTAGTGGGCCAGATTTAAAATTAATTCTTGTATGCCATCATTGTTGTGTTATCCATTAGGTGTTTGATCTGGGTTTTATAGAGTGGGTTCGAATCCAGGCTGGTCCCTGACCTAAATATTGGGCTTGACTTGGTTTAAAGTACATTTTATGAGTTCCAGTTCATGTTAGATAAATAAACATGTTTTGACCGATACACTATTAATGTCAATAATTCTGCCATTTCTTAGATCGATTGACCACCACTGCTCAGCATCATTTCTTGGACTGTAGATGACATATTTTGTTGGATGGTTCATATAATCTGGCCATCCAAGAAAGGAAATGCAGTTAATGATCTTAGCTTAGCCACCTGCCTAAAAAATTGTATGTGTTTCACGATGGATAATATGGTATTTCTCCTGGGAGACTCTGTAGAGTACCCCATTTTACCTGGCTTAACTCCAGAAAATTCTTAAAATTGCACAGCTGTACTCCACAAGCTGTACTCCACAAGAGTACACAGTTTTGTATATAAAGTATGCCACCGATTGGAGACTATTTGCTGAAGGTAGCTACTGCTGTCCAGAACTTTTTCATCTTCTTTCCTTGTTTATTTTGTAAGAAGGTTTACATAGGTCAGAGTAGTTTGAGTTGAAATGAAAGATTAAAGGTTCATAAAAGTAGAGTTAAAAATAGATATCTTAGTTATGCTTTGTATGTCCATGAAAAAGATACAGGCCACACTATTGATTTTGATGAAGCTAAGGTTGTCTTCTTTGAGAGAAATGAAATCAAAAGAAGAATTAAAGAGTCTTTATTATTGAAAATTTATTATTCTGAAGCAATTAACTTATTTAAGAGTTCTTTTAATATTAAGGCTGGAAAGTGAATGGATTTGTGGGTTGTTTTTAATATTATATATATTGTGTAGTTTTTGTAGTTCTTTACACTTGAGAAGTTTTCTTGTAGCAGTGAAACCTTAGGTTGTGTTTTAATATTATATTTATGCTGGTCTTGTTTAATTTTGGATTTGGGGTAGTTTTGATTATATATTGACTTGTTTAGCTTTATGCTTGTAATGTTTATATATATATATATATATATATATATATATATATAAACAAGAGAAATTATATATATATATATATATATATATATATATATATAATTTCTCTTGTTTTACTTTTTCAGTGTGTATCCACTCATGGCATATCTTTTCTAGCTGTACTACTATCATCTCTATGTTATCTGTCCTAATCTACCTTGTTCTAACTCATTTTTCACTTCTTTCAGACCTTCTTTTATCATTCTAACTTCCTAAATTTCTTTAATCAGATCTTTTTTATGGTTTCTATGATCTTATAATTTTTCTCACATTCCTTTAATTTATTTATCATTTCAGCTTTGAACTCCTCCAACATTTCTCCATTTTTTTCCTTCATTGCCTGCTGACTTTGTTTTATTTCTTGACACATTTTTTTTATTTCAGCTTTTATCATATTTATCTGACTTTGTTTCATGTCCATTATCATCTTCATCATCATCTGTGTTTTACTCCTTTTTTCTACTATTTGGGGTTTTTTGAAAAAAAACAGTACTTTCTTCCAACAGTTCTTCCTATCAATTTCTATACTGGCTTCCATTTTTGCAAACAAGATCAAACACCAATATATCTATCTTTTATTCTCAATTTTAATTTTTTTTTATTTTAAACGTATAAGTACTTAATATCTATTTATCTAACTCTTTCTTATGTTCGAAAATCCAAAAGAAAAATGCTATTTTACTGTTTATTTAATTATTCATTTGAAAAGGCTGACTCTTTACTTCAAAATGCTCCAGCAAGGCACACTAACTAGCACAAACTGATACCAAATACTAAATTGTGTGTGCTATACCTGAACTATTACACAATTGTCTGAACAAAATCTCACATGGGTTTTCAATTCAAAGCTCTATGTTAGTAGCACTAAAGTTTTAATATGTGTTATACTGGTCACTTTGATCTACTTTTGATAACTGAGGGTGGCACTATGTCACTAACAAGAATTAACAGTGTTATTACATAATAAATATTACATAGCTAGAAATGAATGGAAGGGAGTGGCAGTAGTAGAGTTAATACATGGTAATGGATTTATTATGTGTAAATAAAGGAGTGTTCGATTACTTAGAAAAAAGTAGAAAGACATGCATTAGATGCAGATGGCTGAGGGAAAAGGAGGCAATTCAAAAAGAAATGGGGAATCAAGCTTTTATATGAGATGCAAAAAGCAAAATGAAAAAGTTTGATAGATGGCAGTTTATGGATAATAAAAGAATAACCGAAGTAGTATTTAATTAGGTTATGAATAAAGGGCAGGCAACAACAAAGATGGTACATTATGCACAAGATTTGGATAAAGAATTTATGTCACTATACTTACACAAAGGGTAGGATGATTGTGTTAGGAGAATTGTTGAGTGTAATAGTTGCAATGAATGGGATAGAAGAACAGATGCATTAATAAAATGTAGGGAGTTGGAGAACTGAAGAACTAATATGGGGAATAAAAAAAGTTTAAATATATATTGAAGTAAACAGAATAATGGGTGTTTAAGGCTAAAATAGAATCTTTAGCAACAAGAGAATAAACATATAAACAGAAAAATATGGGTGATTTAGTCTGCAAATTGTGTAAGGTAGACATAGAAAATATTAGGCATCTGTTAATTCAAAGGAAATGTTTGCAAGTAGAAAGAGCACAAACAATGAAGTTATAAGAAAATAAATATAAAGAAAGGGATTATATACATGGTGGTCCTTGTTTTTTATGTTTGGTTTGCAAAAGGATAAGGGGGATTTAGATAAAAAGGTCATGGAGTTGACAAAGATTATGTTGTAGAAATGGGATAAAGCAGGATAAAGAAGAATATGGAGGAAATGTAGGACAGGGAATGAAAAGTGAATGTAAAGTGGCTAATATGTTTCTCTGGGCATAGTATCTGAGATCCTCGACTGTGATAAAGGAGAAGTCACAGTGCATCTCATCTCATCACCTCATAGAAAATTTAATTTATGGTGACCCAAAAGTTGATGATGATGATCAATGAGACCAGCTAGATCCAGAAAGAGAAAGAGATGTTTAATATTGTTCAGACAATTGAGAAAGGACACAGAGACAAACATTAGCCAGAATAATTATGAAAAAGTTTAGTTTATTAAATTAAAAATAAATATTAGTCCAACAGACCATGAAAGTTTGTCCTAGATTTCTTCAACCAATTTATCAGAGAGTGTACAAGAATATTGGCATCAAATACTTAGACAGAGGGCTAGTAATACAAACAGAGACAAAAACCTAAGCATATAAAATATAAACTCAAAATACACTGTTGGATAAATAAATTTAAAATATGAAATTTTAAAAAGTAAGACTTCAACACAGGTACTAATAAGACAAATACATAATAAAGTAATTAGTGATATTTTAAACAAATATACAAAATGTATTATAGAGATAGGTTTTTATTTAGATTAAGCTGAGACTTTGACATGGAGATTTAAGCCCTGGTTATAATATAAAAATGTTTGTTTACTTTGAGACATAATGTTAAATCTGATTGATTTCTTCCAGCAAGGTAATACACAGATTATTCTACCTAGAATACATTTTGAAGTTTTTTGTTGAATTTCTATTTATTTATCTGTTCATGAGTCTGAAGGCAATCTTTAGGATCAGTTCTGGACTACGTTTTTAGATCATGCTCTTGAAGGCACAATTATGGAGCTCCAATATTCATGTTTATGATGATTTAGCACTGCATATTGTTAAGATTACTCATGGTATGTATTTTTAGCATGATGCAGAAATTCAACTTCAGTAATCCACATTGAGCAGTTAGCAAATATAAAAATTAGAATCACTCTGAATAAGAATCTCAAATAGAAGCAGAATAATAATCAGTGAAAAACCTGGGGCTACTTATGTAAATTGTTATCTCCCACTTAATCTTTAATTAAAATCTTTGACCAGCATAAATCTCTATCTCCTGCTTAATCTTAATTTAAAAGCAACATCTGATCAGGGCTCTTACCTTACTGAAAAATTAATTAAAAATTAAATACAAAAATAAGTCTCACCTTGATCACAATCAAAGTTTTAAAAATTTTTTTTTTTTTCAAATAGATTAAAACTTTGCTTGCTTTTAATTACTGTCAAAAAAATCAAGGATGCACAGCATATGTTACTATGTTTAATAAATTTATTTTAAAACACTGTTTACATGGCTGACCACACTTTATGGCATGATTTATGTGCTAAAACACCTAAAAATGCCATTTAATATGTGGCTTACCATATTTTTTGTGGCCATGGGTTACATTTATACAACAGTTCTGTTGTACTACACATTGAAGGCTATGTTGTCACATCACACTAAATTATTTATGTGAATTCACACACTTCACACTTATTTATGTAGTCATGTGAGAGTGTGTTCTTTCAATTATCTAAAAATCATTCATTGTAAACAAAGTTTTTTTTTCTTATTGAAATCACATGAATTGATTAACCAATAATTATTGTAGGGTTCTCACACTTCTGTAATCAAGTTTTAAAGTGAAAAACATTGTCAAAGGGCATGTCTGAACATAGTTTGAAGTAGGTAATGCATCAAATAATGTATTCTCAATAAACTCAATGAGACAAACAACATGGCAGAGGAAAACCCACATGTTCCATTCTCTCATTTACTGACAACAGAAGATAATTTGACTTGACATTGCCAAAATAGTGTTTGTTCAAGCTGTACATCTGATATATTACTGGAAAAAAAAACAGAACCAAAAAAAGTGTAATAAGTTTTAAATTTGTTGGTGTTATTTTTAAAAAAAATTGAACCAAAAAAAGAGTAATAAGTTGCAAAACCAAAAATAAATGCATACTAAGTTTTACATTTATTGTTTTGTTTTTTAAAAAAAAAAAAACAACATAAAAACAAACCAAAAAAACAACTGCAATAAGTTGAAAATTTTTAGATGCTAATAAAAAAGCATACTAAGTTTGATATTACTTGATTTTATTTTTTTAAAAAAAGAAACCAAAAAAACAATCATAATAAGTTGAAAATTTGTTGATTTTAATAAAAAAATATTTAAAAAGTACAAATTCTGTGTTTGATTTTTTTGTAAGAAAAAAATAAAGAAAATCCAAAAAAATATGGCCTGGAAATGTTAATCTTTTACTGTTTTTGCATGGCAACAACACCAACAAGCAGCATGTGTGTCTAATCAACCAGTACCCTCAAATGTATTGAAGAGTAATATTACAAAATTTTAAAATATAAATGAGTAAGTGTGTTATTGCACATACTCTTAATATACATAAAAAATAACATACACAACCTTTAAATACAGTTTTTTAAAAAAGCATTATAAATATAAATGTTAGTTTTAATTTCATGATGGTTGCCATTGAAATGGATAAAGCATCCATTTCACCTTCCCTATCATGTCATAAAAAAAAAAAGTATGTCCTATTTTTTTTTAATATTTAAACATTTAAACCCCTCTCAAAAACCCAGCTGAATGTTTGCCCTGCACTCTGTCTAAAAGAACATTTTATTTTATTAACAGAACTCTCTCCATTCTCATAATCCATGTATACAATTTTTTTCAAGTCCATCCTATTACTCTGACCTAGCCTCTATCAGGCAGTTATTTCTTTCTGAAAGTTTGAGCACTATGGTGGTCCAGCCTCTTGAATGTATCTATCGGCTCCCTTCTTATGTTACCATAATCTATTGATGTCAATAATTCCACCTGAAGAGGAATCTGAATCTGAGATTCAGATTGTGCTTCACAGCCCATCTCAAATCGTATGCTACCAAACACATTTTTGTTGCTTTTCTTGATATATTAACTAAAATACATCTTAATGAAGATATATGCGTAGATATCTGAATTTAAACACACACACACAAAAGAAAAATAATAAATATAGTATTTAAAGGGAGAATACATATACGCAATAGGTTATGGAGATTAATTGTAACAAACTTATAATATCAAAATATATTATATTTTCTGTATTTTTTTATTTATTAAAGTTATAGTAATTATTTAGTAATTGCGGCTCAGATGCACATTGATATTGTAGAGACAAACTGACTGAGCAAATATTTACTAGAAAAAGTTTGTTGTATGCCATTCTATAAAATTTTATCTTTTAAATTATTTTTGCTATTAAACTATACTTTTCTTTTTAAATCCAAGATGGAAGAAGCAATTGTAATTAGTCAAAAATAATTAAAGGTGAGAAACTTAATTTTATTTAATCTTCTAAAATAACTTTAATTAAAAGTTTCTCTAAAATCAAAATTAGAAACTAAACTAATTGATTTATTTTTGTCATGAACATTTTTTTATCAAATTAATTTCAGTTTGAATACATGTTATCTAACAATGGCATCTTCCAGCACAATGAGTAAAGGTTATATAGAAATTCTTTTAAAAATTAGATCAGAGAATGATTAGCAGTGCCCAATCAAAAAAGCATTCCATAAATACCGGGGCATAGTATAAAATGGGCTAATTTTGACCACTGGAAAAACTAAAAAAGTCAATGCAAGCAGTTGCCAAATAAATTTACATTCATTTGATTTTAATGTGTCATGAATAAACCCATTTCACCTTTCTCACCATTTGAGATGGCCCTCCCTGAAATCTGTGCCCAGGATCCCAATACTCATAAACTATAACTATGTGCCTGTTTATTAAATAATGAACTTACTACCTACCTGAATAACTATGCTCATCAAACTAGATCTAGTTCTCTGAGGGAAATCTGAACATCACCAAAAGAACAGCCAAGTTTGTACAGAGTTAATAACTTCAAGTGCTGCTAGACTTTTAAATTTACATTGAATAATTTCAAATCTCACCTATCTGTTTCTTTAAACACTTTGTAAAAACTTCCTTGTAAAATTAATATTAATTATGAATTAATCAATTTGTAAATTCTTACCTTGTTAATCAAATGTACTTTGTTCTCTCTATATAACTTAGCAGTGATCTCTCCTACATTAAACCTTTCTTGAACAATTATTATTTCTTTATTTCACATCTATGTGGCAATATTTTTATTTTCATTATTATATTTTATATTTGTATATACTTAATTATATGTCAATAATTTTCCCCAGATTCGCAAATGTCTATGCTATTTCTTTTAAAACCCCTTCCTTACTTTTCAGAGAGTGATTAATCTAGTTTTTAATAAAAGAAAAAAAAACAAATTTGTTATTCTTATAGAAGACACCTGCAAGTCTGGGAAAGTAAAATAAAAGACAATCAGATAATTATTGTACAATGTTATTTTCAAAAAACAGAGTAAAAATCTGTTTTCTTAGAAATGTTTTTTTTATTAATTAAATAATAGTGCCAACTTCTAAAAACTTTAAATATACTTATATAAATTAAATCAATATTATTTTCTTGAAATCACTAACCACCATCTACTTTATATATATATATAATTATCCCAGATTAGCTTTAGGCATTGTTTCGCTTATTATTTCTAAATAATACATGGGCAATTTAAAAGTATTGCAGTTTGTAATGTTAATTGACTATTTATTAGTCTGCATTACAGTGACATGTTTATTTCATGTTTAAAGAGGTTTATTTAAACTTCATTGTATCAATATTTCATACTATGCAGTCAAGTTGCAAGCTTTAAGTGTCCATATATATTCAATGGACCATAATAAGAATGGATTTCCATTCTTGCTATTAAAAGGTGTGAAGGTTGCCTTGACAGCAGTCAGAAATATTGATTGCTATATTTTACTGTGAATGTTTATGTGGTCACTGGTTGGAACTTAATTTATATATATATATATATATATATATATATATATATATATATATATATATATATATATATATATATATATATATATATATATATATATATATATATATATATATATATATATATATATTTAAGGTATTTATGAAAGCACTTAAAACCAAAGATTTGTATTAGTTATACATTGAGGGAAGCTTTATGTGTAATTTAAAGTAATAAAGGGAAAGGAGAGAATCCCTAGTTCTATGAGCTATTATATTAGCATTAAGTGTACTTCTCCCATATCTATGAAGTAAATCAAATCATACCAGTACACTGGGTCTTTATCAATAAAGATAGGGAATAATTCTTTGTACTTAGTTTTTAAATTTGTATAATTATATTAATTCAAGTATTATGTGTATACTGGCCTTTAGTTATATACATTTGTGTTTCATTTCCTGGGTGTATTGGAAAACCTGAGTCATGTCTATTTTTACTCCCAATTCCAAGGACAAGGTTTGTAAATCCCTTGGGGCTTCTTCGGCACTAGATATTATTGTGTAGGATCTGCTCTGGCAAAAGTCCAGTCTATGGCAATTCAATAAAGTACATTCTTAATTTGTGACCTGACTTTGCCAATGTTTGCAGAAAGTCACCTTCTTTATCTGTAAACTGAAGCACCTTCTTCGATCTTAGAATGAATCACTTCATTGGCATCATACACATACCACTCTCCCATATTTCATTCTCACTAAAGCCTATCAATACTCCTAAAGCATACTGTTATGATTATGATAAATGGATTGTCATTTTTATATTCTCATTCATATATTTATAAGTGCTGTTTCTGCCACAGTGATTGCTTCCTAAATTAGCTTCCCACATATGTTCTTATTTCACAAATGTGAAATTTTAGTTTTTAGTAATAAAGTATAATTACCATTTGCCATCAAACTCAATAATATTATGTATTGGTGCGAGTGCTGTTGTTATATAATGGTGGACTTAAAGAACTTTAAATAACTGTAATCCAGTGCTATTAAAAATCTTATATATACTATGTAATCTGTTAATCATTGACATATAAATAGCCACATTAGATCAAAGTGATAAATTATTCATTATTGCAGCATAACTTGAATAAGTATGCTCATTTTATAGTATTGTAAGAGGGATTAATGTCATCTAAAAGAGATAAATACCCATTTTTATTTTTTATTTTGACACAAATAACGTAATCAATTATATATATATATATATATATATATATAATAAAGATTTATATTATATTTCATTGATATATATATATATCAAGTTAACTTAATAAATCTTATATATATTTCTAAATATCAAAGTCATTGTTTCATTTATTGAATAGCCTTTTCTAACTTTTTTACTACATCATCTATACCCTGTTTTATTTCCTTGTGTAGCACCTCTTTCTTTAACATATCTAATTCCTTTTGTGTTATTTTCTTTATGTTTATCCACATCTCGAACATCTCCTCTCCCTGTACTACCTTCACCTCTATGTTATCTGTCCTAATGCTATCTTGTTCTACTTCATCTTTTACTTTTTTCACACCTTCTTTTACTATCACAACTTCCTGAATATCTTTAATCAGATATTTTTCTATGGTTTCTATGGACTCATAATTTTACTCAACTTTTTTAATTATTTCTTATCTCATTTCTTTCATTTCCTTTATCATTTCAGCTTTGAACTCATCTAACATTGTTCTAATTTCTTCCTTTATTGCCTGCTGACTTGGTTTTATTTCCTGTCACATTTCTCACATTTCAGCTTTCATAATATATGTCTAACTTTGTTTCATGTCTATTATCATCTTCATCATCATCATCTTCATTATCTGTGTCTCACTATCTTCTTTTTCTACTATTCAGGAATTTTTGAAAGAAATGGGGCTTTCTTCCAATAGTCACCCTATAAATTTCTATGCCAGCTTCCATTTTTGCAAACAAGATCAAACCCCCATATATATATATATATATATAATTCTCAATTTTAAAATTTTTCAATTTAAAATATAGAATAAAACAAGATCAAACCCCCATATATATATATATATATATAATTCTCAATTTTAAAATTTTTCAATTTAAAATATATTAGTACTTAATATTTATTTATCTAACACTTTCTTACATTCAAAAATCCAAAAGAAAAACGTTATTTAATTGTTTATTTAAATATTCATTTGAAAAAGATCAATACCCCACTCCAAATTGTTTCAGCAATACACCCCAATTAGCACAAACTGATTCCAAATACTAAATTTTGTCTCTTACACCTTAAATATTACTCAATTGTCTGAACAAAATCTCACATGGGTTTTCAATTTGAATCCCTATGTTGGCAGTGCCAAAATTTTTATATTGGTTGTATCAGTCACTTCAATCTTCTTTTGAGCACAGATAGTGCCATTAGGTCACTAACTAAGAAATTAACAGTGTTTTATATAGTAAATATCATATAGTGAGAATTATATGGAAGGGAACTGCTGCAACACAATTATCACATACTAATGGATAGGTCATGTGTAAGTAAATGGGTATTAGATTATTTAGAAAAAGTACAAAGAGAAGTAGGAGACATGCACTAGGTGAAGGTGTGTTAGGGAAAAGGAGCCAATTCAAGGAGAAATGAAATTGTCAAGTTTTTATATGAAATGCAAAAAGAAAAATGAAAATGTTCAATATATTGCAGTTTATGGATAATAAAAGAATAGCCAAAGCAGTATTTAATTGGGTTATGAATAAAGGGCAGGCAACAAGATGGGTGAGAAATGTGGTACAGCATGCAGAATATTTGGATAAGGAATTTATATCAGTATAGCCTATATAAAGGGTGGGATGATTGAGGTGAATTGTTGAGTGTAGTAGCTGCAATAAATGGGATAGAAGAATAGATGCATTAATAAAGAGTAGGAAGTTTGAGAGATAAAGAACTACTATGAAGAGTAAATAGAGTTTAAATATATGGATGTAAAGAAAATATTGGGTGTTTAAGGCTCAAACAGGAACTTTAACAACAAGTGAATAAACACATAAATGGAAAAATGTGGGTGATTTAATCTGGAAGTTGTATAAGGAAGGCATAGAAAATATTAGGCATTTGTTAATTCAAAGGAAATGTTTGCAAATATAATGGGCATAAATAATAACATTGTGGGAAAATAAATATAAACAAAGGGATTATATAGAAGGTGGTTCTTGGTTTTTATGCCAGGTTTGGAAAAGGATAAGGGGGATTTAGATATAAAGGCTATGAAGTTAACAAAGATTATGATGTGGAAATGGGATGGAGCAGGATAGAGAAGAATATAGAAAAACTTAGGGTGGGGTATGGAAAGGGAAAGCAAAGTGACTAACAAGTTTCTCTGGGCATAGTAGCTGAGAGATTCCTGACTCCAATTAAGCAGAATGCATCTCAACTCATCATCTCATAGAAAATTTAATTTATGGTGATCCAACAGTTAACAATGATTATGAATGCTACCACCTAGACCCAGAGAGAGAAAAAGATCTTTGACATTGTTCAGACAATTGAGAAAAGGACACAGAGACAAATGTTAGCCAAAGTAATTTTAAAAAATTTTAAAGTTTATTAAATCTAAAATAAGTATTTTTCAAACAAAGCATGAAAGTTTAACCTATATTTCTCCAATTGATTTATCAGAGAGTGTGTGAGATTATTGGCATCAAACACTTAGCCAGAAAAATTTGTTTCTCACCTATGAATTAAAAGGGATTATGTCTTCCTGCTAGCAATTTATATAAATAAATTTCAGTTTTCTTTTAGTTTGAGATTTCAAAAGGGAACAATCTGGTCCAGAAGTCAACAAACAGTGCAGGCGAGTTTTCCTTATTCTGCAAAGTAAACATTGGGGTCCCCACAAACTCTCCATGGAAAAGGTTATGTTCCAGACCTCTAAGTCCGACTTGATAAATACAACAAGAAAAAATTATGATTTTATGTAATCCTAAATAGAAGAAAACAAAATCTCTGATGTAGGTAAAACAGAACAATACACTCGATAAATTGCTAGCCAAAAGATTTACAGTCTGCAGGAAACACAAACCAAGCTTATCTAAATTAATTATAATGAAAAGGGTTGGGTAAGTTAAAAAAAAATACTAATATCTGCCCAAGCATTTATCAAGTGTTAGTGATACAAACAGAGAAGAACACTAAGCATATAAAATATAAACTCACAATATACTCTTGAATAAATAATTTAAAATATGAAATCTTAAAAAGTAAGACTTCAATACACATACTAATAAAAAAAATACATAGTAAAGTAATTAGTGATATTTAAATGAATATGCAAAACTATTATTATAAAGACAGGTTTCTTTTTAGATTATGCTGAGACTTTAACATAGAAATTTAAACAAAAGATTTAAAAGTCCTGGTTATAATATGAAAGGTTCATTTATCTCAAGACATAATGTTAGGTGTAGCTGATTTCTTCCAGTGGAGTCACACACAGTTTATTCTACCTATAATTCATTTTGAAGATTTTCAATATCCATTTATTTATCTGATTGGGAGTCTGAAGGCAATCATTAAGATCAGTTCTAGATTAGAGTCTTAAATCATGTTCTTGAAGGTACAATTATGGAACTCTGGGATTCACCTTTAGATTGGTTTAGTACTGCATCTTGTTAAAATTTCTCATGGTGTGTATTTTTGGCATTGGTGAATGGATGGTCACTATTAACACAGCAAATAATAAATACTACTAACAGTCCACAGAAGTCCAACTTTGATGATCTATGTTCAGCAGTTAAAAAATATAAAAATTAGAATCACTCAGAATAAGAAACTCAACAAGAAATAAAAGCAGAATAATAATCTGTCAAAACCCAGGGCTATTTATGTGAATTGTTATCCCCGGCTTAATATTTAATTAAAAGCTTTGACTAAGGTAAATCTCTAACTACTGCTTAATCTTATTTAAAAATATTCAAAATTAATTTAAAAAATGCAAAAATAAGTCTGAGCTTTTAAAATAGATTACAATCAAAAATAAAAAGAAACTTGATCTTTATCAAAACTTTTTAAAATTAAAATGCTTTTTCAAATAAGTTAAAACTTTACTTGCTTTTAATTACTGTAATGAAAAAAAACAAGCATCCAAAGAAAATTATTTTAAA
This sequence comes from Epiperipatus broadwayi, assembly GCA_028023455.1. Classification (NCBI taxonomy): domain Eukaryota; kingdom Metazoa; phylum Onychophora; class Udeonychophora; order Euonychophora; family Peripatidae; genus Epiperipatus; species Epiperipatus broadwayi. The sequence continues at coordinate 1,049,840 of JAQFVV010006287.1, read as the reverse complement.
CTAAAATCTACTGAAGAGTAAAATCACAGAATTTTACACTATAAACGAATATGTGTGTTATTGCATGCACCTTAATACATAAAAAATAACATACAAAACTTTTAAATACTATTTTTATAAGCATTATAAGTGTAAATGTTAGTTTTAATTTTGCAATGGTTGCCTTTGAAGCGGATAAAGCATCCCCTTCAATATATATTGTAATCATGTACTTTGTATATTGTTTCTTGTACAAGCTAACTTAAAATAGTAGTCCATATTTGTTAATGTTTTATAAAAAATAGTAAATAATAAAAAAATTAAGGTTAAAGACTAGAATTTCATCATATATCGTTTACTTTGTCAACCAGGATATAAATATATATGCCAATATTATACTTTTATTTATATAATTAATTAATGATTTGTAGTTGTGTCAAATATTATATTAAAATAGTATTTATAATTATGAGATATGCACTTGAATAAAGCTTAAATAGGGTTGAATTGTTTTAAGAACTATAGAGATAAATAATATTGTGTTATTTAATATCTTCAGACTAAGTTGTGGTTCATTAAGTCATTTACTTAAATATTTTAAGTTAAAATAAAAGCTTGTTAAATTAGATTAAATTATAATAAGATGTCTTATAATAAAATTTAGATAGTAAAGTTATTAAACAGTTGGGCTTAAATGAATTTAATACTTGTAGTTAAATAATAAGTTTAAATTCAGTGTTCACCTTAGCCTCAAATTAATATTAAAATACCTTAAAGCTAAAGAAATATCTAACTTCCTCTCTTGATGTATGTCATTGTATGTTTGTGCTTGTGTGTATTTAATAATTACTTGGTTTTAATTACCAAGTGAGTTAATTCTACAGGTTAAAATATTAAAATAGAGTATTTCAAGAAACATGCAAGATAGAGGATTAATTTTATTACTTTATTAGGTTTGTTTTGTTCTTAAAAGAGTGGAAGATATTATTTTTTTTGTAAGAATAAAATAAGTATTTAAATCATTTTTTTTTATTTAATATTTAAGTTTCATTAATTAATAAGTTAGAGAATCTCTGTTTCACTCAAATGGTTGCAGTTTGTGATTTTTTTGTGATCAAGTAGATCAGAGTGATGTAATGGTTCTCAATTAACTGTAAAAGTTAATTTAACCTTTTAACCCTCAGGTGTCTCTTCAAAAAAAGAGTGACTAAGTTTGATTGACTGAGGGTTTTTCTATAAAAACAATCAATCATCATCATTTAGAGTGACAATTACAACTTGGTCGACTGCTGCTTATCTTTGTACTCATCTCCAGAAGAGAGTAGTTTATTTTTTAATTATGGTATTTTTTTAAGTAAAAGTTAAAATTCATTTAAGTTTTAAAATATTAATAAGGTGATAATCTGCAAAAATAAATAAGGTAAACTGTATTTTATGCTTAATTCAATATTTAAATTTTTCTACTTTATTATCTCAATGCTTCGAAACACTATGTTAATTCTTGAGTGTAATTTTTTTTGTTTTTATTTAATTTTAAATTATATAACAATCCAGGTGATATATTTCAAAATATTTGTCTATAAACAAATGCAGAAAAAATATACTAATCCATCTTTGTCTTACATATTATTATTTTAAAAAAATAGAAAGTTAAAATTAAAAGAAGAGCTTCTAATATTGATTTCAAGAAAATTGTAAATGTATCATTTTGCTGACTTTTCTGCTAATATAAACTGTTTAAAAAAAAAGTTATGTCTCCTGTTAAGTTATTTTGAGTACTATGCTTACTCTTTTAAGAAAAAATAATTATTATGCAGTTATATTAAAATAAATGATTTGTTCATCACAAGAGAAATATTGTTAGAAAATATTTGCTTTCTTTCTCCAAATTAATGCTCTTTAAATTTATATCTGTATAAAATCTGGAATAGACTTTCTTATTATATTATAAAATAAACAAGAATAATTTTATATGCTTCATTTTTTCCCAATATTAAAGATATAATATTTTATCAGCATATGAATGAAATAAACTTTTAAAAAAATATGCATTTAATTAAGATAATTATTGTAATAGTTCAAAGATGTTTAATATGAATAGAATTGATTGCAATCTATCTAAGCGTTACTTAAAAAAGTGCTTTAAATGAAATTTATTAGCAATCATTACCTGAAATTGACTTCTATTATCGCCCAGTTAAAACTTATTATATGTGTGTGTGCTTACTGGAAAAATATTGGAAAACTACAAATATTATATTTTGCGTATTCTATTAAAAACCACAGATCCGGGGAAAGAAAAAATATATGAAATAAATAGTGCTACACTTCAACGTCAACATGTTTCAAAATTAATTATCATATTGGCCAACTTATCTGAAAACTCATTAATTTTATAATATATAACTAGGATTAAAAAACTTTGATATTTATTATTGCTATTATTGTGCTTACCGGAATTTCATTTGCTATCTTTTAAAAATGTTTATTCTCCGTTGACATGCCGCATGCTTCATTACATGGACAAGCTGCCAGAGAAGGACTTTTGTGCTCTCAACAGATTATAAAGGAAAGTTTCCGTTAATGGACTAAGGTGTTTTAATAAAAAAAATATTTGACATTTTTTTTTATTATTATCAATATTATTAGAATACAATTATTATATATTGTTATTATCATATATCAAGGTAATTTTATTGCTATTATTTTGGTTAGGGGTTTATGCTAGAATTTGTTGGTATTTCCACACCTTCTCTTGTAAATTATATATATATATATTGCGTGCTGGTTTGTATTCCATTTTGCAATATCTTATTTATAAGAGATATTCAACTCTTTCATTTATTTTCTATTTCAAGATTTTGAGTGTTTCAGTCACTCATTGGTTAAACAGTTTTATAAATATTTGTCGGAAGTCTAGTATTTTTAAGAACTATTATAGCATAATAGTTTACAGTTATAAATCAATTTAATTGCGAATTTAATTATTCCATATTACCATATTTTATTTTGCACTACGTCCACTTATTTATTTGGTTTATACGCTATATTTGATATATGTGTATATTTCTATTACCTATTGCCAGAATTTTATGTGCTCTTAGTGTTAAATAATTTAATAATTGGTTGACAAACTTCTTTTGCTTGTTTCAGATACTGCTAATTATTTTGATAATTTTTATGCATTTATCAAATTAGTCATCCTTTACTGTAAGTTGTAATCTTGCCATTGTTTGTTTGTATGAGGTGTTTGCCTTATCAATTAGGCATATATATTATAATCATTTATTGTGCCTGTGTGGGATTGAGAAGCTCTCCTCATGGCTTAAATTTATTCCATGAGCTTGGTAGTTCTTTATATCTCTTTGTGGTACCTACATCCCTAGAGAGGATCATTTATATTTGGTGTGTCTTCCCATATTTTCTTGAGGGGCTGTGACAAATTCCAGGCATCCTCTCATTTCTGCCTCAAAGATAGGCATTTGGAAGCCACCATTGTTTTAATATTTTTAGCTCTGTGGAGCCTTTGTTATGCCTATCACTCATGATGAATTTTATATGTTCCATCATAGTAGGTAAAGTAGTATTTGTATTAGAATTGACATGGCAATGACTAGTAAGTTTTGAAGAGTTAGTTCATCAGGTAGCATTGTGTACAATGCTTAGTGATGAATAGCAATGTCTGTATTGTGATGCTGAGTTGATTGACCAGCCACAAGTAAAACAGTAATATATATATTTTTTATACATTTAATATTTAGCACTTGGCATTTAGATAATAATACATGCTTATGTTTGCTGTATACCCATCTGGATTACCTCATCGATGGAAATGTAAGTTCTTTAGTATTTAAATTATTATTATTATTATTATTATTATTATTATTATTATTATTATTATTATTATTATTATTATTATTATTATTATTATTATTATTATTATTATTATTATTATTATTATTATTATTATTATTATTATTATTATTATTATTATTATTATTATTATTATTATTATTATTATTATTATTATTATTATTATTATTATTATTATTATTATTATTATTATTATTATTATTATTATTATTATTATTATTATTATTATTATTATTATTATTATTATTATTATTATTATTATTATTATTATTATTATTATTATTATTATTATTATGTGAACAGTAATTTATTATGAGTTATGTATGACTTCTGGTAAATGGTCCACTTCCATTTAAAAATTAATGAAGAAACTTAGAACCATGTCATACAATTATAGTTGAGTTGATTGCATTCTTCAGTTATTAATACTTTACCAGCCTGTTAAATTAAATTTAATTAGTGTATAGTGCAAGGCTTAAATAATTGGATATACTCTTTGCTCATTATAATTGTACTAGTTTAATTTCTATAAATTCAATTATTTACAATTTAGCTAAATAGTGTGTTATATTGCTATTCAAGGCTATAATGAAAAAAAAAACTTTACAATATAGGTGTTTTGAATTATGTGTTAGCTGAGCTTAGCCTTCCCTTCTTTTCTTCCAAAACATAAGCTTGTGGTTAAGACCTGTAAGGTCCCTACTATCGCATTTTACACGCACTTTCTTGAGGTTACAGCCTTAGTAAATATTATTAGTATTGCTTATTTTAAAATTTAATCAATTCAAAAGGTATATGAGCTAATTTGAGATAAGTTAATTTTATTGATAAGTTAATTTTGTGGGAATGTTGATATCCAACCCACTTATTGGTCTTGTATTCAAACCTTGGGATAATTAGTAGTAAAGATCTGGAAGTGCTTATGTGCCAACTGATGTATAAAAAATAATTGTAACAGCGCTTGTAGCAGCAAAGAATTTTTAGTATTGGATGTAAATAAAAGAAACTTGTTATCTAACCTTTGTTATCTAACCTTTAATAAATGTAATTACTATTATTATTAAAAATATTTAGTTTCTTATTTCTTTTCTATATGTCATTTGTCTTGGGTTCATGCACAAATTTCCATTTATCTATTAGAGTTATTAGGTTTGCCCTTTGCAAAGTTTATAATGTTATAATTGTGATTTCTGTCAGAATATTTTGGGTAAAAGATAATCTAATTTTGCAGTTTCATAAACTTGCTATATTCAATAAAAATCTTTTGTAAAGCTTTTCAATTCCAAAGATTGGTATTTCATAAGAAAATAATTAAAGTTGAATATTTTAAATATCCATTCAAATCGATACAATTTTGGTGAAGATTATCTGGCTATTTTTAGACTGCATAAAAGTTTTGAACCATTAATTATATTATGAGAAACACTCCCGGTACTTGGTAATTTAGTTTCTGTTATCTATGGGACAATGGAAGGACATAAAATGAATCCTTTTCTTTCAATTATTTTTGAATGATATCCTAGAAAATTGGCGATAATTATTCTGAATTTTAGAACATTTACTTTTGCAATTGTTTAGCAAATTAGATATTTTCTTTATATAATTGTTTCTGTGTATAAATTCTATGTTAGGAAGCATTTTCTTATAAGAAAAGTTCTTGCCTCCTAGAGTCTCCCAGGATATCAGTCATTCATTGTCAACCAGTGATTATAGAAGAAGTCCTCCAAAGTTATTCAGAACCCAGAGATCATCATCATCATTAGCATTATGTTCATATTACTGAATAAAATATCCATTTAAATTAAACATTTTTAATTATTCTATATGCTATTTGAGAAGTACACTATATTTTATTATTGCTCTGCAAGAGTAGAGTATTCAAATTCATGCTTTACTTTGACATTTTGATATCCTAAACATTAAATATCAAGATGAATAATTGGAGGGGAATTTAAATTTTGAAATTTTAAAAATATAGGAGTGAAATCTAATCCTCCTCTTAATTTTATTAGTAATTATTTGTTGTATAATAAACTTTATTATTATTATTATTTTAGAATTTTCCCTTTTCTTAATAGATGCCTCTGTGAAATTTCTTTCTTTTATTGTAACCGCCACTAACCAAAAGATTATTCGGCAAAAGTCTTTATTATTTGTTTTCATACATATATTATGTTGTCTTTGTCAATAATAACAACAATAACAAAAAATAAAACAATTTATTCACCATGTAAGAAAGAAATGTTTATATATTTAATTTATTACTTGATGCATATTAAATATGTTTAAATTTCCGAACGTCTATATTGTTGATAAATTACTGTACAATATCTTGCTACTGAAATATTTTTATAAAATGAATTAATGATTAATAGTTCAGGAATATAATTTAAAACTATACTAGAGAAATAAATAATAAATGGGCCAAAGTGGGATTAAAATAAATTTGTCTATTATTCTGCTTAACTTTCGACACTTTGACCAATGATTTCATTAATAAATAGCTAGAGAAATAGAGAACATATTAAAGTTAGAAAGAAAGGATATTTATTTAATTTATTTATTAATTTTTTTATTTTTTTAGAAATTAAATAAAAACTTAAACAAAAGGATGCGATTTCTAAATAAGAAAATGATTCATGTAATTTATAAACTCTATGTTATATCTAAATTTAAAAAAAATATTTAGTTAGCGTTAATTAAATGTTATTAATTGTAATATTATCACGGTAATATATTTAACATTGATCATTTAACCTTAAAAACACGATTTGAATCAAAAGAGCAACGTTTTAATGTTACTCAAACTTTTCAAAATATTCTTCTCTCACATTTACATTTATGCAATCGAGCTATTTTTCTTTTGTATAGTATTATTTCACAGTCTAAAATTAAACGCATTTTAATTTTATGATGTTCTAAACTTACAACATTCTCCTACTAAAAATTGGGACTTGTAGAACTGCAGAATGCAAAATGATTTCTTTGAGAATTATGCTATTTAGGTTTTCTCCGTTATTTGGGAAATGAAATTATTATCGTAGTGTAAAAACAAGTTTGGGACTTTTGTTATCACTTGCTAATCAATGTGTTTTACATATAAAAATATCTAAATTGTGTACTTTAAGATATAAATATGTTTTATTTATAATCCAACATTTTGTTTATTTTTAAGCTGAAGTATAAAAACTGGGCAGATGGAAAACCGAGTGTTTTGAATGATGAAAACAACTGTTTAACTATACAGAAAAATGAAAAGGGACAATGGTACAATACTGATTGTAAAAGAAAAATGTTTTACATTTGCAAAACTACGGACAAAATGGAATCAGGTTAATTTGATTTTTCTTTCAAATATAAAACAATAAATTTGTTTTAAAATAATTTACTACATATATATTTATTTCTATATTGTCTCATACTATATTTAAAATATTTATTTTTCATGTTAGTTTTTAATCTTTTTAATCCATATTTTGTTTAGGCATATGATGTACTACTTCATAACATCTTATGTTTTCTTTAAAGTTTAATATTTTACAACATGATTTCCACCTATTTACATTTATTTAGATTCCAAAATCTAAGCTATGAATATAATTAGTATTACAAGATAACAAAAAATATATCTATACAATAAGATTATTGATTTTAGTTTTTTTTTAGTATAATGGGTTGTTTGTTTGTGTCAGAAATTGAATTACTTTTATTAGAAAAGAAGTAAATTGTACATGTGGTAAAATAACTCACATTTTTATTAATCACGAGGGCGCCCCTAGTCTGAAAATCGGAACTAGAGGTGGACGGGATATGCCAACCGAAATGTGCCAGACTAAACTCAGGGAGAAACAAGATATCTTAACTATGGTTTATACAATTGAGAAAGCAAAGCACAAAGACAAACGTCAGCCAAATTAAGTTTAAATAAATTTTAAACTTTTATTTAAGAGCAAAATAACTTGTAAAAAAAAGTTTACACAAAAGCAATAGGGTTAACTCAGGTGTGTACTAGAAAGACGAAAACGCAATTCTCTGGCAGACTTACCAACTCTCTAATAACGAATTCTACAGGGAGGAAGCAATTTCATTCAGCACAAGATTCACCAAAACATTGGTTTTCACTTTCAGATACTTAAGCAATACATTCTTGAAACAAATCAATGAAACCAGTGCCGGCGAGCTTTCCAAGGTCCAAAAAAGGTGTCAGACCACTAATGTCATCTGTCAGTAGACTCTGCTCCTACTATTACATTTAAAATAAAGGTGATTGATCCACCTCTAGAACAACCAAAAAATATGATTGAAAATGAAAGGAAAACAAACAATTAAGACTGGCAAATCTCCAACCAAACGATTGGCGAAAACTAATCTAATAAGAATTAAAGGTCTCAATAGGAGACAAGTAAATCATTATAAAATCAGTTACATCTGACCCAGAATTTAAATAAAATGAATTACAAATAATTATAATTAAAAAATACATTTATGACACAAGTTCTGAGTACATGCTCTGATAAATTTTAAGCTATACAAGTAAATACAAAATAAATCTATCGGAGAGTGCACATGAGTACGAAAATATGAAAGCTATAAATACTTTAGCAGCGAAAGTCTCTCTCACCTATAATTTATGAAAGGGATAAATATTGTCTTCCTGCTGGTGACTTATAAAATTACAAAGCAAAAACAATTATAGTTTCCACTTTCAGAGATATAAGAAATGAAGACTATGAAAATAAAGTCACCAGCCAAAAGATTTGGTGGTTTGCAAAAGTGCAAACACAGTATTTAAAATTAATTTGGGCTACTAAAATAATTACAGGTAAGCAGGCAAAATATGCATGACTGCCAAAGCATTTAGTAAAAGTTAGGCATAAAAATAGTAAAACTCACACATCACTCTCCAATAAACAAAAACTGAAAGCAAACTTGGAATCTTAAAACTAAGATTCCAAGACACACGGCAAAGTACAATAAAAGAGAATAAATATAGCTAATCAATATGAGGCCAACTATTAATTTAGATTACAGGTTTATTAGATTGAGTGGAGATTTAACTAAAAAAATTTACCCTGGAAAGAATAAAAGAAAATTTCATCTTACTGTAAAGCACAGTTTGGACAGAGTGCGTACGTTTATCTTTAGTCCATTTTCAGGTCCTTTGATAGTGGCAAGGTAGAGGCAGTGTTTATTTCAGAGTCTCATGGCATGACTGAAGGAGAGCTGTCAGGTGTGGATCTGTCCTTTGTTTAAGTTACCAATACATCCTGATGATGGCAAAACTCATAGCGGTAGATTTTGACCTCTTGCACCATAACGAAGTTTGTCAATAGTTGTTTAAGTTTTTAGCAGGAATTAAATGTCCAACCTGCTACCCAAAATGGTATAACTCTCCACAGGCAATAATCCAAGTGTCCTCACTAATACTGAATCTCTCTCCTTTCTAACAATTGGTGGGCTATCTTTGCCTCGCTACATTTCCCATGAAAAAAATGTTTCATTAGTCTTTAATTCTATATCTCAGGCAGGGCAAATATTAATTTCCCACTCAATCTAATTTAAGAATTCCAACCAGCGATTACTGAAACAAAAACGACAACACAATTAAATCTTCACTTTTCAGAATTAACTTTAAAAATGATTAAAAATAAAAGCAACAGGAACATATAAGCTTGCCTCTTTTTTAATCAAATTGATTAAAACAGGTGGTGAAAGTAAACTATTTTAAAATCAATTTTATAAACAAAGTAGTGAATGTAAACTATTTTAAAATCAATTTTATAAACAAAAATTAAAATGCCCGATTTAAATATAACCTAGTATATGTTTAAATAAGTGTACACTTTTTTTTAATAATAATAAAAAATTTTAATGACATTTAATGAAAATTAAGTTGTTTTTCCCTTTTTAAATTTTAGCAATAAAACAACTGAATCAGAAATCAATCCGGTTCAATATATATATATATATATATATATATATATATATATATTCCACCTTTATTATATATATAAAAATAAATTTTAATGGTAAATACAATATTATAATTTAAATTCTTTTGTAGTGCTTTTGATTAAGTGGTAATCCTCTTCAGCTTTAACTGAATTTCAAATTTTTTAAACTTAATGTTACATATATTTCCATAAGCTGGGTATGGCCATATTTGCAACTGGCCTATTAATAACATCATTCTTATATTTATCAATTAAAATTGCCTCTTTAATTTTCCTCTTTTTATGATTTCTTTCTTCCATTAATATTTTAATTTTATTACAATTAAATGTAAACTTATAATTACAAGTTTTTTTATGGTCAAAGAATACTGAAGCTGTATTAAATTGACTATTTACATTATTTTTAATTCAATTATATAATAATTGATGCTCCCTCAATCTTTTTTCTATGGAACATCTCAATTCACCGATATAAAATTTCTGACATCCACATGAAATTTGATCAATTATATTACTTCTTTGCAATTTAGGAATTATATTCTTAGAATTATTAATCGATCGATTAACATTTGGAGGAACACAAAATGAAATATTATACTTTTCTTTAAATATTTTCTTAATTAATTTAGATTGCATGTTATTTAAAAATGACATAGATATCCATTTTTTATTATCTAAAGTAGCACTGCAAACACTTTTCTTATTATTAAATAAATTTACTATATGCAAGATTTGGTTTTTATCATAACCAACCTTAAAAGTTCATTAGCAAAGAGTTCAATGTTTAAAATTAATCAATTGATTAATAATTCTAAGAGTATAATTCCTAAATTGCAAAAAAAAAGTAATATAATTTATCAACTTTCATGTGGATGTCAGAAATTCTATATCGGTGAATCGAGATGTTCTGTGAAAAAAAAAATGAGGGAACATCAATTATTATATAATCGAATTAAAAATAACGTAAATAGTCAATTTAATACAGCTTCAGTATTATTTGATCATGAAAAAACTTGTAATTATAAGTTTACATTTAATTGTAATGAAATAAAAATATTAATGAAAGAAAGAAATCATAAAAAGAGGAAAATTAAAGAGGCAATATTAATTGATAAATATAAAAATGATGTTATTAATAGGCAAGTTGCAAATATGGCCATACGCAGCTTATGGAAATATATGTAACATTAAGTTTAAAAAATTTGAAATTCAGTTAAAGCTGAAGAGGATTACCATGTAATCGAAAGCGCTATAAACGAATGTAAGCCATAATATTGTATTTACGGTTAAAATTTGTTTATATATATATGGCTGCAGAAAGGAGTTTTCTATAAACTGAAAGGAGACCCTTTGATTCCTCTTGGAGACCTTAAAGGAACTGAGCAGGGCAAATTCCTAAATGTCCACTCCATACGTTCTTGTTGTTGCAGCTGTTATTACTATGTGATTATTCATATAGTATACGAACATGGATGGGCTGCTCACCAACATGCATTAGCCAGTGTGGTGAGTTTATTGGCTTTTTACCTCTGAGTTTAAGATCAAGAAACACCATGGTCTTTCTTCTCAGTGCCTGATAAGGCAGAATGAATGTTTGTGTAAATGATAAATATTTTTCCCATACATATATACAATTATGACAGACAAAAATAAAGCATGGCCCTTATTCCCAGGAGGCTGTAAAGTCACCAACCAAGGCAGCAGTTGGTGGCTGAATGCAGAGGGTGCTAAGAATCCCCTGATTGTGGACCCAGGCTGCCATTTGATGACGACTTTTTATTTAGGTACTTACAACTGCAGATCACTTTCAAATGAAGGAAGATTGCAAGAATTAGAAGAAGAACTGTCTTATATTAAATGGGACATTATTGGACTTTGTGAAGTTAGAAGAAAAGGAGAAGAAACAATTGATTTAAAAAGTGGACATATACTCTATTATAAAGGCACACATATTGGAAATACAAGTGGAGTAGGATTCATTATAAATAAAAAGTGGAAGAACAATATTGTGGAGATTGATGGTGTATCGGACAGAGTGGCAAGATTAGTTATACAACTTAATAGCAGATACCAAATGCAGATAATTCAGGTTTATGCCCCAACAAGTTCTCATAGTGATGAAGTAGTAGAAGATTTTTATATGGATGTACAAAAGGCTTTTGATCAGAGTAAACAATATTTTAAAATTGTTATGGGAGACTTTAATGCTAGAATTGGTAGACAAATGAAAGATGAAATTGCTGTAGGTAATTTTGGTTATGGTAATAGAAATGAGAGAGGACATAGACTTGTGGAGTTTGCAGAAAAAGAAAAACTTTATATTATGAATTCATTTTTTGAGAAAAATGTTAAAAAGAAATGGACATGGAAGCATCCAAATGAAGGTACAGCAGAATTGGATTATATTTTGACTAACAGAAAATACATATTTCAAGATTGTAATGTTCTTAATAAATTTAACACAGGAAGTGATCATCGATTAGTAAGGTGTAAGTTACGTGTTAATGTAAAACTAGAGAGACAAAAATTATTAAGAAAAACAATATTTACAGTTGATATTCCTAATCTTCAGAAACATTCTAATGAATTTAAATTAGAACTTACAAATAGGTTTCAAGTGTTAGGAGATTTTGAACATGATTCAGATTTGAATGAAATTAATATGAAAATAACTGATACACTTTTAAAAACTGCAACAAACATAGCTGGTAGAAAAAAGCAGCAATTGACTAATAAAATTTCTACTGAGACTAGAGAATTTATGAAGAAAAGAAGGAATATGAAGATATACAAAAATGATGTATTAAAAAGAATTGAATATCTCGAATTTTGTAAAATGGTACGGAAAAGAGTTGAAAATGATATAAGAAAGTATAACTGTGAAATAGCAAGGAAAGCTGTAGAAGAAAATAAAAGTCTCAAAAATGTTAAACAACATTTTGGTATTGGTAGGAAATTTATATCCGCAATAAGAAAAAAAGATGGAATTATTACTAAAAAGAGAGATGACATCATGAAATTGGTAGAAGATTTTTATCAAGAATTATATAGTAATAAAGAACAAGTACCTCCTATATCTATTACATCTTCCGAATTGCCCAGAATTTTAAATGAAGAAGTGAGACATGCAATTAAGTGTATGAAGAAAGGAAAGGCTCCAAGAAATGATGGAATTATAATTGATATATTAAAAGAAGCAGGTGAAGAAATAGAAACAATTTTAGCAAAGTTATATACCAAATGTCTAAATGATAAAGATGTACCGGAAGATTGGAAGAATGCAGTAATAATATTAATATTTAAAAAAGGTGATAAAGAAGATATTAGAAATTACAGACCTATCAGCCTTTTATCAGTTTTATATAAAATTTTTACCAAGATAGTTACAACTCGTCTACAGAGAACTTTGGATTTCCACCAACCAAGAGAACAAGCTGGATTTAAAAGTGGTTTTAGTACAATAGATCATATCCAGGTATTGAGAGAAGTCATAGAAAGGACAAACGAATATGAGTTGTCATTATGTTTTGGATTTGTAGATTATGAAAAGGCATTCGATTCTATACACATTTCTTCAGTGATTATAGCATTGGATCATCAAGGTATAGATCCAGGATATTGTCATATTTTAAAGAATATTTATAAAAATGCAACAGCAACAATTAGTTTACATAATGATACTGGAAAAATCAACATTGAGAAAGGTGTAAGACAAGGTGACTCCATATCTCCAAAACTCTTTACAGCAGTGCTGCAAGAAGTATTTTGTGGATTAAAATGGGAAACTAAAGGAGTGAAAGTAAATGGAGAGTATTTCGCAGATGATGTAGTTGTTTTTGCAAATAATGCTTCAGAGCTGCAGGAAATGTTGCAGGAGTTAGCAGATGAAAGTAGAAAAGTAGGACTAAAGATAAATGTTAAAAAGACTAAAGTAATGTTTAATCGATTTGCTCAAAATATGAAAATAAAGATTGATTATGAAGAATTAGAAGAAGTTAACAGTTACAAATACCTTGGTCAGATTATTAATACAGGTGGAAACATAATGGAGGAAATTAATCATAGAATTAAACTTGGTTGGAGTGCTTTTGGTAGAAATAACTTGATACTAAAAGGAAATATGCCTATGTGTTTGAAAAGGGTGGTTTTTAACAAATGTGTTTTACCAGTTCTTACTTATGGATCTGAGACTTGGACACTTAATAGAGGAGCAATACAGAGACTTCAGACCACTCAAAGGAGTATGGAGAGATGTATGTTGGGAGTAACAAGAAGAGATCAAAAACGCAATGTATGGGTAAGACAACAAACAGGTGTTACTGACCTTATTGAAAAAATTAAAAGATTGAAATGGAGTTGGGCTGGACATATTGCTAGAAGAGATGATAATAGATGGACAATTGAAATTTTAAACTGGATTCCAAGAGATTGTAAAAGACCCAGAAAGAGACCACATGTGAGATGGATGGATGAAATAAGAAAATGTGCAGGGGTGTTGTGGAGAAGAGAAGCTAAAGATCGGAGAAGATGGATTAAACTTGGAGAGACCTTCATCCTGCAGTGGATTGATAATGGTTGATGATGATGATATATGCATGTGTGCACATCGATATGTGATAATTAATCAGTTCATTCTTTCTATATACCTTTTGGTATGTCATAATTAACCAGCCATTCCTGCTTGTAAAATCAATGTCTTCCCATGATGACAAAAACTTTCAGACCACTTTTTTGCTATAGTATTCATGTATTCAAACAGAATTTATTATCGTCAGATTTGATCTAGTAACTACAAACCTTATAAATGCAAACCTGTTGTGATCATTATTCTCAACCATTACTAATTTAGTGTAGTCTACTTGCCTTTAACCTAGTTTTTGATACATAATTCTCTTTTTTATCCTACTCACATGTATTCTTTTATGTGTTTTTTCACCTTATTGAGATACAGTATAAGATTTGAATAGTCCATTTATAATTGCACTTTCTAACCATGTTTTTAGCTGATATCCATTTCAAATTCTTTATATTTATTTCAATGATGTCAAGAATATTTGTTTGTTCTCTTTTTCATATATATATATAACAACACGTGAAAATTTTTACAAACGTATTTTTAATAATAATTGAACTGCCCTCTAGCTGCAATGTTCGATAGCATTTTACAATAAGAGTATATATATATATTCATTTTAATATTTTGTTATTCTCAACAAACATCTTTTCACATTTCATCTATTAACCTAAAATCTCGCCATTGTATTTCTGTTTATAATTCAGTATTCAAATCGATGTATCCTAAAACTTTTTTTAAAAAAAATACTTAGAAGCATATTTATTTTTAATATTATTATTTTTAATAAAAACATTCCCTTGAAATGTAATTTTCTATAATTATTTCATCAATTATTTGTTCATTTTCTAATCAAAGTACTTCTCTCATTTTTAATTTTCTTCTATTTATGATTTTTTTTTTCTGATAAAATTTACTGAACATAATTTTAATGTTTAGTATTAATTTTTAGTCCTACTTTTTTTTTTTTACTTTCATATGATCATTTTTGTACACATTTTCCGGTGTTCTGAAGCATTATTTGCAAAATAATCATATTGTTTTTAAATCTACATGACTATATTTTTATTTTATATTAATTCATAACTCATGTAAATCTAAAATGTTTAGAGACATGAATAACCTTGCATATACATTTTTTAAAGTTAACTTTGTTAGAGTCACTTTGTAATATAATGTTGCTGTTGTATTTTGAATATAATTCTCAGAATATATGATTCTTCCTAATTTATAGCTTGCTGGCTCAAATATTTAAGAATTGTGTAAAATCTCATACAATCTAAGCATTTTTATTATCCATAAATGTAAGCCTGATGGTTATTCATTTCATTGGTCGTTTTTATAAACTGAATAAATATATAAGAAGCAAATAAAAAGTGAGGACGGAGCATGGAATGAGAGTCAGCATGGACTAACAACATAACTAGTTATAATAATAAATTATAACATATATACTTATAGCATCACTGTTTTCAATATTACAATATATGTGCTTGGTAAAAAGTACTGTATAAAGATAATTCAATAAATAGTATATATTTTACATTAATCACTGTTTATTCACAAAACATGAGGTATTATACACTATATATTGGATTTGCAATAACTCAAGATATAATTTTATCATCTAGAATTTGTCTCAAATTAAAATCCTTCTTTTGGATGTAAAATCAACATTTTATTATCAAAAAAATATAGCATAAAATGTAATTGTATTTTCAGACTCTGCAATAAGCCAGTTGTTTAACTGAACAAAAAATGCAGCAATTTATCAAATGTCTAACTGAAACAAAACGATATATTGAAAAAGAAAAAAATTCAAAATATTTAAAAGTGACCTTAAGAGAATTGAAAATCAATAAATATCAACCAAAGAGAATTGAACATCTGGAGTTATGTAGTTAAAAAGATATAATGGAAATGAATTTTTTTATATCTAATTAAAATAAATTGCTAATTAATTAAGAATCTATTTAATACAATGACAAACCATACTCCAGGAGATTAATGTTGATTTTTATTGAATGATAACTGGAAAAACTGCTAGACCAATTTAAAAAATGACAATAGGGTTTATTACTATGTTGAGAGGACAGACAGATTTATAGCAGACTACTTTTCAGAGATCCAGAAAAAGGTATGATAAGTGCATTGGTAGATGAGCAAGGTACTCAACAATAGAATGGTCTATTCATCTTGGAGCATTCTGCCAATATGATACCCATGTGGATGTAAGACTCTTGAAGACTCTCCTGGCTTTATTATAATTCATGATACCTAAGATCTATTGAAACAGTTTGTGAGCAGTTATCCATATTATTTTATTAGCAATCAATATTGTATAATGTATATCCACAGTGGCTAATGAACCTCCCATTTCTTGTAGTGTTCAATATTTAATCAAAATGTATTTATCATTTATTACTTAAAATATTATTATATTTATTAGCTATTCATTTATGTTAATCTTTATTTATCATTTAATAAAGCATTTATACTTTCTTAATTACACCTAGGTCTCGTTTTATGCAGATTATTTTAATGCAATTTTGAAGTTATGTGATTCATGTTTCTTCTTAATATCTTTCATATTTCACTATATTTATTAGATATCAAAAAATTTAAATTATTAATAACTTATTTTCACTTGAAATACTTTTTTTTTCAAAAATATAATGTTATATTGGCAGCTAACATGAATATGGCCTGAAGCTGTATTTAGAATTTTAGCTTCTATGTAAATAACCTATTTATAATAGATTTATACTTATATATAAAAATATCGCAATAAATATTCAAAAAAATTAAACTTTTAAAATGCCTATTTTGTTATATATGACAGAAATAAATAATCTTTTAGATTTTTAAAATAAAAAACAAAGATTTTCTAAACTGAAAATATTATTTCTAATGATAATGTATAATTTTTTTGTTTTGATTACGATCTCATTTTTTTAATATAGAAACAGAAAACCATTAACACAGTACAATACTGAAAATGGTGCTAGTTGTACATCACATCACAAATAAAAATAAAGTGGCTAACAGGTTTCTCTGGGCATAATTGCTGAGAGATTCTTGACTTCATTTAAGGAGAAGCTACAATACATCACATCACATCGAATTTGATTTCTTACCAGTTTACAAATGTGCTCTAGCAGTAATGATTGAAATATATATGAAAAATGTAAAATTAAATATTGTAGTTAATAAAAGAAGTTAAAAAGTTTGTCTTGTATTAATTTTTTTCAAATATTTGTAATTTTTTATTAGTCATACTTTAAATGCTTATAATATTAAAATATTTTATATTAATCTGTATTGTTACAATTATGTTAAATTTTATTATTTATTTTAGTAATGGCAGTCAAAAACACCTGATACATTCCCTCTGAATATTCTTGAATGCAATTAAGCAATTAACCGGAAATAAATTAGTCCAAATTAAAATGTTATAATTTTGTAAAAATAATGTAAAATCCCTCAGTGGAAATTTTGTCTACTTCAAATTTGTTTTAAACTCTAAGATTATATTTTAAAACAATCGTTCGAGAAATTCTTAGCAGGATTGCATTGTCTTAAAACTTTTACAAACAAAGGTGTGCATCTGGTCCGAAAATTGCAGATTGCCAAAGTAGATCAATTGCCTTAAGTCAAGTAGTTAAAAGCATTCCAGAACAACTTAAAAATGGTATAAATAGTGCTGGATTTGAACACTGAAGGAGAGCAAATAATTTAATAAGAGATGGGTAAACCAAATCCATGCTAGTTTTGTCTCTGATTCAATGTACCATGAGTAGATAAATCATCATCTTTCTCACTGTTCCAAAATGCAATCTTTTCTGATGTCATCATCCCTGATACAGATACTCATAAACTATAGCCATGTACCTTTATGATAAATAATGAAAGTGCTATCTGCCTAACCAAATATCATAATTTGATCTAGTCTCCAAAGGACATTTTCAAATCAGCCAATAACCACTGACAATAATGTACAGGGTAACCAATTCATGTTGCTGCTATAATTAGTAAACTTACATGAACAATCTCAATTTTAAGATAAATTTCTTATCTAACCATTCTTTTAAATGTAGTGTAATCTTTTAAATAATATAACTTGTAAACTATTACTTGATCTGTTAAAATATGTTCAACCCTCTATAAACTCTCTTAATATGTATCCTATCATTGAACCTCTAGTAAATAATTCTATTTTCTTATTTCATTTTCATGTGTGGCAACAATATTTTATATATGATTATTATATTTTATATTTTGTATTTTAAATAATATGCCAATAACTTCCTAAATTTGCAAGAATATTTGCTCTTTTTTTTAAATGCCACCCTTTCTTTTCATGGAGAGGTCAGTTCAGTTCCTTTTAATTAAAACAAGTTTGTTATTTTAATTACGGAGTACACTTGCAAATTTGGAAAAACAACTTCATGATAATATAGTGTTATTTTCGAAAAACAGAGTAAAAATCTGTTTTTCTAATAATTTTTTTTTTTAATTTAAATCATAGCATTAATTCTAAAATTTCAAATCTGTTTATGTGAAATTAAATCAATATTTATTCTATGAGATCAATAACCACCACTCTTATATATATATATATTGCAATAAAATAATAATAATAATAATAATAATAATAATAATAATAATAATAATAATAATAATAATAATAATAATAATAATAATAATAATAATAATAATAATAATAATAATAATAATAATAATAATAATAATAATAATAATAATAATAATAATAATAATAATAATAATAATAATAATGATAACGGTAACAAACTATTATAAACAATCCTTAAATTTGCAGAAGTCCTTTTGGTTAATTTCTTGAACCTGCCTCAACTGCCATTTTTTTTAATTTTAATGGCAGTTGAGGCAGGTTCAAGAAATTAACCAAAAGTACTTCTGTGAATTTAAGGATTGTTTATAATAGTTTGTTACCGTTATTATTATTATTTTTATTGTAATTACAATTTTGTTTTAATTAACAGACATTATATATATATATTCACATGGGTCTCATTTTATGCGGATTATTTTAATGCAATTTTGGAGTTATACGATTCATATTTCTTCTTAATATCTTTCATATTTCACTATATTTATTAGATATCAAAAAATTTAAATTATTAATAACTTATTTTGACTTGAAATACTTTTTTTTTCAAAAATATAATGTTATGTTAGCAGCTAACATGAATATGACCTGAAGCTGTATTTAGAATCTTAGCTTCTATGTAAATAACCTACTTATACTAATGAGTAAATAATAATAATAATAATAATAATTGATTATACTTACATATAAAAATATTGCAATAAACATTCAAAAATTTTAAACTTTTAAAACATATTTTGTTAGATATAACAGAAATAATTTTTTAGGTTGTTAAAATAAATAACAAAGATGTTATTGATTTTTTAAACTGAAAATAACCATTCTAATGATAATGTATAATCTATTTGTTTTGATTGTGATTTCATTTTTTTAATATAGAAACAGAAAACCATTAACGCAGCACATAGGACTAAAAGTGGCTCTACAGTACATCACATCAATCTGATTTCTTATCAGTTCACAAACAAATGCATATTGTCAAATAGCAGTAATGATTAAAATATATATGAAAAATGTAAAATTAAATACTATAGTTAATAAAAATGTTTGTCTTGTATTAATTTTTTTCTAATATTTGAAATTTTTTATTAGTCATACTTTATTTCTTTATTTTTTTAATGCAAATTTTAAAGTAATTTTTCCTTGTTGCTTTGTTTTTATACGATTTCTGAAAATTACTAGGACATATCCCCCATTTTCCAAAGTAAGTTAAGTCTATTTTTGTGAGATTTCTTTTGTGCACATTTTCTGAGGAACCTATTTACCACATAAAATGAGACCCAGGTGTGTATATATATATATATATATATAATGATTTTTGTAACTGTGATAAAGCACTTAAAGCTGAATATTCATATTTTGTTTCAACATTTGGGGGAAGTTATATATGTAAATTAATAGAACAAGGGAAAGGGGTTCTCAATTTTCAGTATCTTATTATTTTTATAAATGAATTTTCATTTCCCATTACTGTTTAGTACCCTAATCATACCATTATGCTGGATATTCAAAATATATAGATATTAATTAATTACTTCCAAGTTTAAAAGTCTTATATGTATTTTATTCCAAGCATTTTGATATATATTGTTTTGTTCCTGGGTATATCGAAAAAAACAAACCCTGTTTCTTCACTTCCATGTCCAAGAACCAGGCTCTTAAACCCCTGGGAACTTATTTGGTCACTTGAGCTAGCTCTGTATGGTATTGCTCCAAGACAAACCAGCCCACAGAAACTCACAGCATAATGTTCTTCATTTGATAGCTGATTCTGCCAAAGTCTGCAGACATAATTTGGTCTTTTGCTTCAATGATTTTCAGAAGCACCTTGCATTTCCCTAGTAGTCTCCAGTTCCAAATAAAACCTATGAATATCCATAAGCTGTAATGTTCTGATTCTACTAAGCAGATTTTTTTATGATATTTATTAATATTTTCATGTGTGCATCATTTTGGATGCAATTATATATATTATAAGCTAACTCTCCCACACACATTTCTTTCTCAGCATAAGTTGAGATTACTTTATCCTTTTAATGATAATCATACTTTGATAATAAAAGTCTATATTAATTAAATTCAGTCAAGTGCTATATTTTGTTCCTCTTTCTAGAGGGGAACTTAAGAGTCATTTATATACTCATATTAGTTTTATTAAAATTGTATTTACATATATTGTAGTTTCTCGATTATTGGCATACAGATCAATCACAATAAAATAATACAAATATCCTTCTATAAATGTAAAGAGGCCAATGATGACTAAAGAACAATATTTAATAAAATTGCTTACATATTTTATTTAAATTAATAAACCATACATATATAATAAATTTCAGAATTATTGTTTCATTTATTTAAAATATTATATTTTGATTGTAAATTATGCTTGGTGACTAGATGATCTCCCCCTAATCCTATCTATATAATTAACATGAAAGGTCCAATATTTTAGATATATTAAATTTTATAATAAATGCTTCTCTATACTATCATTCCAATTAGAGTCTCTTAGTGACCCTGCTTAGCAATGCTGGTAGTGAGAAATAAATTAGATCGATATCATCGAGATTGTTGCTAATAAGTTGGTAGATCGGAAAAATAGGCAAATAGGTCAGAGTTCATGAGTGTTCCTGACTTATGTATCTGGCATATGATTGGACTTGAGGTACTTTTGCCTAGATGCTAGATCTTGTTATATGAACAGACAAAACCAATTGGTACAATATATATATACACCTGGGTCTCATTTTACACGATAGATAGGTTCCTCAGAAAACACGCGCAAACAAAATCGCGCAAAAATAGACGTAACTTACATTGAAAAGGGGGGGATGCGGTCTGTGATTTTTCAAAATTCGCATAAAAGTAAAGCACCAACATAAAATTACTTTAAAATTCGCACAAAAAAAAAAAAAGGAAATAAAATATGACTAATAAAAAAGTTCAAATTTGAAAAAAATTGATACAAGACAAACTTTTTTTAACTATAATATGTAATTTTATTCAAAACAATATATTTTTATGCATAATTTACAGTAATTTACATTTTTTATACATGTTTTACTTATTATCGCTATTTGCCGTTAAACAGGTTCATTTGCAAACTGATAAAAAAACAGATTCTTCTGATGTGATGTGATGTAGCTACTCCTTAAACGAAGTCAAGAATCTCTCAGCAATTACACCAAGAAAAACTTGTTAGCTACTTAATTTTACATTCCCCAGTCTAATTTTTCCCATATTCTGCTCCATCCCATTTCACAACATAATCTTTGTCAACTCTACAGCCTTTATATCATGTGTTAATGGTTTTCTGGTAACAACGTAATTTTGTAATTAATCTAACAACTAAAAATTAAATTCTTATTTTTGTCTTTAATTTTCAATTTTAATTATGCCACTGCTATTACTCACCTTTTAAAAATAAACTTGCGGACACTAAATGATTAATAAAAGCAAAAACAGAATGTAATTTAAAATGCAAAATTAACACGCACAATGTTTGAACAAATTTACATTATAATTTATAAAATTTAATGTGTGTATACATAAAATGTGGAAATCATGATTTTAATTTCATTATTGCATAAAATCTTACTATTATAAAGCAATGAAAATATTGATATTACTAAGATGAAAGTCGAATTCCAATAATGTGCTATTACTTTCAATATAACGTAAGTGGTCGAAATTTATTATTTAAAGTAATAGCACATTATCGGAGTTTGACTTCCGGTGAAACACGAATCGCGTAATTTCAAAATCATGTTAAATAAATCCACATAAAAAGAGACCCAGGTATATATATAATAGAAATGAGGAGATAATATTTATTGAGTAGAGATAGAAACTTTAACTTTTGTTATTACAAAGAAATTCTCAAATATCACTAATTGACAATTCCTGGGGCTAATCAAGTTCACTCCTAAACTTATAATAGCTTTGCAATTAACCCAGACTAGCCAAAAAAATCTCTAAAACACAACCAACAGATTTTTCAAGTGTATAGAATTAAAAGATAATAAACTTATACTAAACATTACTCACAATTCCACTTACATCTCACACACCCTTAATATTAAAAGTAAATAAGTTAATTGCTTCAGAAACATAAATTTTAATAATAAAGATTTTTTAATAATTTTTTTTATTTTCATTAATGAAAGAATTTTTTATTATCAAAAATTTATGATTCTGAACAATTGACTTATTTAAAAGTTATTTTAATATTAAGAGTGTTTGGGTGTAAATGGAATTGTGGGTAATGTTTAGTATAAATGTGTTGTTTTTTCTAAGTCATTTATACTTGATAAATCTGCTTGTAGCAGTTAACCCATTGGTTGTGATTTAGAGCTTATTTTGCAGTGAATTTGGAATAAGTTTGATTATATATATATATTGTAGCCTCAACTTTTACTCAGCGCAATTTTTAACTTATTTAACCTCAACAAACTCTCATTTATTTCAAGTAGCTAGTCGATTGAACTTAATATTAACTTTAGGATCAAACAAGGATAGCTAGTGTGTTTATCTATTAATATTAACAATGAGATCAAGTATACCCAAGTGCCAAATTGCAACTATATATCGTAATGCCCACCAGAGTTCATCATCATTAGCCATGTTTAGGACTGTAGAAGATAATGGAGAAAGTAAGTAAATTGTCTCTCAAAAAAATAATATTGATAAAACCATTTAATCTATGTGGTCTTAATTTCAAACATAGCATTAGTCATGCAATTATTTCATGATAAAATTTATTACTAAATTTATAATACTGAGACAACTTTCTTCCATAACTTTCATATAAATATCTGATCCCGAGTGGTAACTACGAAAATGTTGTATACATTTCTCATTTATATATGACTGGAAATAAATCAGTAATCGATGCAGAGAACTTGTTCATAATATAAAATTATTATTTAATTTAAAACAAGATAAAAATTATCATAAATAAATCCTCCCCATTTAATTCCATTACTTTATTTGTCGTTCTCAGCATCTATCACTTTTAATAGCTACAATTATATAACACAGAATGTCTGTGTTATGTTCTCTAATCTGAGAACCCTTAATCTTATTTCTCTAAACACACATATTCCTTTCAATCAACTATCAATTCATGATCACTATTCTAATAATAGTAAAATAATTTTATTATAATATGCTACTTGATTTCCAAACTAACTCTTAGACGAATAATCGAACTGCTCTTTCTCAAAGTCTAGAACTGTCAAGAGGTGCACTTATAAGCGATTACATTGTAATGAATATGATCCCAAATATGCTAAATTAAATTTTAATACGAGTTTACTAGTGGGAATCACTCTAAACACCGAGAGCAGGAAAAAGATTTTATGTCTGCTCCCAATATTCACAACATTACAACGATCCAAATGATTAAATTTATTAAACTTAACTTAACTACTCCCTGTCATTTTACTCTATTATATATAATCTATTGACCAAATTTTTAATTAATAATTTTAAACCTATCATATTTTGCCAAAGTAAACTATGGAAGTAGAACATGGACATTAATCATGTAAATCGATCAAAAATTACTTATGTAAGTAAAATACAGAAATAAATCATAAAATTAGATTATGCAAATTAACTATGAAAATAAATTATGTGAAAATGAATTATGTAAAAATGAATCGTGTAAAAATAAACTATGTAAAAATGAATTATATGAATCGAATATGGAAATAATCAATATAAAAATCAATTATGTGAATCGAATATGGAAACGATCAATATAAAAAATAATACTGTAAATTAATCATGGAAATAAATTATCAATATAAAAATGAATTATGTGAATCGAATATGGAAATAATCAATATAAAATTAATACTGTAAATCAATCATGGAAATAAATTATCAATATAAAAATGAATTATATGAATCGAATATGGAAATAATCAACATAAAAATTAATACTGTAAATCAATCATGGAATCAATCAATCTTAAAATGAATAATTTAAATTTAAATTTGATCTAATATTACTTTAAATACAGGTGTTGAATGTAGATTCTGGAGATATTTGAAACATTAAAACACAAGACGCAATGTAATTTTATAACAATAATAAATCTTTATTATAGTAATAATAATGATATTAAATAAGAATAAAAACACACTTAAATATAATATTGTTACACTCAAATATATGATATCAGATCCACTAAAGACTAATATTTATGACACGAATACATATTTAAATTAACTAATTTTCTGAATGACTTATTCATTGTTTGACCCATTTATTTATCAAATATTTTAAAAAAAACGCTTACACATGGAATCATCATATTTTTAACTTTAACAAAAACCTATAAATACATACACCCCCTTTTATTGCAAACATTATCAATTGGACTATTCCAAAATAATTTATCCGTTTTAGTTATTCTAACCAGCAATAATAAATAATCATCAATTTCTAAATTATTTCAACAAGCTATAACTTTTACATTTCTTATGAAGAAGGATGGTATGACATGAAAAACCTTTTACTGGTCTTGCAGATAAGTTTAAATTCAAAAACCACAATTTTATGTTCATGCCTGCCAGATATTCACGTTTTTTCGATCGTATATATTTTGATAGGTCAGCATATTGCCCCAGCTTGATGACACTAAATTGACCATCCTTCACAAAAATCAACCACAGAACGGTTAGTTTCTAAATTAAAATCTTTGTCACCCCCCCCCCCATCAACACACATACATCTGACTGAAATTCTTATCCTGTCAAGGCGACTTTTATTCTGTCCTACATAAGAAAAACACTCCTCATATTTCACATCACCATACAGTATTTTATAACACGCACACATCAGCATCTTGGTAAGGGAAATTAAAAAACAACAACAACTCCTAACTTCAAATGTTTGCTTTAGCCAGAGAGAGAGAGAGATCTCCTCTAAGACCTAGAATTGTGTGAGGAACTCTTGTCTATACACTTACTCAATATAGGCATACACAACATTTTCTATAACTTGAACAATAACTCTATTAATAATTCCCTATCTTAACAAAAATAACTGAAGTGAAACTTGGTCATCTCCTACTGCCATAGTAAATAAATCATAAGACAGTTATTTCCCATCTATGAGGTGGTAAGGTAACTATACCTCAGTAATAACTAGCATTAAGAGCTCTACATATGCACACACATACATTGATTATAGTCTAGATAAATGACAAAGACTAACCAGATCCCAAATCAAAATTATGAATTATCTCAATTTTAAACAGTCAAGCCAATGGCACCATCCACCCAATATCTATCTTAATAACAGATCATCAACACATATAACATAATAATGATTTTTCATATGGCCATCCAATCACTCCTCATATATTTAATATTAAGCATAAAAAAAATTTTGTTAAGAATAAAAAAAATATTTTGTATCATTTTTTTCCTTTTTTTTTTCCTTTTTTAAAAAAAATTACGTAAGCATTTATACTTCAATGGGATCAAAATCATTTTCCCTTCTTTCCTTTAAACATTTTAAAACATAAATAAAAAAAATTAAATTAATATAATTTTAAAGTTTCTATAAAAGCATGCTACATGTTATATAAACAAAACAAATAAAGAATAAATATTAAACATTATGATAATCTCTTTCCATTGTCTCCTTTCTTTGAAGCCAAGTTTGAGGACTTGCTGTTATTGTCCAAATTAATTGCAATTTAGTTCATTTTTTATTTTTGAGATAACTATATAAACGTACAGACAGTCCTTTTAATCAAAATGTATATAAAAATGCACAGATAGTTCTTTTAATCAAAATGTATAGAAAATGCATAGACAGTTCTTTAAATCAAATGTATATAAAAATGCACAGACAGTTCTTTAAATCAAAATGCATATATAAAAAAAATTAAAAGAGTTCTGCTGATTACCTTTTCATTCTGATGAGTTTCTTCCTGGGTTTGAACATAGTTGTTTTTGTTTGTTTGTTGTTTTTTTTTATTTTAAGTTCAAAATACAGTTAAACAAGTAGATTTTGGTTATTAAACATGAATTGGCTTTTAAACATTATACAGAAGTTTGCTGCTGTTTCTTCAAATGAATTTTAACCAGCCAAATAATTATTGCAATATGAATTGGTCTTTTAATATTATATATCAGTTTGATAGTTCTCTCCTTAAATGAATTTTTAATAAGCCAACTAGACAGATTGTGGCATTTAGCACAGAATATCTTATTAAAACTTGATTTCTCCATAATTGACTTTAGGAAAAAAAATATGCACCACTTATATATGAATTAGAAATTCATATCTTGGTTATACTGTAAACTTCCTAAATATATTATTAAACTCAGAGAAAGAAAATTTAAAAAAATTAGAGAAAAAAAACTTTCCAGAGATAAAAATTATTTGAATTAGCTATTTGGTTCTGAATTAGTAAAAGTCTACCCCCTTCATTTTCTCCAGCCCTTTTATATTCACAAGGAGGGGGAAGAAAAAAAAATCTGTCAACCCTTCTTTCTATATCTGGTTTTTCTCAAACTTTAATTAAAACTCCCTCTCAGAATGACCACTTCAAAAACCATTTATTACTTATCAGTTCTGATGACTTTCCTTAGCTCAAATTATACCATATGGTTAAACACATTATTGGTTAATTTATGACAAAGCAATTAAAAGAAAATCCAATTAAAAGATAAGCTTACTGACAATTTTTGGTATAATAAATGTTACATTCCTTCACTTAAATAATTTCTTATTTAGATTTACATTTTAGAGCTAGGAATAATAAATTAGAACATATTCATTTTTTTATACTTATCATGAAATAATATAGAACACTATATCAATTTCTATAAAGGAAAGAAAAAAACTCAAACCCATATATCTGTATCACACACACACACACATATGCAGAACATTCAATAGAAAACTGCTTATTCAGATCACATAAACATAAAATATCCATTATAATTTTTTATAATTACAAGCATAAAATATCCATTATAATTTCTGATAATCACAACAAAATATTCATTATAATTTTAAGCCCATTCTCTTGAAAAGAAACTGTCAAACTAAAGCTACTGATAATTAATTCAATTTCAATTTTCACCAACTTTTTAGTAATAAACATTAAAATTCATAAAGACTTTACATTAGCCATATAAATATTTATTTCTCAATTATCATATTGGTAAATTATTATAGCAGCGTACAAACAAAAACAAAATTCAACCCCCTAGCATTAAATAATGCTAGCTATATTATATATATATGTGTGTGTGTGTGTGTTACATTTGAGGTATACAGTTATTGATTTTTCAAATAAAACTTTTCAACTTTTCTTACATTAATTTTTTTTTTTTTTTGCATACGATTAGTTTCATTTTCTTACAATTGGTTTATAGATAAAATAAACCAATGGTCACAATATATATATATATTGCAACTGACAGATAAAATAAACCAATGGTCACAATATATATATATATTGCAACTGACAGAGCCACCCAGACCGTAACAGAGTAATATTAATGATATAAGACAAAACTGTTATGATATAATCTGGTCACAGCCAGGATTTACTGCAAAGACCTATCGCAGCATTACATGAAGTTACACTAAATTATCCCAAAATAAATTGTGTGATTATTTAAGTTAATTATGATTCTCACTGTTTACTGTATCCTAATCCTACACTTTAAAACACTAACCAATGATTTTTATTGATGTGAGATGTTATGGCCTACCACTGACAAAATGGTATGATCTAGAAAGCTACTAAAGATTACACTTTCAGGTTTAAATGTATAATTCATTACATCAATACCAACCATCATATGGTGAATATGCACCATTTAACAAGACAGTAATAGTTATAATCAGCCTCATAACATGATTGGCTGCAGCTCAGATATACTCAGAATTTTACTACAGAAATGCCATATAAAGTATTTGTCTTGCAATAAAAGGTGAGCAAATAAATGTTAGGTTCTTTGATCATTAATTTAAATTTCTAATTAAATCAATAGCAATGAGATTCTTATTGTAATAGGTAAAACATAAGTTATAATATTAGAAAATAGGTTCCATTATAATGTTTGCTGGCAAATATAGTAATTAATTAAGATCATAATATTGCAAACATCAATAGAAGCAACAAATTCTGGATTATATTCCAGAATTAACAAAGCAAAGCAGAGGTGATGTTCAAAGTAAATGGGATTTTATTATGCAATGTCCATCACTAATTACCCAAGAACAAATGCATTAAAATATCCTCTTAGAATTTCAGTAAACCTTGCATGTATTACCAGGGACAATATGTACTCTAATATATAGTCTGTTTAATATGCTGAATTTTCTGGTTTTATGTATGACAAATAGCAATGGCATAATTGGGGTAAATTATAAAATTTACATTTATTTATGATTTGATCAATACTAAATAAATAATTGATTAATACAATGTTCACAAAATTTAATAAGCAAAGAAATAAAATAAAAGACAATCACAAATACTTGTTTCTATACATAGATAATATACATGAGTTCCAAAATACAAAATATAAAATTTTCTCATAAATGGATTTGGTTTCATCCCTTATAGGAAAGAAGATGGGTTTGAACACCTAGTCAATAACATGTCCATTATGTCAATATCAGAACCAATTCTCCTATACTCCAGATTTATAAGATAATAATAATAACAATTGGTATTGATAAACCTGTGAGAGCTGGCCATGATGAGAAAATGAATCAAAGAGAAGATTTTAACATCAACTCAGCTGGAAGTATCATAAATTTCCCTATAATAAAATATGAAAATAATTTAATCGAATGTCCTTTTATGACTAATAACTGAACATGTGCCTAGACCAATCTAATAATGAGGGAAACAATGTAAGCATTATAATGTATGGAGACTCTGCTCAAACATACATTATTACAGCAAAGAGCAATGGTATTCCTGTGGACATATTCATCCACACAAAGGAATAACAAAGCTTTAAAAACCCAGTGAGTTTTCTAACCATCAGCAGAGCAACAAGCATAATTATAGAATGTTGTGCAGATTAACCATCAATACTGAAATGAATATAAAAGATTAAAAAATGTAAATATGTTGATACATTTATTATTATTATTATTATTATTATTATTATTATTATTATTATTATTATTATTATTATTATTATTATTATTATTATTATTATTATTGTTGTTGTTGTTATTATTATTATTATTATTATTATTATTATTATTATTATTATTATTATTATTATTATTATTATTATTATTATTATTATTATTATTATTATTATTATTATTATTATTATTATTATTATTATTATTATTATTATTATTATTATTATTATTATTATTATTATTATTATTATTATTATTATTATTATTATTATTATTATTAGCTTTCAAAAAGGCATTTTATTGATTCTATAAAAGGTTACATTAAAAGTGGTTTACATAATTTTGGTATATACATTGATTTATTCTGTTACATAAAAAATGAATATTTGAATGATATAGTTCAATTTATGGCTTCTTGAGTTGTTTGAACTTTTGTGACTTGAATGAGTCCTTAAAAAAATCATAATAGTTGATGTATAAGTTGCTTTTTTGATCTTTTTGCTGTTTATAGCTTGTATGCATATAATTAAAAATCTGAGAAGCTATTGAAAAAGTTTTTCTCTAGTATTTTTTGTCAGCTCCTTAGTGTTGTGTTATAGCATTGATTGTTCTTTTAGTAGTGACCATGTTGCAGCATATAAGTGGGGGTTTGTTATGATTTTATCTCGATTCCTTATTTGTGTTAATTTGTTGTGAAAGGTAGCTGGATGCCACCTGGTGTTATTTCCTATTATTATTATTATTATTATTATTATTATTATTATTATTATTATTATTATTATTATTATTATTATTATTATTATTATTATTATTATTATTATTATTGTTGTTGTTGTTGTTGTTAATTATTGTGTTATTATTAATCATTTTGTTGTTTATTTATTTCACAACCAAAGTCCAAGTGATTATTTATTTTGTCACCTAATAATATTATTATGGTGGAGGAGGGTAGTGATCAGGAAATATAATTGAATCTGCATAAAAACTTGTTTTTTATGTGTGTTCAATTTTATCATTATTTGTGACTATTATACATTCATCAACTAAAAACAAAAATTGTTTAGTCCCTTCACCATGTTCATGCACAATCATTAGTTTACTTTGTTTCCCTAGACAAAATTATTTTTTGAATATTGTGTTTTCATTTTATTGTTAATTTGATTATTATCAAATGTGAAAAGGACATTTACCATTACAATATATATATATATATATATAGAAGCAATCAATCTTACCATTACAATATATATATATATATATATAGAAGCAATCAATCTTAGCTTAAGATTGAGCTTCAGGTTCCATCTACTAACCCAGTTCAAACCTCATATCCCATCCCATTCCTTTAGTTGTGTATATATATTTTACATATATATTTCTGATGTGCATCTAAAATTTATATAGTTTAACTGTACATTTTTTTTATAATTTATTTTTAGTAATTATTTTTTTATTAAAATTGTAGTATATTAGGTGCAGTTCAGATATATATATATGTCATATTATTATTACTATTTGAGAAGGAGGACGCTCTGAGGAAGGTACTTGATATTGTACTGAAACGTCAGCATTTAGCTTTTTCACTACACGGAATATCCTGCAAATAGTAATAATAATATGACATGTTTTATCCGTGAAAATATTAGAATATATATATATATATATATATATTGTAACGGGCACACACACTGTTACATTATTTATTTTACAAATTAGACATTAAAAAGAAAAGTTCGCAAATAAAACTTAAAAGTCACCTAACCTTTATATATATAAAATCTCACAGATGAAAAATTATTAAAAGAAAACTTTATTAAAAAAAAAAAAAAGTTTTAAAACTAAATTTTCAACAAAAACTTATAAAGATTTAAAGATAAAAATATATCTTTAAGAATGTACAAATTTAATTAATGCTATTGTAATAACGGAAACACACAGGTTTATTATATACCTGGGTTTATATATGTAATATATAGGACATATGAGCACAGACTTTCACATGACCCACCACTCTCCACACTATCTCATAACACTGATACACTTGAGCACATATATGTTGAAAAGATAAATAATCACCAATATATATATATTTCATGCTAAACCAGCAATCATCAGTTGGTCCAGATTACCCTCTCTATACATATATGCTATAAATGATCAGATATATATTAAGATAGCCAATTCTCATACTTTAATGGACAGGCTTCAATCTATTCCACACTCCAACTTTTCAACTGTCCATCCAATTGAAAATCTGGAGTGCTCAAATGCCACCCTCAGGCTGAGATTCTTGTCATACCCATGTTGACCTAAAGTCAATTGACCCCTCATTCACAGGACATAAGCCATTTAATACAAGGGATGGGCAGACATCTCTACTATGTAATAACTGAAACACATAGGCTTATTATATACCTGGGTTTATATATGTAATATATAGGGTCTATAAGCACAGACTTTCACATGACCCACCACTCTCCATACTATCTCATAACACTGTTACACTTGAACACATATATGTTGAAAAGATAAATAATCACCAATATATATATATATTTCATGCTAAACCAGAAATCATCAGTTGGTCCAGATTACCATCTCTATACATATATGTTATAAGTGATCAGACATATATTAAGATAGCCAATCCTCATACTTTAATGGACAGGCTTCAATCTATTCCACACTCCAACTTCTCAACTGTCCATCCAATTGAAAATCTGATGATGGAATTCTCAAAGGCACTTCCTCAGGCTGAGATTCTTGCCTTTTGAACATATATGTGTTCAAGTGTATCAGTGTTATGAGATAATGTAAAGAGTGGTGGGTTGTGTGAAAGTCTGTGCTCATATACTCTATATATTACATATATAAACCCAGGTATATAATAACCCTGTGTGTTTCAGTTATTACATAGTAGAGATGTCTGCCCATCCCTTGTATTAAATAGATTATGTCCTGTGTATAAGGGGTCAGAATGACTTTAGGTCAACATGAGTGTGACAAGAATCTGAGCCTGAGGGTGGCCTTTGAGCATTCCATCATCAGATTTTCAATTGAATGAACAGTTGAAGAGTTGGAGTGTGGAGTAGATTGAAGCCTGTCCATTAAAGTATGAGGATTGGCTATCTTAATATATATATATATATATATCTGAGCACTTATAGCACATATGTGTAGAGATGGTAATCTGGACCAACTGATGATTGCTGTTTTAGCATGAAATATGTATAATGGTGATTATTTGTCTTTTCAATATATATGTGTGTTCAAGTGTATCAGTGTTATGAGATAGTGTGGAGAGTGATAGCCATGTGAAAGTCTGTGCTCATATACCCTATATATTATTGCTATTGTGTAAAATGGAAATGATTATTTTAATTAGTTAAAAGTAAACTAGCCCTTGGGCATTTCAAAATATATAAGTAACGGTCAGATAGGAGAGAAAAAACAATAGAAACTAATAGCCAATAAAAGAAATCCCTCAGAAAATGGACCTCAATGAAAGGATCATCATCGTATGACCCAGTGTCCACTCGATCTGAAAGTTTACTATAAAAAAAAGTTTGGAAAAAAGAAAAAAAGAAAGACATGTAAAAGAAGAGATGTACTATACATGTTAGTGCTGGGAGTGTTGAAGGAGAAGGGATTGAAAAGACACACTCTTCAATCCTTTCTGTTTTTTTAAAGAGAAATGACCAATCATTTTCCCAAATTGTGGACTATAGGACATCTGGGCAGCAATAAAATACTAGCTACAGTAAAGGCCCAATGGTTAACTGCATACCAATCTTCTCAGGACTTCATGGGAATTAATACCTTCCAAATTACAAGCATTAGAAGCTACAGACTTTTTCAAAAGAGTAAGAACTATATAAATAATGAACATTTTCAAAACAGTAAGAACATTAATTCCAAAACCTTTTCAGTATTTAATAGAAATAGAATTTTATCTGACTAACGTAAATTATTATTAATAATTAATTTTATTTGATGTATTTTTTTTAAATCATTTCCATTAAGTTATTTTTTTTGTTCTTTTAAGTTTTTATTATGATTTTTTTTTTGGTTAAACAACTTTTAATAAATGTTACATTTAAGTCAGGCGTGTATGGCTGCATACATTTGTAAAGTTATATTAGTTTAATTAAGGGAGGGTTAATCTTAGATTATTTGTTTTGTAGTTTAATTGGTTTAATCAATTGGATATATGGTGTAATTAGCAAATGTAGTAGGAAGATCTGCTACATGCAGGATCACATTATATGCCACACTTGGGTGAAATAAGCCTATTTCTTATTGACCATCAGAGACAGATGGTATTCTCTGCTCTGTGGATCACTCTTTTTTGGCAATGGAATGGGATCATAAGTCAGTAGAAAGGACCACTAGAGAGGACCATAATTCCTTCCTATGTATATTTTTTTATTGTTCTTCTTGCCAGACAAATGTAATGTTCCTGTTCTGGATGAGAGACAATTTCTCTAGAACCATGCAGTTCAGATGTGCATTCCCGACAGTATGGTATTATGCTGTCGTATTCATGCTGCCTTTAATATATCTATATATCAGATAGATTGGCATTTGTTTGACTGCGAACTTTTGGCCTAAGATTAAATCAGGGATAGAATATTTTCTTTTCAAATGCAATCTATGTAGTCTATCCATACTTGACACTAATAAAATATTAAATTCATCTGTGTGAACTTCTAAAATAAAAAGTTAAATTGTAAATTAAAATCTAAAGTAAAGTTATAATGTTTTATAAAAAAATTAAAGTAAACATACTAAACTAATAATAAATTTTATATATGTTTAATAAATGTTTGTGTGTGTTATTACTGGCAGTGGCTTTTTTTATTTTTTTTAATATTAAAAATTATCTCTGCTGCTCAGCGAGCTAGTGACTTGGACTAGTGGTTGAAATAAAAAATAAAGTGGGATCTTAACTTACGTAACTGCCTACTATATAAATTTTCCAGGTTCCAATATCCTGGTGGTGACCTGTATGGCAAATATGGTAAGACTCCAACTTTTCGTTTTCCCTGACTGTTATAATTGGACTCCCAATGTGGGCCGATATTTAATAAACCATGAGTATCCTGAGTAAATTTTTTTAATGAAATGTTTTTTATCTACCATATACTTTAAATCTTATAAAAGCACTGCCAGTAAGAAATAGCACATATATTAAAAACAAAAAAGAAAATATATTAATAATTTTAAATTGTATTTTTTAAAAAAAAAAAGAAAAGAAAAGAAAAAGTCAAAAGGTTGCAATTAATATAAGGTTTTTTTGTTAATATATATTATGCTTTAATGTGTATAGGCATAAACAGCCATGTAAGTTTATGATTATAAATGTCACACTTTACAATGAGTGCCTTTGGGAATCTACCTCAGTGTAACCCTATTTAAGCATTTCAATTAATCATAAATAAGTTGGTGTTATATATAATTGTGCTGCAAATATACATGTATAAACTCATTATTTCTTAAAACGTATTTACTTCAATGCAACCTTCCTAAATAAATAATTTGCTTGTCATGCCATGTGTTTAAAAATGAAATGTAGAGAAAAAAGAACTCTTGAGGGAAGGAGGCATAAACATAGATGGTTCATAGGAAAACATTAGTCAACATCTTTTTTTTGTATATAGTCTTTTTGTAAAATTACTAACTATTTTCATTAACCACGTACCATAATTACTAACCCTAAATAAAATATTTTTTTTCTTTATTTTTTAAGCAAGTTTACTGATATGTGACAGGCACACATGCTGTTACATTATTTATTTTAAAAATTAGACATTAAAAAGAAAAGTTCCCAAATAAAAACTTGTTTTTTAAGAATTAAAAATTGAAAGTTAAAAGTCATCTAAAGTTTATATATATAAAATCACACAGATAAAAAATTATTAAAAAAAAACTTTATTAAAAAAAGAAAAAGTTTTGAAAGTAAATTTTCAACAAAAACTTAAAAATAAAAATATATCTTTAAAAATGTACAAATTTAATTAATGCTATTGTGTAAAATGGAAATGATTATTTTAATTAGTTAAAAGTAAACTAGCCCTTGGGCATTTCAAAATGTATAAGTAAAGGTCATATAGGAGAGAAAAACAATAGAAACCAATAGCCAATAAAAGAAATCCCTCAGGAAATGGACCTCAATGAAAGGATCATCATCATCATCATGACGTAGTGTCCACTCGATTCAAAAGTTTACTATAAAAGGAAAAAGTTGGAAAAAATAAAAAAGAAAGAGATGTGCTACATGTGTTAGTGTGGGGAGAGTTGAAGGATAAGGGATTAAAAAGACACACTCTTCAATACTTTC
This sequence comes from Epiperipatus broadwayi, assembly GCA_028023455.1. Lineage (NCBI taxonomy): Eukaryota > Metazoa > Onychophora > Udeonychophora > Euonychophora > Peripatidae > Epiperipatus > Epiperipatus broadwayi. The sequence goes on along the minus strand of JAQFVV010006287.1, from coordinate 1,013,318 downwards.
AGTTTTTTTTTAAAGAGAAAGAGAAATGACCAATCATTTTTCCATATTGTGGACTATAGGACATCTGGGCCTGGCAATAAAATATCAGCTACAATAAAGGACCAATGGCTAACTGCATACTGATCTTCTCAGGACTTCGTGGGAGTTAACACCTTCCAAATTACAAGCAATTACAAACTATGGACTTTTTAAAACAGTAAGAACTATATAACTAATGAACCTTTTCAAACTATAGAGCTTTAATTCCAAAAACTTTTCAGTAATTGATAGAAATAATCATATGTGACCAACGTAAATTATTATTAATAATTAATTTTATTTTATTTTTTTAAAATCATTTCCATTAAGTTATTTTTTTTATTCTTTTAAGATTTTATTATGATTTTTTTTTTTGGTTAAACAACTTTTAATAAATGTTAAATTTAAGTCAGGCATGTATGGTTGCATATATTTGTAAAGTTATATTAGTTTAATTAAGGGAGGGTTAATCTTAAGGTTATTTGTTTCATAGTTAAATTGGGTTAATTGATTGGATATATTGGTGTAATTAGTAAATGTAATAGGAAGATCTGCTATGTGCAGGATCACATTATACACCACACTAGGGTGAAATAAGCCTATTTCTTATTGACCTTTGGAGACAGATGGTATTCCCTGCTCTATGATCACCCCTTTTTGCCTAGGGAATGGGATTGTAAGTCTGCAGAAAGGACCACAATCCCTTCCTATTGCATTTTTTGTTTTTCTCGCCAGACAGATTAAACATTCCTGTACTGGATGAGAGACAATTTCTTCTCTATAACCATGATGTGCATTCCTGACAGCATGGTATTGTGCTGTCATATTCATGCTGCATAAATACATTGAAATATCAGATAGATTTGTGTTGGTTTGACTGTGAACTTTTGGCCTAAGGTTAAATCAGGGATAGAATATTTCCTTTTCAAATGCAATCTATGCAGTCTATCCATACTTGACACTAATAAAATATTAAATTCATCTGTGCAAACTTCTAAAATAAAAAGTTAAATTGTAAATTAAAATCTAAAGTAAAGTTATAATGTTTTATAAAAAAATAAAGTAAACATACTAAACTAATAATAAATTTTATATATGTTTAATAAGTGTTTGGGTGTGTTATTACTGGCAGTGGCTTCTTTTTTTAATATTAAAAATTATCTCTGCTGCTCTGCAAGCTAGTAACTGGGGCTAATGGTCAAAATATAAAATAAAGTGGGATCTTAACTTACGTATCTGCCTACTATATAAATTTTCCAGATTCCAATAGCTTACTGGTGTCCTGTATGACAGATATGGTAAAAATCCAACTTTCCGTTTTCCCTGACCATTATATATATATATATATATATGACTGGAGCAAATATTAACAAAATATTCACTTTATAAATATTTTTTTGTATGTAGTTTGTAAAAAAAAATTCTTTTAAATTATTTGTTTTAAAAACTGTAATTTTTCTTTAAAAATGCAAGATGGAGAATGCAACTATTAATTGTCCAAATATAATTAAAGGGGTGGAAATTTAACATTATTTCAGTTTTGGAAAAGAATTTTTAATTAAAGTTTACTAAAAGTAGAAAGGAAAATCAGATTAAGGGTTTGTACTTTTGCTATTAACATTTTTGTCAAATCTATTTCCAATCTGAAAATAGATTTAAATATATTTTTGGACAATTATCTAATGCTCGCATCTGCAAAAAATGTCAAAATACTTATTAGATCTTGGTTGAGATTGAAATTATAAAGGGGATATTAAAAGTAGTTCTCACATACCTGAGAGTAATAGTAGCAGGGCTAATTTTTGACTTCCATAAGAGAACTAGATTGGCAAAATTAGCTAGCATCAACCTATTCCAAACTATTCTGATTCATGATATGTTGCACCAGTAGTAAAGCTAACCACCTTTCCTACCCTTACTGGTCTTTCTCTCACTGCTAATAACCAACTTGCTGATGCTCTAAAATGATGGAAAGTTTGAACTAAGAATGTATAAATGCCTAATGGAAACTTGCTACCACATTAGAAATCATTGAATCCAGGTAAATCACCATGCATGAGCCAAACTGTGAAAATGGACTCTTGAATATATATGCAAGGTAACTAGCCTAAGAACCACCATGCATGCAAAAACTAAATTTAATTTGTTCCACTAATCTCAACTACTACTATCCAGATTTCTTTTATAAATTAGTTAATTAAATATTCTCTTTATTATAAATATAAATTTGCTCTCATACTAATTTTGCTTTTTGTACTCGAGTCTATCATATGCTCTTAATTTCATAATTTTAGTGTGGTTCTTTCTTAATACTAAATGTTATGATGTATTTTATTATTTTAATCTGCCAATCTAAAACAATCTTGTGAGTTTAACATATAAAGGTCTCTTTTCCCTATCTACTCAGACATCCATAGATTGTGGTTGTTAAACCCCTCACCCACCTCCTTAGTTAGATCCGAATGCACTCTTAATTAATATGCTTACCATATTGTTTTTCTAAGTTAACCTATTTTCATGTTTTTCTTAGTATATTTTTTAAAAAAGCATTATGTATGTAACTCCATTTAAAATAAAGAAAGTCTACCTGAGGTAATTTTAATCATTTAAAAATTAACACTATCCAATATTTTGCTATGTTGCTAATTTAATTCTGAAAAAGATGATTTCTTATTTTTATTTTTTTATCTATTATCTATTTTACTATGATATACTTTTAAGATTTCAAATACTTGGATATTTTCAAGTTGTAAAATCCATAAGGGTGGGATTTAATTATATTTAATGGCAGGGAAAGAAAGTGAGTAATTTAAAAATCTGTCTGTATAAATTAAGTCTGTTCCATATATATATATATATATATATATATATATATATATATATATATATATATATATATATATATATATATATATATATATATATATATAAAGCATAAATCACCCCACATGGTCAAGAGATTCAGTACTGCTCTCTGTGAATTAATATATAATATATATATATTAAATTGATAAAAAATCAAGTCAGATGTCATATGACCTAATTTTAATAAAGCTCGTATTTACAAATGTTATATATAGAGTACGTAAAAATACACACTCTTATCAAGCTTTTAAAATACCCTCAACCCCAGACTGCAGTTTCTGCATCTAGCATCGTCAGTGAGGTGTTAGGGATTAAAAACACTAGAACTAGTCTAGCATTTTATCAATGCCTAACTATTGAGAAGAAAATCTGAAACTTTCAGACATTTAAATGTCCAAAAATCCAGCTATCTAACTCAAATAGCCGTATGGGACTGAACTAAATTCAGATACACCATATATTAATAGCTCTAGCAATATAAAATCGCCAAAGCCTTAATGGAAAAAAACTAAAATTAAATTGATAAAAAATCAAGTCAGATGTCATATGACCTAATTTTAATAAAGCTTGTATTTACAAATGTTATATATATAGAGTACGTAAAAATACACACTCTTATCAAGCTTTTAGAATACTCTCAACCCCAGACTGCAGTTTCTGCATCTAGCGTCATCAGTGATGTGTTAGGGATTAAAAACACTAAAACTAGTCCAGCATTTTATCAATGCCTAACTATTGAGAAAAAAATCTGAAACTTTCAGACATTTAAATGTCCTAAAATCCAGCTATCTAACTCAAATAGCCGTATGGGATGGAAATAAATCCAGATACACCATATATTAATAGCTCTAGCATTATAAAATCGCCAAAGCCTTAATAGCAAAAACAAATTAAATTGATAAAAATAAAGTCAGATGACCTAATTTTAATAAAGATCGTATTTACAAATGTTATATATAGAGTACGTAAAAATACACACTCTTATCAAGCTTTTAAAATACCCTCAACCCCAGACCACAGTTTCTGCATCTAGTGTTGTCAGTATATATATATATATATATATATATATATATATATATATATAGTATATATATATTTACCCAATAGTATTTATTAGCTTAATTAATAGTGTTATTTTAGTTTATTTTCAAAATCCCACCATCATAATCTATTCTTTTTGCTTAAGTGTATACATACATGAGAAAAACAAAGTGTTTTCTCTTTTTCAAATCTCAACATAAAAGAATGGTTAAGAAATATTTTGTTTGATAAGTAAATAGGATAGTTTTAAACGTATGTTATTTTTGTTAAATGTTAATACAGAGTTGTTAATATATATTATTCTTAATGACTAAACCATTCTCAAATGTACTTTATTGATTTTCAGTACTGTAATGGCATTAAAATAGTTTTGTTATATGTATAATAAATTCTAGAATGCTTCCTAAATTGATACATCAATCACCGTCTTTCAGAACCATCACTATAATGTTAATTCTAATATGGTGTAATTTTATGTTGTAATAAATGATTGGCATCTTATCTCACCCACCAAATATATCTATGTATTGCACATTATTTAATACCAAAGCATATGAGTAACGATAGTGTGAATGGTTAAGTGTAACCATCTACCTCCAGGTAGATCACTCATTCGCCCACATCCTAATAAGTATATGATCACTTTACTGTTTTATTAAAAGTTTCATTATTCAAACCATTTATGTTGTTCAAATTATCTTCTCTTCACTTTCATACATTCCATTATATATATATATATATATATATATATATATATATTAAATATATAAATGGGGTTTAAATCCCCTATTAACGAGTTAATGATATAATTCTTATATTATATACGTTAGCCAAATAGTGATGCGATACAATATGTCTCATTGTTTTCTCTACTTTGCTAGTGGGCCGGACTTAGAATTAAATTCTCATGTGCCATCATTGTTATGTTATTCATTAGATGTTCAATATGGTGTTTGTGGAATGGGTTCAAATCCAGGTTGGTTTCTCCACCTAAATTTCAGGCTTGACTGGGTTTGAAATACATTTCATTGAGTTCCAGCTCATGTTAGATGGATCAACATGTTTTGACTGGTACAATATATATATATATATATGCTATATATATACCCTATCTATTATCATCTATTCTACACTTTAATTCAGCAATTATCCTTGTGAAACAAATATAATTTTGAGTAAAAAACTTTTGTTTGATTCACAAGGTAACTCCATTGAAATCAAAATAACGATAATCGACAGTAATATTTTATATTTGAATATCAGGTGAAGATTTTTAACTAATTGTATTTCCTATTTATTTGTAGAGTATCTACCATGTCAAAAAGATTGGCCAACATTTGAGGATCACTGTTATAAATTTGATTCAGCTTCAAATTCACAAAATCAGGCATTGTTTTCTTGTTTTGGACTTAATTCATATTTGCTGTATATTGAAAATAAAAGGGAGAATGACTTTATAACAGGTAAATAATAGATATCAATATCAAAACATTTATTACAAAATACAATTATAACAATATTTTTGTTCAATATACCTTCAAGGCTCTCATTATAAGTCTCTTTAAATGAAAAATAATATATGCACTTTAAATTCTTATTTATTATTATTCTGAAGTAAAGAATATTCCATGTTTTTTCAGAGAAACATAATTGTTGATATATTTGTATAATATTTGATATTATAGATCGTTATTCACATGCATACGTTTTTTTAAAAAGTGGCTACTATTTGTTTGACCGCCTATACTTTTTCCAGACTAATAAATTATTATGATAATGGGGTTAATTTTATATTTTGTTTGTAACTAATTTTTAAGGAATTCGTTCATGTTTCTAATAAATTATATGACACATTAACGTGTTATTTCTTCTTCAAGCAAACGTTTAAAATTAATCAAATAAAATTTACAATCTGGTCATTTCTTTTAAATTCTGTTTGTAGTATTGTCAAAATTTATTAAAGGAACTTTGTTCAAAAAACATCAACATTATTCCTATCCATTCTGATGAGTTAATTTTATTTCTATAATGAAAGTATAATCAGCTGTGATGTATAGGAATCTTTTCTCTTACTATTTGTGTTCAAAAAAATTATCTTCTGAATAACAATAGTAAGAATAATATCTCCTGAAAGTGCTTTAAAAATGATGTTGGAGATATTGAGAAAAATATACATTTAAACCTTACTGTGTGGATCACAATGTTGTGTAATACAATGTTATTTTATATTAGCAGAAATTTCAGGGTTTCATATAATATCGGTTTTTTTAAATTTTATATATTTTAATGATAATAATCTCACAGTAATAGTTAGCATATGGAAAAGAGATCTTTAAGGCCTTTTTACATTACTATTCAAGAATTCATTGGACCTACTTCCATTGAGACTACAGTCATTAGAACAAAGATTTTACTATAAACAATAGTATACTTCATCTTAATTATTTTATCTATAAATAATAATAGCATCACAGTGCAATGTAGTGAATTTTTTCTATTAATAAAGAAAATGGGGTTGCTTATTAGTCTGAGACATCTATTGTGTCTAAGCATTTTATAATTAGATTCCATAATTATTACACTAACATTAAATATAAAATTTGTTTTGCAAAATGCATATAATCTTACTTTCATTCCTTTATGAAATGTTTGTGTTACATAAGATTTATCAATATGTATATACAATAAGTTATGTATTAAAAATATACAATTATACTATATGTAACAAATAAACAATTTCCACACAAGTACTTAGATAAAACTAACAGCACAAAATTAAGTATAAATATAGTATTTATTAACTGTTAAAAGAGGCTTACAATACAGAGTATTATTATCAAAGCATGACTGACATTCTCGTGTGGAAATTGCTTATTTATTACATATTACCTACATATTACTTTATTTTATATTTGGATATACTATATATAAATTTTAAATTATAATAATGAAAGATAATAACCATATATATATATATAATCTCTTGGAATCCAGTTCAAAATTCCAATTGTCCATCTGTTATCATCTCTTCTAACAATATGTCCAGCCCAACTCCACTTCAGTCTTTTAATTTTTTCAATGAGGTCAGTACCACCTGTTTTCTCTCTTACCCATATATATATATTAAACATAATATTTTTGCTTATGTTATTATCATTATCAATTGAAATAAATTAACCAAAAAAGAAAAAAAAACGAAAACGTGATTTTTCAAGATTTGTTTAAGTTATTCTGTTAATAACAAGTGCAACGTAATCGAAAGTACTTCTATCGAATTAAATAATGTATATTGTTATTATTTATCGTTATTATAATGTAAAATTTATTTATATATGTGTGTGTTGAAATAAAGAAGTAATATGTTTAACACTGGTGTTTTTAATAAACTCAAGGAAAATGCTATTGTTGCATACTAGAATAAACTTAGCTTAGAAGTATCAATAATAATTGATAATTATCTAGCGTCACGTCTGTTAAACATATCTCTAATTATTATATGGAAATATTAGAACCAAAATAGATTTTATGATATTAAATTAAGTTCTATATCAACGGATTGTCTATTATTTTTGATTCATTTTATAATTTATCGATTGATTAAGAGTTTGAAATATTTTGATAACATTGTGTTAATATAATGTAATGAAAAATGACTATAAGAAATTATATATATATAATCATTACACTTAGTCAATACTTAGACAATCCTAATATCAATAACAATCAACGATCTCAATATGTTGTCAAAATAATATATATATATATATATATATAAGATGGATAAAACATTTCACAAAAAGAGTGATACTTCTCGAAAAAATGTAACATATATTTCAACTTTTTTTTCTATTACTTTCACTGTGTTAATTCAATAGAAGATTTTTAAAAAATTTAAGAAACTAAATTATAAATAAAACATGTCAACTTTATCCAGCACTGTACACAATAGATTATGTTTGATTTAGTCTTTGTGTTATAATCTGATAAATTTACTGAAATACTTAACTTTAGTTATTTATATTTGAGAGTTATACGAATAGATTTGATGATTACTTAAAATTATCATCATCTATGTTTAAAGTGGATAATTGTGATCTATGAAATTATTTTAAATATTTTAAAATTACATTCACGTTATATTTACATGCTTGTTCCCTATTGCTTCTATACAAATTATATCTAAATGCCCATTAAAAAACTGAATCCGGTTTTCCTTCTTTCTTTTTTTTTTACATGATCTTTGTTTCTTTCTATAGTTATATGATCTTATTAAAATGTATAAATATACTCTAGGAGATAAAAGTTTATCACCTTACTTAGATTATCTCAATTCCCTATGCTTAGATAAGCTGTTGAACAGTGACAAATTTTACATATAGTAATGCCACCAGTGCAAGCTATAGTAATCAATGGATGCAGTGCATAAAATCTCTATCTAATGTCCACTCATAAAATATCAGATTAGTTTCTAGTTTTTGAATTTCAACAATGAGAAGGTTTTCTTCTAAAAGCACTGTCACAGATTTTAGGATCTAGTGTAACCTTTGGGAAGCCACCCTTTACCTTTTTTAGTTAATTATAAAGCTATGAGTCTAAATGAATATTTTATGATAATTGTTATTTAGTGATTTAAATGATTCATGTACTGGAGATGATGGTGACAATGATTATTACACAACCAAAGACATCAAAATGTGTAGATATTGAACTGGATTCAAATCTATATGACTATACAAGCAAATGAGCTTGGATTTAAATCATTTTCATGTTTTCCTTTGAAATATTATCAAAAACATATTACTGCATATTATCGATATGTTGATGATGTTTTTATATTTGGTAAACCAAATACAATTAATGAGTTGTTTAAAGAATTAAATGGCTTGAAAGGCCTAAGATGGATAAAAACAGATGAAGATTTAATATACGTTTGGTTTCTTGATCCTAAAATAACCAGAAATCAATGCATGCTGGATTACTGTATGACCATTAAACCAATAATAAAAAGAGGTTATATTCCATATAAATCAAAAGTGCCAATGACACACAAAATGGCAGGTTTGAAGTCCTTCTTATTTATAAATAATAGTCTTTGCAAATGTTCATCAGATAAAGGCAAAAATATTGAAATATATTCGAATGAATTGTTAAATGTTGGCTACAGTTATAATCACATATATAATGTTATTAGAGATTTTAATATAAAATATAAAAATAAAAATTTTAATAATAATATTGATTCTCCTGCTAATAAAAAAATATGGATATCAATCTCATAAATTTCAAATGATCAAGTAAATTTTATAAGGAAAATTTATAAAGATATGTGTGATATTGCATTTTACACACCTCCTACATTAAACAAATTAATAAATAACTCCAAATATAAAACCTCATTTATAAATAAAAATTGTGTCATTTATAAATGGATATGTAGGTGTGATAGTGGATATATAGGTAAATCTAGATGTACATTGGAAAAAAGAACTAAAGAACACTTGCTATTATTAAAATGTGTTCAGAAATCGAAACAAAATTGCATAGTAGATAATATTTCAGTATCTGTTTTTATGACCATAATAAATCATGTAGTTATGGTTTTGATTTCAATTTTAACGGTGTAAAAATATTGCAAATTGAAAAAAATAAGCTATGCTAATATAACAAATATAAACATGATTTAATTAACAGACAAGCAGCAAATGTTAAGATCATGGAATTGTGGGAAAGTTAGCATTTCAAAGCTTTAGCTGACACAGATTACTGGGATAATCAAAAGCGCTCCTAAGTGGATAAAATTTTTAATTATTTAGTTACTGTATTTACAAATATTCAGTTATATAATTACGTATATTGCTTTAAAAATACAGACATCGAATCATAATATTATATATATATATATATATGTGTGTGTGTGTGTGGTGTGTGTGTACTGATAGAGTAAGACTTGAATCCAAATCTTAGTTTCACCTTAGTTCTATCAATTCATCATCTCTATCCCATTAGTACCATTTTACCTAAGTTCAAACCTCAGATATTGGACTGTGTGTAGGTATTATTATAATATATATATACATTTTCAGTAAAAAAAAATGCATATATGCACACACTACAGAATAAGAGAAAAGTTTTAAAGTTATATCACATTAATCAAATAATCGATCAATTAATAAATGCTAATAATATATAATATGTTTAGAGTTAAGAGTTATTTTAACTTAATATCCAAACGTTATTACTTTAAATAATATTTCATTAAGAAATATTAAAGTGTTATAAATCGATGTAAATAGAAATTTCCTTGGGTCTTCTGTCAAAATTATAAGTTATAGTGGGAGGGGGGAAAGAGATAGAACTGAAAAATATTCCTGAAACTCAGCATTAAGTAATTTTGTTAAAAGCATTTTAAATAGGTCAAATGTAAACAAAAGAAAAAGAGAAAATGTAAAAAGTGGTCAGATTGAAATCACGATTTCAACATGTGCTTTTAATCTACCAAATCGAGGCAGAGAAAAATGTGGCCAGATTGAAGTCACAATCTCAACATGTGCCACTAACACATCTTCTAGCTGAGAGAATAATCATAGCACTGACCTCAGAGACCTGTTGGTTTTATGACACACTGTGCGAGGGATCAAGAAGATAAGAAACTAATAAAAGCTAAAATTTCATATCATAGATGATATTAAATCAAAGAAAAGAAGAGTGTTTATTCTGTATAACATGACAATGTGCGAAGATTAGAGGCCACTGCTATATGCTCCAACCTATGGTTATGAAAATGTTAATCTTCCCATTCGATCTAAATGAAACAAATCAAAGCCAGACTGCTGCCTACAGATTCATAATGTGAATGCTTATTGGAATAATAGAACGGTTGCTATTACCAAATGAACCCAGGATTTTACAAACTGAGTGTGCACACTTCAAATAATCTAAGATAAATGATACCTAAGATTAAAAACTTTCTTTAGAACTCTTAGTTTAAATTTCCATTATATTGTTTTTTTTTTTGTAAATCTGAAATCTTACCCTCACATTGTAAATCATAAATGAAATTTTATTTACTGTATTCTGTAAATCTAATCAAGCCTATCCTTATCTTATTTATTTTCTTGGGTATCTATTTATTTACTATTTTGTTTTGTGTTATATTTCATGCCTACCTGATTTCTGAGCTGATATTATATCATAAATAAACTCATTAATAATCATTGCTCATTGGTGCACATTTCTATTTTGCAACATTCTTTTATAAACAGTCAGCTGGGGAATTATAAGTTGATTATGCTATATTTTATTATAAGTAATATCGAAGTGAGATTATATAAATTTTAGTACAGTGTGATGGTCATCTTGGCCATCATCCCATGTTGTGTTGAGTATTGTATTGAATTGTAGTATAATAATCTAATTAATTCATAATATCACTACAGTTTGGGCAAATCTTAACTTAGTTTAAGATGGTTGTGGGGGATTGGAAATGGATACTATATTTATAAAGTGTAATAATGATTAATGATTTACTTTGACTTGTGAGATGTGCTAGAGCACATAGATGCTAATTATTTAAGCCATGGAAACAAGTATATGTATCCTTCTCCTCAATTTGCTAAATTTTCAAAATATATGGCATCATTTGCAACTATCACAGATTAGTATATTTGTAGCTGTATATATCTACACTAATGTCATTTCCACTCCTTGCACATTAAATGCTCTATTGATGAACCTGACTTAAATGATTCATTTTCAAGATATGTATGGTGGTCACTGGCTGGCAAATGCACACACTTTTGTCTCGCATAATAATCGCACAAATTTCATATTTAGCTGAGAAGCATAGAATGTAATCATATACTGATACCTGAGTAATGTATAAATTAAAATGTAGGCTAAGATAAAGGCTATATAGAATTGTATTTTATTCTTGTAAGTTAGTTTATGAATGTTATTAAATATTGTTTGATTTCTATATGTGTCTGCTTGTTTGTTGTTATTAACATTATTACTCAAGATATCTCATCTCAGTCATGATTAGGGCATCAAACCACAATAACCCATAGTGTTAATGTAATTCATTAGAGTTTCTTGTATCTACCTGACCACTGGCCTTAGAAAGATATTTGCTATTGTTATGGCAGGCCCATTGTCCTCTAGTTGTTCATGTGAAATCAGCTGCCTAGGTTTGAACACAGTATCACATGCCCTGAACCCATCTGTTGTGCTGTTCTTCGAACCTAGTGGTGGAATTCTGCAACAGGTTAACAAGGAATATGACTTCTGACAATTACAATATACATATACTATTATTATTCGATGTCTGTATTTTTCAAAGCAATATACATAATTAGAAAATTCAATATTTATAAATACAGTAATTAGGTAATTAAAAATTTTATCCACTTAGGAACACTTTTAATTATTGTAGTAATCTTTCTCAAAGTGTTAGTTGACAAAGATTACTAGGATAATCAAAAGTGCTTCTAAGTGGATAAAATTTTAATTATATATATATATTGTGCCAATGCCAAATTGGCACATGTATATAAAATAATTTTGTCTAAAAAAATTATTAATATCTTTCGTAAAAGAGAGTGAAATAAAAGTTATAAAAATCGGAAGTTTCTTTAAATGTAAATGCAGTTTGTTTTTGTGAAAATAAGATTTAAAAATCAGAGAGTTCTTAAAAATAAAACTTACAAGTAAAGGGGAGAGGGGGAGTTTTGTTTAGAAAAGATAAAACTAAGAGTTCATAAAAGTTAAAGAGTATTATTATTATAAATTAAAAGTTTAAAAAAATATATAAAAATCTCTTTTCATTCGTTTATTATAATAAATTATATATGTGCGTGCGAATGTAAACAAAAGTATGCATGTTAGAATAATATATATATATATATATATATATATAAATGAAAGTTTAAAAAAAAATTATATTTTGAAAATGCAGCGATGGCTATTAAGTTAAATAAAGACAACACGTTTATGAAAATAAATATTAAAATGAAATGTATTTAAAAATGCAGTGGTGAGCTACTAATTAAGGATATAAAAACAACACGTTTTGAGATAGCTAATTAATCAATCGTCAAAAACACGTTGTCATAGGATTAATCTAAAGGAATTTCGACAACACCTATTGCACATTTGCCGGAGGATATTAAAACAAAAACACTTCGCAGGTATAAATAGACTTTTTTTGTTTTATCAGACATTCAGTTTGAGTTTGCAGTTTCAGTCTAGTTTTGCAGTGTCAGTTTACAGAAATGCAGTGCTGAAAAGCTTTTGGAAATATATGCTTGTGCTCCAGCCTTTTTAGTCCAACAAGATCATCAAAACCTGCCTGAGAAATAATGTCTGCATAACAACACAGAAATTCTCCGTCAAGCGTTTAACTGTCTTCAAAATAAAACAAATGGATTGTATAAAAATCTCTTCAAGAAACATCCAAATCTAACCGGTTAGATATAATCTATCAGAAGCAGCAGAAGTAGCCAACGACAAGAAAAAAAAATCCTAGGTATATGTTTTATTATTATCATTTACACGTAGTAGTCACCACTGTAATCCGTAAATATTCAAGATTCAAATTATATGAACCCTATCATGCATAAAATGAACTATTGATATGTGTGCATGAGTTTCAAATGCTATAAATGCTTTATTATTATGTTTGCGAATGTGAGATAATTTAAAATGTCAAAGATTATTTTTGCTTTTTTCATAAAATATACTATCATGTGTTAATTTAAAAATGTGCGTGTGTTAAAATTGGATTTATAAAATGTTTATAATGCGTTTATGTTAGTTAGTAAATTATCTTTAAACTTAAGTAATGTTGATTAAAATAAATTGTCTTTAAATTTAAACTTTATCTATCAGTCAATTCTTTTTATCAATCTCTTCTTACCAATATTTTATTACTGATTAAAATTAGACTGGGCTGGTTAAGGGAATTGTTTCGAGTGCTGGATTGTGAGCCTACTGCCCGATTATGTTAGTCTTCAAACTAGCTGGCGCCCCGGGGTTTACCCTGAAACAAATAAAGTATTTGGATAGTAGGGTTTTGAATCTAGAAGCTGAAATGGGCCATTGTTGATAGTTAAAGCTATCAATAAGATCTCCCATTTTGCTCGAACGTGCTGGTTCGTTCACATAACCTTTATAAGATTATAAATGTATTATGAAGGAGTTTGAAGCCGGCCAAAACTAATATATAAGTATAAGTAGGTGGTTTCAGTGGTTCGACCCAGTACATAAATGGCTTTACCCAACATTTGGGGCTGAACCTAAGAAATAACAGTAAATAAATGCTTTGTTTCTTGTTTAAAAATAAAAACCTTAAAGAAATCTAAATTACGTAGGTAAAAGTGTATTAAATTAAAAATAAAAAAAAGAATTGACCGAAATTTTTTTTTCTTACTTCTTTAAATGAAAAGAGATTGTGTGCTATTTACATTCTGTTAAATAAATGACAGTTGGGTGTTTGGGCGGAGTTAAAGCATTAAGATCGGGTGGAGAAAAATGGACAAAGGAATGGCGGAGTCAGCATATATTTCCAGTTTAGAAAGAAAGAAATAAAATAGAAATTAGTAAACTTATTAAAATAAAACAGTATCAAAAATAATGATAAAAAAGTGTTTAAAATTATAAATGATAGAAAATAAAGCCGAAATGGAGGCTCAAGGTAAAAATATAGAAAATATTCCCAACAAGGGAAAAAGAGAAATCATAGCTTTATTAACGTGCATGTTCGAAAAACCAAAAGAAACAGCAGAAGAATATAAAAAAATAGCCGAAGAGCTTAAAAACCAAAATAATGAAATGAAGAGTAAATTGGAAGGGCAAGCTGAAATGCTTGAAAAGTTAAAGGATCTGGTCGAAGTGGGCCAGAATAAAATAAAAGAAGAAATTAGGGAAGAAATAGAAGAAATTAAAACACAAGTAGAGAATAAAATAGAGACTGCTTACCAAGCAATAGAAAAAAATAAGATAGAAGATAGAAAAATAATTGAAGAAATAAAAGTTGAAGTTATAAATTTAACTGTAAAAGTAAATCAAATAAATCATAGTCAAAATATCCCACAAACTGAAATAAAAAAGCCAGACCAGCTGAGTGCGAACATGCACATTACAAATAACTCCATGAGTCATCCTCGGAAATACATTTATAAAAAAAATCAGATGATTTACAAAAGCCCATATAGTATAGTCCATCAAACTGACTTCAATGCCTTGGTGATAGCCAAAGGTAATATAGAAAAAGGAACGTTTAATGCTAGATCACTAAAGTTATTTGGAGGGCTGAATAATAAAGAACCACCAGACAAAAATTAAAAATATGTAATCTGACGGATTCGCCGGCTTGACCTAGTTTATAACGACCATGGATTTAGAATAATTGGGAAATGTTTAACAAAGTTTAAGAAAATAAATGTAAAAATGAGTATCAAGTTAGTTTGAATAATTAAGAATGATTAAAGTTAATAATAGTAAATAAATAACAATCTTAGAGTTTTTAAAATGTCAAAGCAACGATAAAATGATTTATGTCAAAAGATTGTCTTATCGATTATATTGAAATCCCAGCTCATAAGGCTAGAACATAGCGGAGCATGACGCAAACAAAATAAATATGTAAAATCAAATAGGACAAGCAAAATGATTATGTCAAAAATCCTCGATTATATCTTATCGATTATATTGATACTCCAGCTCATAAGTCTAGAACATAGCGAGCGTGATGCAAACAAAACAAATGTGTAAAATCAAAATAGTCAAGCAAAATGAAAATGTTTTTTTTTTAAAAAAAAAAAAAGAGAGAGTAAAAATAACGCTTTAAAAATAAAAATGAAATAAGTAAGTGTATAATGAACATATTAATGAAAATAAAACATTATCAAATAAAGTTAAAAAAAAGAAAAGTGTATTAAATTAGGATTGAGGTGTGTGCGAGTATTTGGGCAAGGAGATAAATTCCAGGCCTACTTTTGTTGGATTAAGCCTTGTCTTATGGTGACTTTGTTCTACAGATGGGTAGTGCGAAAAATAATTAATATTGATGATGATGCGCCAGTAGAAAAGTCTTGGGATATAAAAATTAATAAATCTGGAGGAAAAATTCCCAGTAACCAAATAAAATAAGTATTTTAGTAAGTAAAATGTGCAGTAGAGATAGTCCTGCCATTCGCAATCTTAAAGTCCCTCTTCATGATCAGTTGTGCACAACAGTTGCCCATGCTGTAGTCATGACTTCCGCAAGAAATTAAAAGTTGGTTTAAATCAGCACAAAGTCGATCTGTGTGTTGAATTGCCTTATACTTTGCTTCCTACTTCTCTTAATATTACATTTATTACCTAATGATGAAAATAAAAACTAAAAATAAGAATTTTAAATGGTCAATACTTAGGAAAAGTGATCAATGCACATGTTAATCAAGAAAAATGTTCGTAAATAAATAAGTAGGTCAAATAGTTAAAATAAACTCGATAAAATCAAGGTAAATAAATAAGTGTAAATAAATCTATAGTAAATAATAATGAAGAATGTCTCGTAATAAACTAATCGATTTTTTTTTTACACGCATGTTAAATAAAGATGCTCATAATGATTTACAAATAATATTATAAGATTAGTAATAAAAATATAAAATCAATCTAATGTGTATTAAGAGTGTGTAAGTATACATGGGTATATATGCGCACATACACTGGTAATATTCGGTAAATACGATACCTTATGATGAGTATCTTAAATGTATTTATCCAGATATCCTTTTAGGTTATTTTCTTGGTACTGCTGCACCTTATGATTGAGTGCAAAAAGGGACTTATTTATTATAGATTCCCTGTAAGCAAGTCCAGTAATAACTCGATATCTAGAATATTAGTAGGTGTAGAATTATGCTGCATGTATACACATGTGTAGGAATTATCTAAAATAATAAATTAATAAATCTTTACAATCAACAATTAAAATTACAAGAGATAAAATGGTCAAAAATGACACATTTTACTCTAAAACGAAGGGGGGTGTAATGTGCCAATGACAAATTGGCACATGTATATAAAATAATTTTGTCTAAAAAATTATTAAAATCTTTCGTAAAAGAGAGTGAAATAAAAGTTATAAAAATCGGTAGTTTCTTTAAATGTAAATGCAGTTTGTTTTTGTGAAAATAAGATTTAAAAATCAGAGAGTTTTTAAAAATAAAACTTACAAGTAAAGGGGAGAGGGGGAGTTTTGTTTAGAAAAGATAAAACTAAGAGTTCATAAAAGTTAAAGAGTATTATTATTATAAATTAAAAGTTTTGAAAAAAATATAAAAATCTCTTTTCATTCCAGTTTATTATAATAAATTATATATGTGCATGTGAATGTAAACAAAAGTATGCATGTTAGAATAATATAAAAAAGAAAAATATATATAAATGAAAGTTAAAAAAAAATTATATTTTGAAAATGCAGCGATGGCTATTAAGTTAAATAAAGACAACATGTTTATGAAAATAAATATTAAAATGAAATGTATTTAAAAATGCAGTGGTGAGCTACTAATTAAGGATATAAAAACAACACGTTTTGAGATAGCTAATTAATCAATCGTCAAAAACACGTCATAGGATTAATCTAAAGGAATTTCGACAACACCTATTGCACATTTGCCGGAGGATATTAAAACAAAAACACTTCGCAGGTATAAATAGACTTTTTTTGTTTTATCGGACATTCAGTTTGAGTTTGCAGTTTCAGTCTAGTTTTGCAGTGTCAGTTTACAGAAATGCAGTGCTGAAAAGCTTTTGGAAATATATGCTTGTGCTCCAGCCTTTTTAGTCCAACAAGATCATCAAAACCTGCCTGAGAAATAATGTCTGCATAACAACACAGAAATCCTCCGTCAAGCATTTAACTGTCTTCAAAATAAAACAAATGGATTGTATAAAAATCTCTTCAAGAAACGTCCAAATCTAACCGGTTAGATATAATCTATCAGAAGCAGCAGAAGTAGCCAACGACAAGAAAAAAAATCCTAGGTATATGTTTTATTATTATCATTTACATGTAGTAGTCACCACTGTAATCCGTAAATATTCAAGATTCAAATTATATGAACTCTATCATACATAGAATGAACTATTGATATGTGTGCGTGAGTTTCAAATGCTATAAATGCTTTATTATTATGTTTGCGAATGTGAGATAATTTAAAATGTCAAAGATTATTTTTGCTTTTTTCATAAAATATACTGTCATGTGTTAACTTAAAAGTGTGCGTGTGTTATGTTAGTTAGTAAATTATCTTTAAACTTAAGTAATGTTGATTAAAATAAATTGTCTTTAAATTTAAACTTTATCTGTCGGTCAATTCTTTTTATCAATCTCTTCTTACCAATATTTTATTACTGATTAAAATTAGACTGGGTTGGTTAAGGGAATTGTTTCGAGTACGGGATTGTGAGCCTACTGCCCGAATATGTTAGTCTTCAAACTAGCTGGCACCCCGGGGTTTACCCCGAAACAAATAAAGTATTTGGATAGTAGGGGTTTGAATCTAGCAGCCGAGATGGGCCATTGTTGATAGTTAAAGCTATCAATAAGATCTCCCATTTTGCTCGAACGTGCCGGTTCGTTCACGTAATCTTTATAAGATTATAAATGTATTATGAAGGAGTTTGAAGCCAGCCAAAACTTATATATATGTATAAGTAGGTGGAGTCAGCGGTTCGACCTGGTACAATATATATATATATATATGTGGGTGTGTTATAATGAACTGGCAAATAAGCTCTTAACAAACTTTGCAAAATATTCCCAACCCCAGACCAGTTTCTGCTACTGGCTTCCTCAGTGAGGTGCTAGGATTTTCAAGCATTAATTTAAAAATACCAGGCCAAACCCAGCACTTTATCAAATGGATATTCCATTAAATAAAAAATCTGAAATTTTCAGACTTTCATATGTCTTTCAATTAAGCTATCTAACTGAAAAAGCCATATTGGATTGAACCAAGTTCAGATACACCATATTGAAGCAGCTCAATCTTAGCTTAAGATTAAGCTTCATGTTTCCACCTACTAACCTGTGTTTAAACCCTATATCCCATCCAGCTCCTTTTGTCGTATATATATATATATATATATATTTGAGATGCGCTCCTAAGTTATAAAATTTTAACATTTCACTACCATTTTTTTTTTAAATTATTATTAATTCTTTTTTATTAATTATTAATTCTTTTTATTAAAATACATAGGTGTGGCTCATATATATATATATATATATAGAGAGAGAGAGAGAAGCAAAATACTAACAAAATATTGATTTTTTTTTGTAAATATTTTATTATATGTCATTTGTACAACTTTTTTGTTAAGTATTTTTTCTTTTAAACTGTATATTTTGTAAAATCCAATATGGAAGATGCTACAGTTGATTGTTTAAAAATAATTAAAGGGTTGGAAACACTATTGTTTTAATCTCGGGAAGGAATTTTTAATTAAAGTTTTTACTTAAAATGGGATTAACATTTTCTTTTATTATAAACATTTTTCTCAAATCTATTTCTAATCTGGAAATAGATTTGAATTTATTTTTGGATGTTATCTTATTGTTGCATCTTCAAAAACAATTGATAAAGAAAAGTAAGAATGTTAAGATCAGAGATTAGATTGTAAAAGCATTCCAAAAACACTTGGGAGAGTATAAAATGACTGGGTTTTAAATCAGATAGATTAGCTACTATTGAGAGAATGGTACAGTTAGCTGAATCCAAGCTGTTTTGAAATGTAAGCATAGAAAGCTCATCACCTCTCAGTCCTGTTGGGTCATCATCTGCCACCACCATGTCATTATGCTCCTGTGAAATGAAGTAAAATCCCAATGGAAAATTTTGGAATGCTAAATAAAAGCTTGCTGTCACAAGAACTGTCATGCATGAGCTGGACTTTTTAATATGAACTCTTAAAATTGTGCAAGGTAAATTATTTCAAACTGCCACCATTGAAACTAAATCTAACTTTGCCTAATTAATCTTGAATTCTTTTATCAAGATTTCACATGTTTTATTTAACTTTGTTTTTTTAATATATAAATGTAATTTGCTCTTAAATAATTTCTATAAATTTAATCCTATCTC
The DNA here is from genome assembly GCA_028023455.1 of Epiperipatus broadwayi. Lineage (NCBI taxonomy): Eukaryota > Metazoa > Onychophora > Udeonychophora > Euonychophora > Peripatidae > Epiperipatus > Epiperipatus broadwayi. Next base: position 993,255 of record JAQFVV010006287.1, on the reverse strand, counting down.
ATATGCTCTAACATTCCTTAACTTTGGTGTGGTCAATTCTTTATAGTTATTTATTACTTGATTTTATATATATGCTTTTATTATTATTATTATGCCAATCTCTAACAATCTGCCAAGTTGAATTTTGTAAAATCTTTTTTTTCTTTTAAGTAAACCTTCATGAATCAAGGTTATTTAATGTCACCTTAACATAAAATGCATTATTAATTAATATGTTTGCCAGATTCTTTTACGAGCCAATAATTTATTTGTTTTAGTATAAATATATATATATATTTGTTTAACTCTGGATTTTCTACCCGGGGTGAATCCAGAACTCAAGCTAATTAACGTTTTGAAACCTTATTTTTTTTATAAATGTTATTCAATTCTGAAAAGGTGACCGATTATTTGTTTTCTATATAACTGCTATTTTTTTATTTACTCTTAAAATATCAAATCAGCACTTAAATATTCCAGTTATTATAAAATTAATAAAGGTGGGATTGAATTATTTTAAATAGTAGAAAAGGGAAGGGGGTAAATCTTAATGTTTCTTTTGCTAAATAAAATCTTCAAGTATATTTTAGTAAATGATATATATAATAACTGCATAGTGTATATATATATAATAACTGCATAGTGTATTATTTATCTAAATTATAGTACTCAAACTAGGGTCATTTATTTTAAAGCAGTAAAACTTATTCAATGTCATTAGTGACATTTATCATTACTGTGTTACTGACATTTGGCCTATTTTCATGAATTATATATATATATATATTGTAACGGGCACAGACATCATTACATTGTTTTTTTATTAGTAAACATGAAAAAAATAGAAGTTCACCAATAAAAACTTCTTTTTTAAGAATTAAAAATAAAAAATCATCTTAAACTCGCATATATATAAAATCACACAGATAAATAATTATTAAAATAAAACTTTATTAAAGAAAAAGTATTTTAAAACTAAATTTTCAGAAAAGATTTAGAGATAAAAATATATGTTTAAGTTTGAAAACAGATTAATCTTTTGTAAAATGGAAATGATTATTTTAATTAGTAAACTAGCCTTGGGCATCTAAAATGTATAAGCAACAGTCAGATAAAAAACAATAGGAACAGAATGGCCAATGAAAGAAATCCATCAGGGAAATCGGACCTCAATGGAAGGATCATCAACAACGATGACGTAACATCCATTGGATCCTAAAGTTATGTATAAAAGAAAAAATTTGGAAATAAAAAGGGATTTGGTTTAATTAGTTAGTTATTATGAAGAGTAGACAGATATGTGTTAGTGTGGCGGTGAAGGAGAAGGGATTGAAAAGACGCACTCATCAATCCCTTCAGTTCTGCTAAGAAAGAAAGAGAAATGAACTATCGTTTTCTACATTGAGGACCAGTTAAAGCAAAAACTCTGGATGGATAAATAAATTGGCCTACAGAATATCAACCCCTTTAGGACGACGTGGTAATTCACGTTCATGGCAAGCAATGGATAAAGTTGGACGTTTTAAAAATCATAAGAACTTTATATTCACTTGAAAAAATAAGAACTCTAAATTTTAAAACGTTTTAGGAAATAATGCAATAGAATCCTATCTGACCAAACTAAATTCTTTATTAATAGTATTATTTGTTGTATTTTTTATTTCTATTTTAAATCATTTACATTTATATTTTTTGTTCTTTAAGTTTTATTATGATTTCTGTTTTCCAATACATTAAAATATATCAATGATAAACTTAAGTCAGGCGTGAATGGCTGTATAGATTTGTAAAGTTATATTAGGGGAGGGTAATCTTAGGTTATTCATGTCGTTGTTGAATTGTGTCAATGGATTGGATATATTGATGTAGTTAGTAGATGTAATGCAAGATTCACTATGGGCAGAATCGCTTGTATACGCCGCACACTTCATCTTGCCTAGGGAATGCGATCATAAGTCGGCAAAATGACCGCGGTCCATTTGTATGGAGTTTTTTTTATTGTTCTTCTCGTTAGATAGATGTAATATTCCTATCTGACGAGAGTCAATATCCTATCTTAACCTATTTTGTGTGCTGTATTCGTATTACATTGAATACATCGATATATCAGATGGATTGACGCCAGGTTGACTGTGAACTTTTAGCCTAATGTTTTATCTTCAAATGCAAATCTATGTAGTCTATTCATACTCGACACTAAATAAAAATGCATTAAATTTAAGTTGTTTATAGACGCTTGCATGGATTTGTTACCGGCTAATTATATTTTTGGTTTTCATATTCGATCAAAATATATATAGACATTCGGTAATTACTGATACCTTACGGTGAGTATCTAAAATGTATTTATTCGGATGTCTTTTAAGTTATTGGTGCCACTGCAGTATCTTACGATGAATACCAGTGGATTTCTTGTATTCCCTATGCAATTGACGGTATCAATGATTTTGTATTTTGATCATTTATGTTTATTTTGGAATGTTTTAGCCGTGCAATCTATGTAACCGATCTATTCTCAACATTTTTAAACAAATCTGTGCGAACTAATAATAGTATAAAATTTAAAATGTAATTTAAAAATCTAGAATAAAAGTAAAAATAATGTTAAATGTTAAAGTAAACATATTAAAATAATAATGTTAAATCTTATATATATATATATATATATGCGTAAATAAATTTTTGTATGTTAATTACTGGCAGTGGCTTATTTTATTTATTTTTTAATATTGAAATATAATTAGAGCTAGTAACTTGGGCTAACGACCGGAATCAAAATTTAAAAAAAAAATTTTTTTTTTTAAACTTACGTATCTGCCTACTTTATAATTTTTTCTAGGTTCAAATGCCTAGATGGCGCCCTGTAGTGCAGATTATGTTAAGCTCCTTTCTAAATCTGGATCATTATAACTGGCCACCCAACTCGGGCTGATCTATTAATAAAAACCAGGGCCCTGAGTAAATTTCTTTTTTCAAAATGAAATATTTTTATCTGTTACATAAAGTCGTATACTTTAAATCTTACAAAAGCACTGCCAGAAAGAAATAGCACATATATTAAACATGAGAAAGTATTAATAATATTAAATTGTATTTAATTAAAAAGAAAGTCAAAAGGTTGCAATTAATATGTTTTTTTTTGTTTGTTTGTTAATATATATTATGCTTTAACGTGTATAGGCGCGCACAGCTACATAAGTTTATGATTGAAATGTGGTGCCTTACGATGAGTACCTTTGGGAATTACTTCAGTGTAACCCTATGTATGCATTTCAATCAGTCATAAATAAAATGGTGGTATTTATAATTGTGCTGCAAATATACACGTTTAAACCCATTATTCCTTAAAACATATTTACCTCAATGCAACCTTCTTAAATAAATAATTTTAAAAAAATTTACTTGTCATGCTGTGTGTAAAAATAAAATGTATAAAAAAATAGAACTCTTGTGGGGAGGAGGTGAACATAAATGGTCCTTAGGAAAGCGATGCTCAACATTTTTTTTGGTATATAGTCTTTTTGTAAAGTTACTAACCGGATGTTTTTGTAAATTTTGTTAATCGTGTACCGTAATTACTAACCCTAAGTAAAATATTTTTTTAAGCAAGTTTACTGATATGTAACAGGCACAGACATCGTTATATTGTTTTTTTATTAGTAAACATAAAAAAATAAAAGTTCGCTAATAAAAACTTCTTTTTTAAGAATTAAAAATAAAAAAATCATCTTAAACTCGCATATATATAAAATCGCACAGATAAATAATTATTAAAATAAAACTTTATTAAAGAAACAGTATTTTAAAACTAAATTTTCAGAAAAGATTTAGAGATAAAAATATATGTTTAAGTTTGAAAACAGATTAATTAATCTTTTGTAAAATGGAAATGATTATTTTAATTAGTAAACTAGCCTTGGGCATCTAAAATGTATAAGCAACGGTCAGATAAAAAACAATAGGAACAGAATGGCCAATGAAAGAAATCCATTGGGGAAATCGGACCTCAACAGAAAGATCATCAACAATGATGACGTAACATCCATTGGATCCTAAAGTTATGTATAAAAGAAAAAATTTGGAAATAGAAAGGGATTTGGTTTAATTAGTTAGTTATTACAAAGAAAAGACAGATATGTGTTAGTGCGGAGGTGAAAGAGAAGGGATTGAAAAGACGCACTCTTCAATCCCTTCAGTTCTGCTAAGAAAGAAAGAGAAATGAACTATCATTTTCTACATTGAGGACTAGTTAAAGCAAAAATCTCCAGATGGATAAATAAATCAGCCTACAGAATATCAACCCCTTTAGGATGGTGTGGGAATTCACATCCATGGCAAGCAACGGATAAAGTTGGATGTTTTAAAAATCATAAGAACTCTATATTCACTTGAAAAAATAAGAACTCTAAATGTTAAAACCTTTTAGTAAATAATGCAATAGAATCCTATCTGACCAAACTAAATTCTTTATTAATAGTATTATTTGATGTATTTTTTGTTTTTATTTTAAATCATTTCCTTTTATATTTTTTGTTCTTTAAGTTTTATTATGATTTATGTTTTCCACTAAATTAAAATATATCAATGATAAACTTAAGTCGGGCATGAATGGCTGTATAGATTTGTAAAGTTATATTAGGGGAGGGTAATCATAGGTTATTCGTGTCGTTGTTGAATTGGGTCAATGGATTGGATATATTGATGTAGTTAGTAGATGTAATGCAAGATTCGCTATGGGCAGAATCGCTTGTATATGCCGCACACTTCTTCTTGCCTAGGGAATGCAATCGTAAGTCGGCAAAATGGCCACAGTCCGTTTCTATGGAGTTTTTTTATTGTTCTTCTCGATAGATAGATGTAATATTCCTATCTGACGAGAGTCAATGTCTTATCTTAACTTATTTTGTGTGCCATATTCGTATTACATTCAATACATCGATATATCAGACGGATTGATGCCAGGTTGACTGTGAACTTTTAGCCTAAGGTTAAATGGGGATAGAATGTTTTATCTTCAAATGCAAATCTATGTAGTCTATTCATACTCGACACTAAATAAAAATGCATTAAATTTAAGTTGTTTATAGATGCTTGCATGGATTTGTTACCGGCTCATTATATTTTTGGTTTTCATATTCAATCAAAATATACATAGACATTCGGTAAATACTGATACCTTACGGTGAGTATCTAAAATGTATTTATTCGGATGTCTTTTAAGTTATTGGTGCCACTGCGGTATCTTATGATGAATACCAGTGGATTTCTTGTATTTCCTATGCAATTGACGGTATCAATGATTTTGTATTTTGATCGTTTATGTTTATTTTGGGATGTTTTAGCTGTGTAATCTATTTAACCGATCTATACTCAACATTTTTAAACAAATCTGTGCGAATTAATAATAGTATAAAATTTAAAATGTAAATTAAAAATCTAAAATAAAAGTAAAAATAATGTTAAATGTTAAAGTAAACATATTAAAATAATAATGTTAAATCTTATATATATATATATATATGTGTGTGTGTGTGTGTGTGCGTAAATAAATTTTTGTATGTTAATTACTGGCAGTGGCTTATTTTATTTATTTTTTAAAATTGAAATATAATTAGATAAGATATTATATTATTAAATCTCTGCTATTCCCTGAGCTAGTGACTTGGGCTAACGACCGGAATCAAAATTTAAAAAAAATATTTTTTTTTTTACTTACGTATCTGCCTACTTTATAAATTTTTCTAGGTTCAAATGCCTAGATGGCACCCTGTAGTGCAGAGTACATTAAGCTCCTTTCTAAATCAGGATCATTATAATATATATATATATATCCTATGTGCTTCTAATCTAACCTGGGAGTTATGACAAGATCGAACCCATAAATTTCTTATTTATTTCATATAAAATGCCTCTGGTGGTGATCTCCAAGTCTGGCACATGCTATGCTTATTCACTTTCATCGTATAAAATGCCTCTAGTGGTGATCCCTAAGTCTGGCACATGCTATGCTTATTCACTTTCATTGTCTAAAAATACCTCTGGCAGTGATCCCTAAGTCTGGCACATGCTATGCTTATTCACTTTCTTCGTATCAAAGGCCTGCATGTCAGCGATGACCATGGCATGCCTATCCACTTTGTCTTTCATCCAGAAGCATGACTTTTCCTGTTATTTTTAGGCTATTATGTCAGCACTGCAAACTTCTTCGTATTATTATTTCTTTTTGCTTCATGACCAAGTTTTAATGCTCTAATATTAAAAGTGTGCTCTGCTCAATATATATATATATATATATATTTAAAAATACAGTATTTAAAAACTTATAAAAAATATATATATAAAAGTGTGCTCTGCTCAATATATATATATATATATATATTTAAAAATACAGTATTTAAAAACTTATAAAAAATATATGTATAACAGTCACTTAGGAGAGCTTTCAACTAACTTGTAGCTTTGTCAACTATCACATTTAAAATGTCAGCTTTCCCATAATTCTATGATGTCAACTTTCCCATAATTCTGTGATCTTAATGTTTTCTGCTTGCCTATTAATCAAATGTTGCTTGTATTTACATATTAACATCGCCTCTTTAATTTTCCTTTTATTATTATTTCTTTCAGTTTCCAATATTTTTACACTGTTATAATTAAAATCGAAACCATATATACATGATTTATTATGATTTATTATACTATTAAAAATTTTACTTATAAATATAAAAATAATAATAGTGTTAATTCTTCTGATAAAAAATTGTGATATCAATACCATATATTTCAAATCAACAGGGAAGTTTCATTAAGAAAATTTATAAAGGAATATGTGATATTGCATTTTATGCACCACCTACATTAAATAAATTAATAAACAATTCAAAGGATAAAACTTTATTTACAAATAAAAATTGTATCATTTACAAATGGACATGTGGGTGTGGCTGTGGATATATAGGTGAATCGAGGTGCACATTGGAAAAAAGAACAAAGGAACACTTATTGTTATTTAAAAGGGTTCAAAATTCAAAACAAAATTTTAAAAATAATGATAATTTATCAGCTTCTGTCTTTTATGACCATAACAAATCATGTATATATGGTTTCAATTTTAATTATAACAACATAAAAATATTGGAAACTGAAAGAAATAATAATAAAAGGAAAATTAAAGAGGCGATGTTAATATGTAAATACAAGCAACATTTGGTTAATAGGCAAGCAGCAAACATTAAGATCACAGAATTATGGGAAAGCTGACATTTTAAACATGATAGTTGACAAAGCTACAAGTGTGTTGAAAGTTTTCCTAAGTGACTGTTATACATATATTTTTATAAGCTTTTAAATACTGTATTTTTAAATATTTATTTATAAATTTGCGTATATTATTTTGAAAAAATACAGACATCGATTTATAATATATATATATATATATATATATATATATAATATTTGGCATTTATATATATATATATATATAAATGCCAAATATTACTAGCTAGATTAATTACTAATATTATTTTAGTTTTATTATACAATCCCATCGTCATATTTTGTTATTTATCTATTTAAGAGTATTTGCCTTGGGAAAAATAATGCGTTCTTTTTACCAGTGCTAATTAACAGAAGTTTCATTAAATATTTTGTCATATAATCAAATGTCATTTTCAAATATGTTTTAAAATGTATTTTATTTATTTTCACACCTCAGTGGCATGAAAATAGTTTGTATTATACCTGTAAAGAATCTCAGAATGCTCCCCGAAATAATGTTAGTCTCCATGTTTCAGAACCGTAATCCAAAGCGTTACTAGCAATTTTATGTGAATTCATTCCAATAATCGATTGTTATCTTAATATTGGACTCACCAAAGATATGTGTTTATGTATAGTATATATTATTTAATTAATAAAAGAGCATATGAGAAATAATAGCATGAATGACAATATATCATTATATATCATTTGGTAGACCGCTGGCTCATTCACGCACATACTAATGTACTTAATTTATAAATATATGTAAATAATTTGTCATTATATTAAACTATATTTTTATTGTCTAACTTATTTGAGTGGTTCGAATTCTTTTTTCTCCACTTCCAAAAGTACAGCCATACTTATACATATTTTAGTTTAGCCATAGTTAATAGATGTCTCATTGTCTTCTCACGCTTTGCTAGTGGGCCGGATTAAAATTAATTCTCATGTGCCATCACTATTATGTTATTCATTAGGTGTTGGATCTGGGACTTAGAGAGTGGGTTCGAATTCGGGCTGGTTTCTGACCTAAATCTCGGGCTTGACTGGGTTTGAAGTACATTTTGTGAGTTCCAGCTCATGTTAGATGAATAGGCATGTTTTGACCGGTACAATATGTTAATAGCTTTAAGCAATAGAAAATTGCCAAAGCCTTAATAGAAAAAAATAAAATTACAAAGAAATCAAGTCAGATGTCACATGATCTAACTTAACAAGCTTGTATTACAAATGTTATATAATGAGCTCCCAAATAAGCTCTTAACAAGCTTTGCAGAATATCCCCACCCCCAAAACACTTTCTGCTACTGGATTCCTCAGAGAGGTGGAAAGATATTCAAGCATTATATTAAAAATTCCAGGTTAAGCCTAGAACTTTATCTAATGGATAACTATTAAGTAGAATTTCTGAAATTTTCAAACATACTTATGTTTTCCAATCCACCTATCTAACTTGAATACCTAATATATATATATATATATATATATGCATATTTTATCAAGATTATAAATTTAGTGTTGTATGTGATGAGATTAGTTCACTGATTAGATATATATTTGAAAATATCTATTAGATTATATGATAAAATCTTTAATAAATTTAATATGTAAAGTCTGACAAATTAAATACCTAAATCATTTCTCTTAATCATAAAAGAAAATCCACATCTCATATCCATTAATATTAGATATCACAACATTAATGATCGTATTTCCCCTAAAGTTAAGTACACTGTTTTGAATAATAACGTCAAATTAATATTATTATTGTTAATTGTCAGAAATAAATTTCATTTCATTCAAAATTTTATATTGTTGATGTCAAAATTTGTTATTATCTATAATATCTAATGATTAGCAAAAGAGAATTATTTTTTTAATTTATTAAAAGTAATAAATTAAGCCTTATATTTGTTATAATTCACTATGCTAATGTAATAGTAATTTTTAACTATATTAGATGATTATATATTGTACCAGGCATCAGACAGTGGTAAAGAACATGAAACTCGAATTAGGACTGTTGAGGATGAATCCCGAATGAAATATAAGAATTAAAATAATATATAATTATATAAAACCTTTTTTATTTTTAAAAACTAACCAAAATAAAGATTCAAACTCTGGATATGATTAAAAGATACTTTAATTTAACATTATATAAAAACAATTTATTCTAAACGTACATTATTTATATAGTTCATGCTAGAATAGTTTCATTATGCTTATATCTGTGATTATTATGGAATGTCACGCTAATACATATATAGTGCCATTTATTTATAAGCCAATGTTTGAAAAAAATTACATAATGGGTTTAAGAAGAGAAACGATATTTTATCATACGATCAAATAATGACCTAGACAAAGGAATTTACAAGAGAGACACTTTAATCTTTGAATAAATTAATATCAGCTATTTAACAAACTATGATCGATGCCACTTCGATCACACAAGAAAACTACATTTTTATAACTGTGATGCCAGATAAATTGGTCTCTGACATACGTTATATTTATTAATTATTGAACAACAAAGTTATAAAACAGTGATTTTGAATGCGCGAATATATTCATATTCACTATGACAAATGTTATATTTCAATTCTTGAATTATAAAATAAGAATTTATTTATGCATGTTGGAGTCACTCGCCTAAGAATAATAGGTTAATGCAAGCTTTTTGCGACATTCTACATAATAATAAATAACAAAAATGGTTTAGTTATATCACGGTATTATGGCTTACAGATTAGTTTTAGACATAATTCTAAAATACTATAAGAAATCATGATTGCGAGCATAAGGCAGCAAAATATAAGATTCGGTCCATTTTGGCCAAGAGACACTTCATCATTTAAGTGGGAAAAAAAGAAATGGTACGCCTGTTTTTGTGGCAGGCTATACCTCGAGGAGGAATGTATCTAGGGAGATGCAATTGTCCATATAGGTTATCAATGCAGGGCTTCCGCTACTCTTTCCGAGTGTCCTAAAGCATTGATAATGCCAGCTAAAACATATTAAGTGAAGATGGAGGATTCGTGGTTCCAGATGATCCTCAAATTATGAAAAAGCAAATAACGGACGATGGTAACCTATGCTGGCAATGCTATGAAACTCAGATACTTTCTTTAATGATGTCAAAATAACTAATGGCCTAAATATAAAGTTTTAATCACATTGTATACTAAAACAAATTATATAATTAACATATAAAACTAGATGAATGTCTTAATGACATACAATTACATTTCCCTTCATTAAACGAGTCCCACATGCATTTGGAATCAATAAGTATTATTTAAACAATAATTTTCAAGGCGCTACATATAAATGATTATTACATTAAAAAAATAATGGTCATTATTATTTAAAATATCTTAAATGGAATTTAAGCAATAGCATTCTTGAATAACATTAAATTTATAATCAATAAATATATATTTATGGCAATATTAAAATAATAATCTGCCTAGAAACATAAAGGGTATTATTTAACTAGTTCTCAACCCAGCGAGCAATGACTTTAAAACAAATAATTTAAAGTAATTAAAATATCTCAAAAGTGCTGGGGATTTAAAATACTAATCTAAAATATAGGCTAGTGGAGTTGACTTGACTTGGCATATAAATTACATATAAAAGTAAATAAAATAGCAAATAATTATAATAGTAAAATTTATTGCATTAAATAAAATGTAGGATTTAAAATTAGATAGATCTAATCGTATATATATATATATATATATATATGATATATATATATATATATATATATGATAGAATTAGAGAGAGTCTTACGCGCAAAGATTAAATATAAATATAAAAAAAAAAACAATTAATTAATATTTATAGTCCAGCCCAGACAACTTTACATGGATATTGGACTGTTACCTCAGCATACTCTGGGTCAATAGCTGAGCTTCAGTTTAGGATAATCAGCTTGGTGGTCAGAAATCTTGTTCATTATTACTCCTTCATTGGTGACAGCGTGGTTGCATTCCATAGACAGTCCTGAGAAGCACAGGGAAAAGATAATTCGGGTCCTACTCTACTGACATTTTATTTCGCTATATAAATGGTATGAGAAAAGTAGAACAGCAAAAAGCAAAAGAAAGCAAAAGCAAAAAGCAATAACAAATTCCCCTTATTTCTACTCTACCCTATTTATATCGTTCCCAACTATGACAGACATGCCTTAGTTCATTTGCCCAGAGTCAGATAAGCAATTAACAAATTACAAACCATTTTTAATTAAAAACAAGACATAAGAAAATGATAAGGTTCAAATCACATTCCAGCTCTAAAGAATTTAAATTAATATAAATGAAACAAAAATAGTTCATTAACGAAATATTTTTAGTTAAAATAAAAATGATTTTGATGAGAAAACAACATTTCAATTCATGAAAGTCGAGCTTTTAAAATATTTAATTAGTGAAGCAAAACTTCGCAATGGATTAATTTGAACCTGCATCTTAGTTATTTATAGCTTCTTTTTTTATCAATTAATATTTATTAAACTAGATAAAACTTGTTACATTTTCTTTAAATTTTTACAAAATTGAAATTAAAAGCAAATAAATTTTTACAAATGACAAACTTTATGTGATTAAACAAATTCTTTTTTTTTTTACAAAAAAAACACTGCTTAAAATATTCAAAAGGATCAAAATAACAAAATCAATATATATATATGTCACAATAGTTTGTATATACTGTATATAAATATGATGGCACTGTTGGTAATTTAAATATTGCTGGGTTTGAACCCTTTTATATTGTTAGTTTTTAGGTAGGAAAACATGAAGCTCACTCTGACTACAGAGTAATTGCTTCAATATATATATATATGAAAATGTAGATAGGTTTATAAATTATTAAAAGAAAAGCAGTATGCTACTAATAAATTCAGGGTATAAAATCATAAAATAAAAATTTATTCTGAGAATGCATTAAAGAAAAACAGTTTTTAATTCAATAATGCTCAGTTGTAGTACTAAAAGTGAATTGGTGAATTATAAAGATGATACGAATTCTGTCTATATTCTAGTAGAAATAAATGTAGAGCTAAACTTTAATAAATTATAAAGAAATCAAGTCATATGTCACATGACCTAATTTAACAAGCTTGTATTACAGCTTATTTGCAAGTTCTATATATAACATTTAATAAATTAAGATGTATATTATACAGGAGAGTAGGGTGTAAGTAAATTTAAAAAGACATTACAAAAAAAGATCAGATTTGTTGGATATGAAAATTATTATGAATACTAGCAGTAGATGTTATTTATAGTCAGATAAAAAATGAGAAAAAAGCTAAAAAAATAAATTACAGATAAGACAATAAATTATAAATAATAATAAAAATTATCAAAGTAATGATGTCAAGCATTGGTGGCTGAGTATTCAGCACAGCTGCCTTACAAGCAGTTATCCTTTGTCCTGGGTTCACAGTTTCACTTCCTGGCAGATGCTTTGACACGTGAAAAAAAACTCCAAAGTAATGATTAATAAAATAGTAAAAAAAAAAGATTAAATATAAATCTAATATGCTGGCTTTATTATTTATATCATAATGACTATCAAGCAAAGGTTTGTTTTAGTAAATGTTAAAATAATGTAAATCATACGTTTTCAATTTTCCTTCACTAATATACTGGTCATATTATTGATTTTATCTCATATTCTCATAAAAAAGTTTTTTTTTTTTATACAGTATATGTCACAACATACCAATAAACCTAAGGATTTTTAATTTCTAAATGTGATAACAATTATATATATATTGTACTGGTCGGTTTCGTCTGTTCATATAACAAGATCTAGCATCTAGGCAAAAGTACCTCGAGTCCAATCATGCGCAAGATACATAAGTCAGGAACACTCATGAACTCTGCCCTATTTGCCTATTTTATAAATCTACCAACTTATGAGCAACAATTCCAATGATACTGATCTAATTTATTTCTACCTGACGGCATCACAAAGTCATGACACAAAAAGACTCTTATTTGAACCTTATTCATGTATAGAATATTATTGTTAGCGATTTTCAATCATCTAGTAAGTGAAACCTTTTATATAACATCAAAATTAATTCTATTCAATAACTGAAACAATGACTTAGATATTTAGAAATATATATAAGATTTATTAAGTTAACTTGAAATATATTTATGATTGATTGCAAACATTATTTGTGTTAAAATGTAAATAAAATGGGCATTTATCTCCCTTAGACGACATTAACCTCTCTTACAATGCTATAAAATGAACGTATTTAATGAGCAATAACAAATAATTTATGGCTTTGTTCTAATGTGGCTATTTATATGTCAATAATTTATAGATTGTATGGGATACCTAAGATTTTTAATAATAGTGCTAGACTACAGTTACTTAAGGTCCTTTGAATCCACCATTAATAAAATAACAGCACTTGTACCAATACATAAGTTTATTTAGTTTGATGACACTTGTAATTATATTTAATTAATATTTGCATTTGAGAAATAAGAATGTATGGGGAAGCTAATTTAGGAAATAATAATTATGGCAGCAATATCGTATCTGAAAGTGTGAATGAAATATAAAAAATGGCAATCCATTTAGCATTATCAAAACAGTACGGTTTAGGAGCATTGATAGGCTTTAACGAGAATGAAATATGGAAGAGTGGTATGTGTATGATGGCAATGGAGAGATCTATTCTGAGATCCAAGAAGGTGCTTCAATTTACAGTTAAAGAAGGTGACTCTCTGCAAATGTTGGCAGGGTCTGGTCATAAACAACAAAGAATGCGCTTTATTGAATTGCCATAGGGTGGACTTTTGCCAGAGCGAACCCTATGCAATAATATCTAGCACTGAAGAAGTCCAAAAGGGTTTGCCAAACCTTGTCCTTGGTATTGGAAGTAAAAAATGAATGAAACACAAATATATATAAAACTAAAGGTCGGTATACACGTAACGTTTGCATTAATATAAATATATATATATACTTTAAACTATAAAGAATTATCGCCTATCTTCATTGATAAAAACCAGCATACCGGTACAATTTGAGTTACTACATTGAAACAGTAAGATTCGTATTCGAATCTTAAGTTTCACCTTTTTCTGTCGTCTCTCACTGACCGGTCTATCCCGCCCAAATTTAAACTTTTTGATATCGAATTGTGTGTGTAACAATATTAAAAATGTATAAATATATGTAGAATTCAGCATAAACATGCACACATTTCGATCTCAAATTAAATGCAATAAATAGGGATAAAATAATATAATTTAGATTTCTTTTAGTTATATAATTTTGTATAATTTTAATCATTTATTTTGGATTATAAAGTTCGTATTTATTGCTTTGTTTAAATTTCATTTAATAATAATTCTAAAAATATCTGATGTAATATTTAATTAAAAGTTAAAATAATCTTATGTTCCCTTTTTGTTTTTGAAATTTAAAAGCATCGGTCAGTGATAGAAAATAGATTAATTAAAGAAAATTTCCCCAAAATGTAATTAGGAAATGTAAAATGTAAACAATAGAACGGCAGCTTTCTTTAATTAAAAAAACCAACTAAATGCATTGATTATCCTCAGGGCAGATTAAATAGAACCTAAAAATATCTTCACAAAAATGTGAGAGATCAAGATAAGAAAAGAGGCCATCTTAGACTTGCGGGAGACATTCACTTAAACTTTAGCTTTGCTCTCGATCACAGAGAGTCTCCAAAAATGTAAAATAATTTGTTCCTGCCAAGGTATGACCGAGTAAAGCACCTAGATTATTCTCCATCGGGAGATGGCCTATCGGATGCTGAACTTTCCATTGCCCATCATAAATTCACCATGAAGATCTGCTGCCTTAAATAAATGAAAAAGCTGCTGCTGTTGTGAAATTAAATGAAATATCTCAATACAAGAAAGAAATGCCACTCGTGAACTTTTTGCTGCTAAACTCATGGAATAAGAAAACTTCTTATAAAACAGGTACCTGTCTGTATTCAAAATCTAGAGTACTCTAATAATATGCTATAGCTCTTCTTCATAACACTTATCTAAATTATAAAATGTAAAAACTACCATATGTATAGCTAAAACTGAATAATTAACTTAATGTGCAAATTTCTCTACTAATCTAGCTCACCTCATTCTATCTTGGGTGCGTATTTCTATAATCTACATTTCTATCTATAGTTATTATTTAATTATTGCATGCTCATAATTATTTCAATTTTCAAAGTTTAAATCTATGATCGCTTAAAACAATGAATGCGTGTCAAATTTTCATTAATATTTACTTTCTTTAATAACTTAACTTTCATATAAATCGACACGCATTCAATGCTTCATTTATTGTAATGCAGGGGTCTACAACTTCGCAAATGGCTGACGTATTAGTTATAATAATTCCCAATTTATATATATGTTTTGTATTTACTAAATCATCATGAATAATTCCAGAAAATCCCATTTCTTTGAGAGTCGCCAGAGTTCTTGAATAAATGTTGGTAATGTAGGGCCAAGTCAGAAACCTATTTAAATCTCATCATAATTGTTTATACAGTATACATGTGTTACGTTTTAGAGACATGATGACCCATTCCGCCGTGAAATTTCCGGATTCTTCAGGGTTGAAATTAACCCCAGTCGTCCTACACAAGCGGGCATAATGGGTGGTCCCGTAGGACTTGACAATGTCATGCAGCCAGCCGGCAAAACTGCAACACGGACTGCTTGTCCCTGGTTATGCTTATGTGACACCTTACTTCGTCGGGCTGATGGCAGAGACCAGCCCGACAGTTTTATAAACTCATTCGCGGCATTGCAGTTTCAATATACTGCCATTCCATATCGCCTTTCTAAAGCGTACCACGTGTTCCTTTACTTAATTTTATTATTCTATATATCACTCCGCCTCTGCATTATCTTCATAATTCACTCTCAAATAAATGTTTGCCCTTAGTTATAAATAAATATTTTAATTAAATAAATATATGTCTGCCATTACTCTTATAACCCATACTTTAGACTCTTGCATTGCAAAGGTATAAATCCCTCCAGGCATGCATTAGAAATACTTACTCGAGAATTTTAGGTAGCTAGATTATGCTTTCAAATAAATGAATTCCTTTTGAAAACAAATAAATAAATGTATTCTTTAAAATATAATCATGTCGCAAATCCCGCTATTGAAGCTTTTAATCCATAAATATTGTTAGATTGTTTTATTAAAATGTATTAATAAATAATTTTAAACTATACGTCTGCAGTTACGTTTCATTTATTCGATACCCATTCTATATAATATTTCCTCGATTATGTAAATATGAATGTTTAATTAATATTAGTTTGATTATTGGCTAACTCGAGAATAAAATCATGAGTCTCTTGCATATCCCTAACCACCGTGCCTAAGGAAATCTTTACTAATGTCGCATCAGATGCGTTGTTTCATGGATTGTATTGTGGAACCGATAAACTATGTTCGAACTCAGTACCACGGGTGGCTTTGCTACTCGATGGTGCTGCTGTTCTGTATGGTGGTCGAATTCTGCACTATGTTTACGAGTCACACGTTTTCTGACCATTACAACATGGATATGGAAGAATTACATTTAATGCTAGTATAATAGATTATAGAACTAGAATATCCCGCCCCCCTTGTATTACTTTAAATTACACATAAACTTTCCACAATGTATAACTAATATAAATCTTTGGTTTGAATGCTTTAATAAATAAATAATTTTCATATTACTAAATATATATAAAGTCGGTGGTGGTTAGTGATTTCAAGAAAGTAATATTAATTTAATTCATATAAATATATTTAAAGTTTTTAGAAGTTAGTGCCATTATTTAATTAATAAAAAAAAACACATTTCTAAGAAAACAGATTTTTGCTTAGTTTTTTTCGAAAATAACATTGTACAGTAATTATCAGATTCTGATTTTATTTCCCCAGACTTGCAGGCACCCGCTATAATAAGAATAACAAATTTGTTTTAAAAAATACTAGATTAATCACCCTCTGAAAAGTAAGGAAGGTTTTCTTTTATTAAAAGAGATAGTGTAAGCATTTGCGATTCTGGGGGAAATTATCAACATAATTTAGTATATGAAAATATAAAATGTCATAATGAAAATAAAATATTGCCACATAGACATGAAATTAAAAACTAATAATTATTCAGGAGAGGTTTAATGTAGGAGAGATTCCAGCTAAGTTATATAGAGAGAACAAGGTACCATTGACTAAAAGGTAAGAATTTTACAAATTAATTCATACTTAATATTACATTTTACAAAGAAAAAGGCTTTACAAAATGTTTAACAAAACAGATAGGTGAGAGTTAAAATGATTCACAGTAACTTTAAGAGTCTAGCAGCATTTGAAATGATTACCTCTGTACAAACTTGGCTGTTCTTTTGATGATTTTCAGATTTCCCTCAGAGAACTAGATCCAGTTTGACGAGCATAATTATTGAGGCAGGTAGTAAGTTCAGTATTTAACAAACAGGCATATAGTTATAGTCTATGAGTATCGGGATCCATGGGCACAGATTTCAGGGAAGGCCATCTTGAATGGCGAGAAAGATGAAGTGGATTTACTCACAACACATTGAAATTAAATGAACCCAAATTTTTGGCAACTGCTCTCCTTGACTGTCTTAGTTCCTCTGTCTAATTATTTCATAATTATCCCATGCCTTGGTATTTGTGGAATTCCTTCTTGATTGGTCATTGCTAATCATTTTCTTTAATCTAATTTTCAAAAGAATTTCTATACAAGCTTTTACCCATTGTGATGGAAGATGCCATTATTAGATAAGTTTCCAAACTGAAATTAATTTGATAAAAATAATGTTTGTGACAAAAGTAAATCAATTAAGTTTAGTTTCTAATTTTGATTTTAGAGAAACTTTTAATTAAATTTATTTTAGAAGATTATACAAGATTACGTTTCTCACCTTTAATTAATTTTGACTAATTACAATCGCATCTTCCATATTGGATTTAAAAGAAAAGTAGAGTTTAATAGCAAAAATAATTTAAAAACAAAATTTTATAGAATGACATATAACGAACTTTTTGTAGCAATTATTTGCTCATTATGTTTGTCTCTACAATATCTCTGTATATGAGCTGCAATCAATAAATAATTACTATAACTTTTATAAAATAAAAAAATACAGAACATATAATATATTTTGATATTATAAGTCCATTATAATTAATCCCCTGTTACCTATTGCGTATACATATTCCCTCTTTAAATACTATATTTATTACTTTTATTTTTTTTTGTGTGTGTATTTAAATTCAGATATTTATGCATATATCTATATTAATAAGAATGTTAGTTAATAATAATCAAAAAAAAAAGAACAAAAAATGTGTTAGTGAACGGAATATATATGCAAGAATAGGGTTTGAATTTAGCTTGGTAGTGGAAGATTTGAGGTGGGCTGTGAAGTGCAATCTGAATCTCAGATTCCACTTCATTTTCCTGGACTTACAATTGATAAACAAAAAAATGTAAAAAAAATATCTTACTTGATGCTCCGGTGACAAAAGAACAACCTGGTTTGAAAGGAGTACGTGATTTATTTATATATAAAAAAATTATCAAACTAATGTTAGCCCCTTTTTTTTTGCTGATATATGCTAAAAAAAAATTTGACCCATCTATCACTGAGTGCAAAACTATTACAGTAAACTATCTTCATATTTTTCTTTAAGAGTGTGGTTCTAATTCCTTATCTATCTGTCTGTGGTTTCCACTATTTGCCCCAATCAGGAGGTTCAAATGGCTTTATGTGCCTTGTGTTGAATGTCCCCTTAATGCCCTTTTCTTCTTGTAGAAGGAAAGCACTTTCCCCATACTTTCTTTTGATCTGAAATGGTCCCTGGTACAAGGAGAAAAAAATTCGAAATTCCCTTTTGGTAGTATTGCTAGTTCTTGGAGTCCAAACCCATACCTTATCTCCTTCTTGGAATCTATGGTAGTGTGGGTGCCCATTCCATATACGTTGTTTGGCCATATGAGCCAAGTGTACCTGGGCATCCCTTCGGTCTTGGCTTGGATGCGAGATTCATTCTTAGGTAAAGGGGCTTTAAATAGTTGTGAGCAAGGCTTCCCATAATGAAGATGGTGAGGGACAAATCCTGTTGATTCATTAACAGTGTTGTTAATACACTTGATGATCCCCTCAGTATTATTTACCCATCCCCTATGGTTGGTTGCAAGACAAGAGCGAAACTGTCTGTTAATCTCACACATGACCCCTTCGCATGGGTTGGATTGTGGATTACAGATAGATGTAAGTTGGTGACTGATGCCCTGCTTTGTTATCCACTGTTTTTATTCTTTGGAAGTAAAGGCTGACCCATGGTCAGATAATATCACCTCAGGTTTTCCGACTTCAGGAAACTGTCATTTTTGGAGTGCTCGTATCATGCCTTTAGAGTCGGCTGCCCGTACCAAATAAGCCTGGGCATACTTGGAAAATATGTCATAAGTCACCAACAGGTATTGGAATTTTCTGAAAATTGGTAAGGGACCATAGTGGTCAATGGCTAATAATTTATTAGAACCGGTAGCTAAGATAGGTTGAATTTTACAGGCATAGGATCGATTTAGAGGTTTGCATTGGGCACAAGTGGCACATTTCCTTAAAGTAGTTAGGATCTGTGACAACATGCCAGGCCAGTAGAATTGACGCCTCACAGCTTCTTCTGTCTTCCAAGGTCCATAATGCCTTATAGTTTCATGCACTTGAGATATTATTCGGGTCCTTAATCGACAAGGTACTAATATCCTCCATGGATCCTCTTTGCATTTAGTTCTTATTTGTAGTATTCCATCTTTCAATCTATATTGGTTATGCCATTTAGATTTGTTCTCAGATTGAATATTTGTTTCTTGGATCTGTTTGATAATTGATTTATATTGGGGCTCTAAGTCCTGGCAATAGTGCAAGTTTTTCAGTTCTGATTCAATACCTGTTTCTTTTATGGTAGTCATGACTTCTACTGGATGATCAACAACCTCACAGTTCTGAGTGGTTATGGATATGGGGTGCCGGCTCAAAATATCGGCTACAATGTTCTCCGGACCAGGACAATAAATAACCTTGTACTGGAATTTCTGTAAGGTAAGGCTCCATCAAATTAGCCTATAATTGTTCAAGAAGCTTTTGTTTAGGAACTTGAGGCAGCAGTGATCTGTAACAATGATAACCTCTGATCCAAGGAGAAATTGTTTAAATTTTTGGCATGCCCAGACAATCACGAGGGTTTCTTGCTCTGTGGTGGTGTAATTAATTTCTGCACCCCCCAAGGTTCGACTGCTAAAATACAGCACCTGGTGTTCACCAGCTGGTTCAATTTTAAATAATATCACCTCAAACCCCTTTTACTGCTATCGGTTTGGACATAAAATGGGTGATTAAAATCCGAATGGTGGAGCATCACGGTCTGAAGAAATTTATGTTTTATGTTTTCCATTTCCTTTTCATGGTCGTCTGTCCATTGCCACTTCGGTCAGTTAAGTGGTTTTGTCTCCTGGGCAAAGTTGGGGTAGAACTGGTGGTAGAAATTACAAAGGCCAAGGAAGGACCTGACTTGTTTCTGGTTAGTGGGCATGGGAAATCTCTCAATGGCCTCCACTTTTTCAGGGTGTACCTTAATCTCTTGGTGGCTAATGATGTGGCCCAAGAAGGATATTTCAGTCACAGTGAACCGGCCTTTTTCTATATTAATAGTGATGTTTTCCCTAATGCATTCTTGGGGAAAACTTAGCCAGATATTTCATGTGTTCATCAAAGGTTGTGGACGCTATTACAATGTCATCCACATAACATACCATATGTTGTTGTACTTCTTCTGAGAGTACCCACTTTAGACATCACATCAGTCCTGACCCACTATTGATTAACCCAAATGGGACTCTCTTGAATACATGAGTGTGTCCCTGGTATCGGAAAGCAGTATACTTTTGATCATGGGGGTCCAAGGCCATTTGCAAATAGCTAGCAGTAAGGTCTAATGTGGAGAAGTAGCGTTTTCCTGCTAGTTGCACAAATACATCTTGGATTGGAGGTGGCACATCTTGTTCAGGGATTGTCATGGTATTTAAGTGATGGGCATAGAGGCATAGGTGCAGACTCCCATTTTTCTTCTTTACAATGACCAATAGATTATTATAGGGAGATGGGCATCATTCAATGATGTCCCACTCCAGCATCTGACGTATCTGTTTTTCCACTTCTTTCCTATATTGAAATGGGATTGGGTATGTCTTTGATTGTTTGTACGATTCCTCCTGGACTCTTATTCTGTGGGTGTATTCACGGATCTTGCCAGGGGTGTTGGAAAACACTTGCATGTGGTCTTCCAAAATCTTCTTAACATGAAATTTTTCTGTTGCTTTCATTAATCAAGCCTCCTGAATCATTGTGGTAATGGTCTCCATATCCACCAGTTGAATGAAGCAATTGCTAGTCCCTGCCATTGGAATTCCTAAAGTTTTAAATGCAACTTGTTCATCATGGATCTGGAAGATTCTTTTAGGATAATCTATAATTCCGTTATGCTGGGTTAAAAAGTCAGACCCCAACACTATGTCATATATTAACCCAGGGATGACCAAAAACGTGTGGCCAATCAGTTTGTGGGTGAATTTTATCTCCATCCAGACCTGATAATTCTCACTTATCATTTTCTTTCCATTAGCTAAAACCATATGTATCGGACACGTCAGTAATTGTTTATACATTCCTCCCTGTTCCTGAAATTTTTGCATCTATGATTTGGCAATGATTGAGACTTGGCTACCAGAGTCCAGTAGGGCATGCATCAATCTTTCTCCTATGATGATGTTTATGACTGGTGATACACTGGCAGTCATTTTATCACTGGTATCTTCTGGATCATGGATAATCATGGTATTATAATCATGATCTATTTGATTTTCTTCTGGGTCGTGTTTTATGGGCTGCATTCCATCCGCTCTGGTTATTTTTTTTTTGCATACACTATGTTCCTTGCTTTGTTGTCTGGTTTCATCATTGTTTCTCTGGCTCCCATTGGTATGATGGCAGCCATGTTCCACAGATATGAGGAATTTGGCCATTTCTTCTGTGTCACTGATGCGGCTCATCAATATCATTTCTTGTAACCAAATGGAGAGATTGAATAGAATTATTCTAATTATCTGGCTATCAAAATATCTAAGTGATGTTAGAGTTCTCATGCGGGCCACTTGTCGTACAAAAAACTGGGTGTATGTCTCACTTTTATTTTCCTCATATTGTTCGGTTCTTAATACCTGTAGAATTCCTTCTTGGTGCTCTGCACTCCAAAATTGCCCCAGGATTGCTTCTTTATACTCATTAAATGTTTTTGGTTTCCTTTAATTGACCACCACCAGTTTTGGTGGTCTTCTCCAAATAGTGACTTGCAATCATCACTTGCTCATCATTACTTGCTGGGTGACACACAAAAAAAACTGCCAAACTTTGTAAGTGTTCCTGTGGACCTTCACCCAGTTCCCCATGAAACTTTTTTATCTGTATAAAGTGTGTCATACTTGAAGATCCTTTAGGGTTACTTAGTTTGAATATTATTCTGGTATGTAGAGAAAAAATGATGACTGATTATGTTACTTCTCTTATATGGATTGGCACACCTTCCCCCCATTCTCAACAGACCCCCCTTATTCTGCTCCCCCAGACCTGTACCCAATCTATACCTGATTTATTATATTTAGTGTTCTACCATGCCTGACTTTCCTCATTTTCTAAACTTTAGTTCCAAATTTTCTATATATATATTCAAGTATATTATTTAATCTTTCTTGTCCTTCAGCCCTTTTGCTCAGTCTTTAGGTTTGGTTGTTCCTTTGCACCTGAAACATACTTAAAATTTTATTAATTCATATTAAAATTATCAAAACTTGCATTACATAGTTGAGTACATGTTGTGTGATTTATTAAATAATGCTCTCTATATAACTTGTTAACTTTTGAGATCATTGTTTCTAATTTTTTTTTTAGTTTATTCAATCTACCACCTAATGACAAAATTTATAATGGTATTACTACCAGGTGCCAGTCAAGAGAAGTAGATTGTTACAACACTATTTTACTAGATAATCAGCTTTTAATCAATTGTACATTTTTATAAATACATATTTTTATTTATGACAGCTGTACAGCAGTTCAGATGTATAATATAATAAAGTAAGTAAAGATGTCATTACTATTTGAAGCACATATCTTTTTTTACATACTATTGGTGTGAAAGTATTTAAAAGCTGCCACTACTTTTCTTTCACCACCCCAAAAAAGTGTACATATATATTTAAAACATTATTTATGGAAGAAGAACAAAATATCACATATATACTGAATATTGTATATGGAAAAAAAAATTACATATATGATTGGCATTATTGTGAAAATTATATACATATTAGTAATGACTTGTACCTAGTGTGTATAATATTTAAAAAAAAAAAAAAAAACATCTGAACTGGGTGTACAAACCAAGAAAAAAATTTACACGTATTTTTAGTTTTTTTAGATAAAAACTTTATATAAATACTGAAATCTATTATTCAGGTTCTGCAGGGTGTAAAAGTAATTAATAGACCCACAGCTGGGCGTCCATACCCAGTGAAAAAAAAACCTGTACCGGTCAGTTTCATCTGTTCATATAACAAGATCTAGCATCTAGGCAAAAGTACCTCATGTCCAATTATGCGCAAGATACATAAGTCAGGAACACTCATGAACTCTGCCCTATTTGCCTATTTTACAAATCTACCAACTTATGAGCAACAATTCCAATGATACTGATCTAATTTATTTCTACCCACCGGCATCACAAAGTCGTGACACAAAAAGACTTTTATTTGAACCTTATTCATGTATAGAATATTATTGTTAGCGATTTTCGATCATCTAGTAAGTAAAACCTTTTATATAACATCAAAATTATTTCTATTCAATAACTGAAACAGTGACTTAGATATTTAGAAATATATATAAGATTTATTAAGTTAACTTGAGATATATTTATGATTGATTGCAAATGTTATTTGTGTTAAAATGTAAATAAAATAAGAATTTATCTCCCTTAGATGACATTAACCTCTCTTACAATGCTATAAAATGAACGTATTTAATCAGCAATAACTAATAATTTATGGCTTTGTTCTAATTCAGCTATTTATATTCAATAATTTATAGATTGTAAGGGATACCTAAGATTTTTAATAATAGCGCTAGACTACAGTTACTTAAGGTTCTTTGAATCCACCATTAATAAAACAACAGCACTCGTACCAATACATAAGTTTATTTAGTTTGATGAGACTGGTAATTATATTTAATTAATATTTGCATTTGCAAAATAAGAACATATGTGGGAAGCTAATTTAGGAAATAATAATTATGGCAGCAATATCATATCTGAAAGTGTGAATGAAATATAAAAAATGGCAGAACAGTACCGTTTAGGAGCATTGATAGGCTTTAATGAGAATGAAATATGGGAGAGCGGTATGGGTATCATGGCAATGGAGAGATCTATTCTGAGATCCAAGAAGGTGCTTCAATTTACAGTTAAAGAAGGTGACTCTCAGCAAATGTTGGCAGGGTCTGGTCATAAACAATGAAGAATGCGTTTTATTAAATTGCCATATGCTGGACTTTTGCCAGAGTGAACCCTATGCAATAATATCTAGCACTGAAGAAGTCCAAAAGGGTTTGCCAAACCTTGTCCTTGGTATTGGAAGTAAAAAATGAATGAAGCACAAATATATATAAAACTAAAGGCTGGTATACACGTAACGTTTGCATTAATATAAATATATATATACTTATAACTAAGAAATAAAGAATTATCGCCTATCTTTATTGATGAAAACCCAGTATACCGGTATGATTTGAGTTACTATGTGGATATGGAAGAATTACATTTAATGCTAATATAATAGATTATAGAACTAGAATACCCCCCCCCCCCCTTTGTATTACTTTAAATTACACATAAACTTCCCACAATGTATAACTAATATAAATCTTTGATATTGAATGCTTTAATAAATAAATACATTTCATATTATTAAATATATATATATAAAGTCGGTGGTGGTTAGTGATTTCAAGAAAGTAATATTAATTTAATTCATATAAATATATTTAAAGTTTTTAGAAGTTAGCGCTATTATTTAATTAATAAAAAAAACACATTTCTAAGAAAACAGATTTTTGCTTAGTTATTTTCAAAAATAACATTGTACAGTAATTATCAGATTCTGATTTTATTTCCCCAGACTTGCAGGCACCTGCTATAATAAGAATAACTAAATTTGTTTTAAAAAATACTAGATTAATCACCCTCTGAAAAGTAAGGAAGGTTTTCTTTTATTAAAAGAGATAGCGTAAGCATTTGCGATTCTGGGGGGAAATTATCGACATATAATTTAGTATATGAAAATATAAAATGTCATAATGAAAATAAAATATTGCCGCATAGACGTGAAATTAAGAACTAATAATTATGCAGGAGAGGTTTAATGTAGGAGAGATTACAGCTAAGTTATATAGAGAAAACAAGGTACAATTGACTAAAAGGTAAGAATTTTACAAATTAATTCATACTTAATATTAAATTTTACAAATAAAAAGGCTTTACAAAATGTTTAATGAAACAGATAGGTGAGAGTTAAATTATTCATGGTAACTTTAAGAGTCTAGCAGCATTTGAAATGATTACCTCTGTACAAACTTGGCTGTTTTTTGATGATTTTCAGATTTCCCTCGGAGAACTAGATCCAGTTTGAGAGCATAATTATTGAGGCAGGTAGTAAGTTCAGTATTTAACAAACAGGCATATAGTTATAGTCTGTGAGTATCAGATCCATGGGCACACATTTCAGGGAAGGCCATCTCGAATGGTGAGAAAGGTGAAGTGGATTTACTCGACCACATTATGAAATTCAAACGAACACAATTTTTTGGCAACTGCTCTCCTTGACTGTCTTAGTTCCTCTGTCAAATTAATTCATAATTATCCACATGCCTTGGTATTTGTGGAACCCCTTCTTGATTGGTCATTGCTAATCATTTTCTTTAACTCTAATTTCCAAAAGAATTTCTATATAAGCTTTTACCCATTGTGATGGAAGATGCCATTGTTAGATAGAAGTATTCAAACTGTAAAATTAATTTGATAAAAAAATGTTTGTGACAAAAAAGTAAATCAATTACGTTTAGTTTCTAATGTTGATTTGTAGTAGAGAAACTTTTAATTAAATTTATTTTAGAAGATTATACAAGATTACGTTGCTCACCTTTAATTAATTTTTGACTAATTACAATGCATCTTCCATATTGGATTTAAGAGAGAAAGTAGAGTTTAATAGCAAAAATAATTTAAAAACAAAATTTTATGGGAATGATATATAACAAACTTTTGTAGCAATTATTTGTGCATTATGTATTTAATCTCTACAATATCTCTGTATATGAGCTGCAATCAATAAATAATTATATAACTTTTTTATAAAATTAAAAAATACAAGAGTATATAATATATTTTGATATTATAAGTCAGTTTATAATTAATCC